>CM077161.1:21441579-21914689 GCA_039583875.1 Platanthera guangdongensis | reverse complement strand
TTGACGATAGCCTTTAGCGACAAGTATGACCTTTTTCTTTACTATCATTCCATCCTCGTCCATCTTGTTCTGTAGACACATTTTGTTCCAATTACATTCTTATCTTTGGGTCTTGGAACAAGTCCATACTTTGCAGCGTTTTAACTAGTTCTGTTTCTTCTTTCATTGCCATTATCCATGATGCATCTGAGTTGCTTCCTCAACTTCTTTGGTTCAACCTGCGAAGAAAACTTAATATAGATTCTCATTAGTTGTACCTCTACGAGTTCTAACACCATCTCGGGGATCTCCTATGATCTGGTCCATGGGATGATCCTTCAAATATCTGAGCTCTAGAGTCCTTGCATCTGGATTGTCTTCTATCACCGGAGTGACTTCTCATCTTGAATGACTTCTTCATCTTGATCATCAGCCTCTCCAATAGGGGTTGGAGTGGTGATCTTGATGACTTTTTCACCTTTGTCTTTAGACGGTTCATCCAAGCTAATTTCTTTCAGCTTTACACCTACATCTTCAATAAGCACACTAGAAGAGTTGCTTTGCAGCAAACTCGTCTCATCAAATACAAATATATCGATTCTTCTACCACCAAGGTTTTTCTATTAAAAATCATATATGCCTTACGATGGCTACTATAAATACAAAAATACCTTCAAAACTCTCTCGCTAAACTTAATAGTGTGATACTTGTCATTGTTTAGCACGAAGCATTTACAGCAAAAAATTGTAAAAATATGAGACTGTTGGTTTCCTGCCCTTCAGAAGTTCGTAAGGTGTCTTATCGTGTTTTTTTGTTTATGAGAGCTCGATTTTGCACGTGGCATGCAGTGTTGATGGCTTCAGCCCAAAATATTCCGGAAGTGAAGCATCACTCAACATGGTCCTGCAGGCCTCTATGAGGATTCTATTCCTTCTCTCGGCCACTCCATTTTGTTGTGGGTACGAGGAGAGGAAAACTCATGAAAGATACCCAAGCTTTCACAAATTCTGTCATGGCCCAGACTTAAACTCTGTTTCCATTGTCACTTCTGATTTATTCTATGGACAGTTGTACTCATTCTGTACTTGCCTGATAAAATTAGTAAAGATGTCGAAGGTACTGACTTGGGTTTCAGAAAGAACACCCACGCAAAGCGCGAGTATCATCAACAATTACCAACGTATAATCCTTACCTCCCAAACTTCTAATTTGTATTGGACCAAACAAGTCCATGTGCAGTAGATGAAGACATCTATTCGAATCCTTGCCAATAACGCTTTTAAAGGAAGCCCTTGTTTGCTTGCCTTTTACACATGCATGACAAGGTCTATCTTTTACGTACTTGACATTTGGGGCATCACGTACTAAGTTCATTGAAATAATTTATTTATTTTTGGAATTAATGTGCTAATCTCTTGTCATTGGTCACCAAGAGACGCACCATCTTTTATAAAAACACACTGGTGTCGAAGAATCTATACAAATAAAATTTAAACAGAAAATATTTCTGCTTCGACTGCCGGATAGAATCGTCTCCATATTGTCAACGATTTTATCAGCACTTGTCAGCGTGAAACTCAACTATGTATCCTTTATCACAGAGTTGGCTTATGCTTATAAGGTTATGTTCCAAACCTTCAATGTAAGCCGCATCTGAGAAGGATACATTACCGTTAGTAATCATACCATAGCCTCTAGTAATTCCATGGTCTGAACCTCCAAAGATGACCTTCGGTCCGTTCACAACTGGAGTAAAGTTCTGAATAAGGCTTCTTGTCTCGGTCATATGCCGAGAGCATCCACTGTCCAAGTACCAGATTGCATTTTGTTGGCCTTTGGACATTCCTGCAATCACAATCAGTTAGCCTTAGGAACCCAAATACGTTTGTGTCCTTGGTCTCGGGTTAGAACACTCCCCCTACGAGTATTAGCATTAGGACTGGTCTTCCTCATATTTCCAACATGTGGGGTTGCAGCATTTCTAGGATTAAACCAACAATCAATGGCAAAGTGACCAATTCTGCCACAACACCAACAGTCAAATCTATTGTATCTTCGCGTTAAGTTCTCCTGCTTGACCTTTTGGAATTGTGGTCTAGCAGGGGTAGCATTCTTGGAGGAAGATGCCTCATGATGATGGCAATCACATGGCTTCTTCTCCTTTATAGGCTTTTCTACAACAGGCTTGTCTTTGGAGCCTTCTTGAAGTTATGCCCATGATTGAAAGGGTCATAGCTCTGAAGAATGACTTCTTCATGAGGTTCCTTAAAGACACTTTCGCCAAAGTTCTGGGTCGAGTCCATCCTTGATAACGAGACTTTGGCTCTACATAGGTAGGCTAGCAAAGTGCCCGTAGGATGAGTCAAAAACAAACTCATTTGAAGGAAATATAACCTTCTTAACGTGTTCTGATCTTGAGGGGCTTTCCCCTTCTCTTTGGCTAAGGCCTTTTGGCGGCCTTATTCTTTCCTTGAGACTTATTTCTCCTAGAGGATTTACTAGGAGCTTCTTCATGGCCTAATCCAGCACCCTTAGCCTTGGCTGAGAATTCAACAACGAATGGAAGAACTGTCTTGGGTTTAGAGAAACTTTCAACTAGTTTCTTTTCAGCAACAAGTTGGGTTTCCAGTTCTTGATGATTTTCTCTTTGAGGTCAAGGTGCTCAAGAGCCTTGTTATATTCTTCAATAGCATTATTGAATTTTCTTCGAGGGAGTCGGTCTTTATGACTTTCTCTCTCAAGATGCTCTCTTCAGCTTTGAGAGACTTTATCTCTTTAGCCTGAGTTTTCACAACTCGACGACATTTGTCGTAAGCCATGATTAACTCTTTATATGGGCCATGAGTTCTGACTCATCGTCAGAAGAGTTATCCTCACAAGGTTCAGAAACTCTCAGAATCAGAGAGAGGAGTGTGAGAGTTTACCTTCCTAGTGAACTGGGGCTCTTGTTCATCATCAGTTTGAGCCATGGGTCCAAAATAGGCTTCTTCTTCTTTACTCGACTCAGATGAGTCAGAGTCACTAAGAGTCTTGCCCTTTTGGCCATCAAGCTCTTCTCTGTCCTTTTATGGCTGTACGAGGACTTCTTTTCCTCTCTTCTACCACCCTCCTTCTTCTTGTGAGGGCAGTCAGCGATCCATGAAAAAGAAACAAAGCAAACATGGATTTCTCGCGGATACCTACACGGTTGAAATTCCGGCACCGGATCATAGAAAATCATGAGTTTTGCATACTAGATCCATGAGAAAAACACGATCCGAGCTTACACAAGCTGGATCTTTGAGAAACAAAAATGATCCATAGGAAACCTCCAATCCACTAACATCAACTGGAAAACATCTCAAAATCGCCTTAGATCGCACCCAAAAAATCGTGACATCATCAATCTCCACTCCAATAACACAATAAATGAAAAACGAGAGAGAGAAAGTGGAGGAGTGTACCTTACGGTGAAGAGGACGAACTACAAGAATAACAAAGGGGGGATGTCGGCAGAAATCGGAAAGCAAGGAAAAATGTCCAGGAGTGCACGATTAGATCTGACCTGTAACTTATATATCTTGATGCTACTGCGGAGCGATAACTTAATGACAGCGGTAGCTTCTTAGCCATAGTGTCGTCGCTCCTCTAATAATACCATTGACAACACACTTTTCATTGTGTTGTGTCTCACAATAGTGGGGGCGTAGGTGTGTCATCACTAGGATAGCTAACCTGTAAGTTACGCCGTGTTCTGAATAGGGGAAGGGTTCTAGTGAGTCCTTGCGTGACACTGGGGGAAACGAGTGGTAGGTTGAGCAGGTTTTAGTTAATGCATATGGGATTAACACTCCACCCTATGGCACACATGCAGCTCCTCATACCCATCTATCACTTACTGCGGGGCTAAGGTGATGACATAGTATTTGGGTCAAGGGTGTCATGAATATTCTCGCGACTATTTCTTTTAGAGCACGAGCGATGTTTCATACCATATAGTACTCTGCCATGTGAACTATATTCTCTCGTGTTGTCACTACATCTTCCAGTTCTCTTATTCCTTTGTGTTGCGGTGTTGAGTATCATTCACCTTTCTTGTGGGTTTTTTTATTCGCCTTTCTTGTGGGTTATTTACTTGAGTTTCTTTGTCTTTCTTTCTATAAAAATAAACAAATATATATAAATATATATTTAATAGTTCAAAACTATTTAGAACAAAACTTACAATTCAATTCAATTATTCTCCGAATCTCAAATCCCAAATTCGGATCTAGTTCGATGCTGTGCGTGCGCGCGTATGTGGTCCATAGATACTCGTTATGTTTCTTTGAACAAATAAGGAGTGAAACCAATTATATACTCACTAGTATGAGAGTAAAATGGCATTGTGGGACTAGATGTTTTATCATTTCTTTCATGAAAGTTTCCCTCCAAAAATTTGGTTTACCTCTCTTTTAGTTTTGGAGCTTTTCATCAAAAGTATGAAACTCAACACGAGACATCAAATGACTCCAATAAACCTTTTAATTTAAAATGTTTTATGCATCAAATTTCTAATAGGCCGGTGGCCGGCGAGCCTGCACCCGCCGGACGCCGCTGGGTAAAGGGCCATCGCCGCTGCTACGGGAAAATTTTTTACCCAGCGACGTTTGGTGGTCGGCGAGCCCGTTGCCGCCAGCCGTCGTTGGGTATCGCGTGATGCCTATAAAATAACGGTGGAAATGTAAGGGCATAAATGTAACGGCTCCGATTCAATGCTCGTCGCTGGGTATCTAGTGCGAGCCGTTGCTGCCAGCCGCCATTGGGTACCGCGTGATGCCTATAAAAGAACGGTGGAAATGTAAGGGCACAAATGTGAAGTGATCATATATTACGGGCACACATGACCTGAACTTAGGCTATAACGAGTACACACAATGTTTCAGCTAAATTGTTAATCCGTGTGAACATTGTCCCCGGTCATGGTGGGTCGAAACTATAGATGCTTAGCTACAGATTGCGACATTACATATTAGTGTATGTTAACTATGCATCTAGGTATGTGTGAGGATTTAGATTGGGAAATGACTTCACACCATTCACAAATCCCTAGACGGAGCACTCATGTATAAATACTAAGCTTACATGCTATAATTCATGACATTTTATCTTGATACATTAGAAATACGTTCAATAATCAATGTCACGACATATATATGTGGTTATATGAAGATTAAAACTTCAGGCAAAATCTCTATTGCTAAGGTCTTATGTATACAAGTTAAAGTGTATATATCTAGTTTGATAGATTTTGATTGACTCAGAGCTCCCTGAACTCACAAAATATAGAAGAAAATGATAGCTTACAGCAAACTAAAAAGAAAACTAGGCAAGCTATCAAAGTTCATGTCAAGGAGCCCCCAAGCACTACTCATTCCTCCTGATAAATCTTTATGAGCATTGTGAGGATGAGCACCTTGGTTCAAAGAGTCACTTTGATCTTGTGCATAGACTCTTACTTAAGCTTAGTGCCCCCTGTTCAAATCTTGGTATGACATATATTGGTATGTGACATGATTGTCTTCTTTATTTCCCCTGTGTTAGCATTTTAAAAGATCAAGATAAAACATATAAAATACGCTATTTCTACTCGGTGTTTTCTCTCTGTTGATGCTACACGTGCACGTCATTACCTTATTTAATGCTTCCATGCAAACAAATTGGACTGAAACTACACTATATGTTTTTCGCACATATGTACAAGCACACAATTTACACTTTTGATGATTACAATGGCTAAATGTGATTAACTCTATAACTCTTGTAGCATTACAGTGTACCTCGTTGTGTGCTAGTCTACTTCATGTTGTCCAATCCATATAAACTCTGCAAAACAACTTATTTTTTTGCTTGTGTACTCCGCTCATATGTTTGTCCATGTGCTTCATATTCTCTGATTTTCATTTTTTGCGACACCCCTATGTTTCTCTCTTTCTTGTCTTACTGATTGTGTGCAATGACTGTTGTCTGTATCATGCTCATTATTTATACTCTCCCTGCATGACTGTTCGTTCGCGCCCTCCCCTTTTGATACTATCAAAGGGGGGGAATAGATGATTATACTTGAGAATTGTTCACGAGAAGGATCTCATGTAGGTGGAGCTTGTTTCAATACGCACACATAGATAGAGGGACTACGTAGAACACGTAGATAGGGGGAGCGTGTAGAATATGTAGGTAGGGGGAGAATGTACACGGGAGTGCATAGAACACATAAATAGGGGGAGCGTTTAGAACATGTAGGTATGGGTAGCGTGTACACATAGATAGGGGGAGCGGGTATAACACGTTGGTAGGGGGAGCGTGTCATCCCCTAATGACGTGGCATCATGACACGCATTTTTCGTTACTTTGATAAATCATTAAATGCGGTGAAAATATGGGTTGTGACAGCGTTTATGTAGGGGAGCCATATAGTGAACATGAAACCTGAACGTTCAATACTATCTCTTATATATATATTTACTATATCATGCACATTGTTATTTCTCATGAACATGATTTGATATTATCAAAAGGGGGAGTTTGTTGGAATTGTTGGGTCCATTGCCCACAATGTGCTAGATTTGAGGAAGTCAATCTTGTCATTAATATACATAAAGTTATATTTGATGTATGCCTGAGTTCATGCATGCAGCGATGTCCTGACAACAATTATGGGATAAGTAGCCAAAGTGGCAAGGTCAGGTAAACGCTTACCTAAGATGTGGATAGTCAAAAATCTATCTAAGTCCATAAGCGTTGAGTGAAAGTTACTCACTCAATGTTAGATGACTTATAGCGCTGAGTGGAGCCTATACAGTCAAAGCCAAAGTAGTGGCAAGTTGAGATAGTGGCCAAGTCCACAGGCGTTGAGTGAAGTCAACTCACTCAACGCCATACAACAAAAGTCTGTGTGACATGCTAATGTAGTAAAAGCCTAATAAGAAATTAGCAGAAAAGTGGCTAATTCCACTGGCGTTGAGTGGGTATCATTCACTCAACGTAATACTCTATATTAGTTGATTTTGCCTTATAAGTCAAAGCCACAGAAAATCTAAGATGATAATTGGCTAAGTCCAAAGGCATTGCGCGAAGGTTATTCACTCAATGCCCGATAAACCAGATAAAATTTGTTAAGTAGTTTGGCTTTGAGTGGAGCTCACTCACTCAATGCCAAGGAGCAGTAAAATCTGGCTATGGCAGAAAGCTTTGAGTAAGACATGCTCACTCAACGCTCTCAACGTCATGATTCAGAAAATCTAGCTAAAGCAAAAATAGCGTTGAGTGAGGCATACTCACTCAACACTCTCAACGCTTAAGATGCTGATAAAGCAGAAAATTGGTTAAGGCGGAAAACGTTGAGTGAGGAGAGCTCACTCAACGCTCTCAATGCCTAAAATACAGATAACATGTCTAAGTCACAAGGCATTGAGTGAGACATGCTCACTCAATGCTTTCAACGCCAAGCATGCAGAAAAGGCTGTTGAATAAGCCAAGGCAAATGGCGTTGAGTGAGACGTGCTCACTCAACGCTGTAAACGCCTAGATGGACAAAATTTTATCTAAGTGCCTTGGCGTTGAGTGAAGCTCATTCACTCAATGCGTACTCTACTCATGCTCGGTTTTGGTTAAGTCCACAGGTGCTGGCGTCAGCAATATCTACAAAATCGACAAAGTCAACTAATTTTAAATAAAGTATGAAGAAGCTACAAAACACAACAAACTCTGCCGAGAAGCTATTGTACGTCTTCTTCCATTAAATCAAGGTGCAACTGGATGCTGCAGGTGGGCCCCACTTATTTCTTAGAGTCGTTGATCGGTGAATTACAAAAGAAAGAGATTGGCCAAAACGAAAACAACTTTTAGGGTTTTATCGATTTCAAAAGTTGCGGCTGGACTTCATCTTCCTTGCCATTGCTGCCAATAGAAAGCTTGAAGTTTTCCTATAAGAACCAAAAAGTTCATTTAGCTGGTGCCATCTTTACCTACACCAGCAAGTTCAGAAGGTCTTCCTTCTGAGGGAGGAGTAGAAACAAAGAACAAGTTTCTGTAGGTAAAGTTATTTCTCAGTTCAGCAAGCTCAAATCTGAAGATCTACTTCTGAAGCTGAGAATAAGAAAGAATAAAGTTACTGATTCTGTCCTGGTAAGAAAGAGTAAGCAGAGCAGTTTACTGCTAGTTACTTCCAGCTCAAGATCCTTATAGCTGTGAAGAAAGTTAGAGCTGAGATAACTAATCTCAAGGAGTCATCACAGAGAAATTTCTCTATGATAAACATAAATCTATTTCACTCCTGTAGGATCCTTTTGGATCTGAGTTGTAGGGCTCTTTGAGCCTAAGGTAGGGCAAATTTGCCTGAGCTGTAGGATCCAGTATGGATCTGAGGTAGGTTGTCAATTGATCACTAAGCTATAGGACTTGGTTTCAAGTCTGAGGTAGGTGAGTGAAAAATAGGGGATAGATCTAATATACTCTAGAGGGGAGGGGGTGAATAGAGTGATTTAAAATCTTCTAACTATAATTTATCAGAGAATTATTGATAGTAGTAGAGTATAAAATGAAATAAGGACTAAGCTAAACTACACAACCACAGCACAACAAAATAAAGAGGAATGAACACACAGACAACACAAAAATTTATAGTGGTTCCCCAAATCTGGGTACATCCACTCTTCTACCACCCTGGTAGGAATTCACTAGCAGTTTTTGATCAGACGACTGCCACCACAGGTTTTTGCTCAGGTGCCCTGTGACCACAAGATCTATTTGCAGGGAGATCTGACAACCTTTTATGCTTTTGATCAGGTGCCCAAAAACCAACAAAAACTTTTGAAGGGAGTTAATAAACCCGTTATACAGGAGGTTAAGAAGGTGATTGTCACAACCCGCATTTTCACCACATAAAATAACTTATCAGAGTAAGGGAAAATGCGCGTCATGATGCCACGTCAGTAGGGGATAACTGCGGATGCTCAGACAGACACCTACTAAAAAATGAAGAAAGATTCTTTCAGTTATTTTAAGGAAAATCAGCTAAGTGCAATAGTTAGCCGTATCCCTCGGCTTAGTGGCTCACTTAGTCCACTAATCAAAATATAGTTATACGCTGTGGAAAAATACTTGCTTAGATTGACTCAAACATCCTACATGAGTATAAACGTCCCCAAAGGACAACTCATGGTATGCAAGACTCTAAATTTATAATAGTAGTAAAGATAGCTTTTACGGTCACCAAATATAACAAGCTAGGGTTTTTAAATTATGTAGTGCATGAAGTAGTAGTAATAGATTTTATAGTTGAAAATACCTAACATACATTCCTAGCATAAATCATCCCAGAGTGCAAGTAGTACACATCCACATATAGAAAAACAAAGCAGGTAGCAAGTATCAAAAAGTAACAATATTGTGGGCGTCAACAAACTGACACGAACCAACATACAGAAAAGTATGTCTGAACCAGTAACTAAATAAACAACGAACTACCTCGTTGAGATGAGGTAACAGCCACGACCAACACTGCCGCCCAGAAACTCCAAAACTAGCTCTGATATCTGCTACTGCTCTGAACCTGAGGCATTCCAAAGACAGAACACCTCAGCAAGAAAGAACAAATGGTGACAAAAATTAATAAGCCCAAATAAACAAAGGTCAAAGGGGTACCAACTCAAGACCAACAGTACTGAAATAAAGTACAAAAAGAGGAACAAGTCATCATCATGAAAAAGAACTCTTACGTGATTCATCACGTGCAACAATAGTACACCAGACACACGAGGCTATAAGGTGATAACATAAATAATTCGAAAGGAAGAAATACAAATCCTTTATTAGGCACCTATGGTTGACTTTACCCAAAAACACAGGCGTGGTGGTCACTCGTGGACACACCACCCAAAAATACGGGCGAGGTGGTCACTCTTGGACACACCACCCAAAAATACGGATACAAAATCCATCTAGCTGCGAGGGAGTCTCATACTCTCCACCATACACCGCAGACATCCAAAAGCCGTGTAGACTTCCACAGGGCACTAATGAACGAAACCACCACTGCAATGGTGGAATCGTCCACTAACTCCCAAAATCAAGAAATCCAAAGAAAGCATAACACAAATATCTCGAGATTTGGATCGACAGATTCTACTTGACATTCTAGTTTAAGACATGTTTGATCAACCCTTACGGATGATTCTGCAATCTTAGATAAACTCTAATACGTTCGATAACGATAAATAAGGCAATTAAAGTCAATACAAAAAACATTTTATTAAACCTTTAAGAAGTTACAGGATTCAGTTAACAACACAAGATCTAGAAATTTTCAAGTGATCGAAAGATTAGACATAACCATAACTTGAAAAGAAGATAAATGAACAAAACTCATTCGTTACCATCAAATCAAACAAGGAGAAACGGGGGGGACCACCACTTGCCTTGGTTTAACCGGAAAAGTCCACTGAATCACTCCACATCGTAGATTGGGACAAAATGATGCGGGAGGAGTTGAAATCTGAACAAGAACGGTCGAAAAGGAGGTTAGGACCGAAAAACCCTAACGAGAAATCTCTAGAAATGGGGAAGATATTATCACGATGGCGTAGCTCTCGGCAAGAGCTTTCCAGATCTATACTCGGTTGAAGGTTTCGAGCACCGGAGCACCGTCGGCGGCCACCAGAAGAAGTACGGACGGACGACCTAATTCTCACACGCCGCTCTGGTTCGGGAAGAAGAAGAAATTCTCGGTCGATTTAATGATGATGAAGAAGAAGAAAGTATTTATACTCAAACAGTAGAAATAAACCGGGTTCAGCTAAAACCGATTTTTCCGAGACAAAAGGAATAGGTCACTCGAGTACTATAAGGGTACTACTCGGGTGCAGCAAGGGATACTCGAGTACAAGAAAAGGGCTACTCGAGTAGTAAGGTGACTACTCGAGTACTCGAATGGAACTACTCGAGTAGTAAGGAAACTACTTGAGTACTCAAAAAGGAACTACTCGAGTAGTAAGATCACTACTCGAGTACATGAAAAGATCTACTCGAGTGTCAGACAACTACTCGAGTACACGGAACGAACTACTCGAGTAGTAAGGTAACCACTCGAGTACAAGAAGAGACCTACTCGAGTAGTTATAAGGCAGCTACTCGAGTACTCGAAAAGAACTACTCGAGTAGTAAGACAACTACTCCAGTACTCGAAAAGAACAACTCGGGTAGTAAGGCAACTACTCGAGTACTCGAAAAGAACTACTCGAGTAGTAAGTCAATTACTCGAGTACCAGAAAGGAACTACTCGAGTAGTAAGGCAACTACTCGAGTACAAGAAGAGACCTACTCGAGTAGTTATAAGGCAACTACTCGAGTACTCGAAAGGAACTACTCAAGTAGTAAGGTAACTACTCGAGTACAAGAAGAGACCTACTCGAGTAGTTATAAGGCAACTACTCGAGTACTCGAAAGGAACTACTCGAGTAGTAAGACAACTACTCGAGTACAAGAAGGGACCTACTCGAGACGCAGGAATATCACTCGAGTCAAGACTTGCAGGAAAATAGTTTCTTTACAAATATAACCTTTTGATCAAACTATATGAATAAATAGTAAAAGACATTTTTGAATAGTACTATAATATTAAAATAATCATACTTATATATTTTTGAACAAGTAAACTACGACATTAAAACAGAGGCCCAAACGACCGCTGAATTAAACGAAACTCATGCCGTAGGCGAATACTAATGCTACGAACACAACAGCGAAGTAAAAAACCAAAATCCGACGAGCCATTCCCGAGATATTAATCTTCAAAGTATACGACGAACATAAACAAATCCAAAACTTCAATCGCGCGCCGAGACTCCAAAAATGCTCGGATTGCGACAAAACTTAACGAGCAAGCCCAAAATTACATAACTTAAATTCCAAAAGCAAAATTTTTCCATCACAACAAGAATTCGGCCGACTCGACCGCACGGACGAGAAAATGCCTTAACGACATTGCGTCGTCAACTCGACGCTAAAAGTAACGCCACGACGTCATAAATATGGCGTTGTCCATTCGAATAAAATCATCGAAAAATTGGGGGCGTTACAGTCACACCCCCTAAAAAGAAGTTTTGTCCTGAAACTTAACACAACTCCAAAACCAAATTGAAACAATAAAATCAAACATGACTGAAAACATAAAGACATACCCGAAACTAAGAGAAGCGGTGCGGATGAGATTCCCTCATCGCCGATTCCAATTCCCACGTCGCGCTCTCGACGTCTTGATTTCTCCAAAGAATCTTGACCATAGGGATGGTCTTTCTCCGCAACACACACTCTTGAGAATCCATAATACGAATAGGTTCTTCCGCATACGTAAGGTTGGGCTGAATCTGGGGTATCGGGTAGAGGACTTGACGATCATTACGAACACACTTCCGTAACTGGCTCACATGGAACACATCATGGACGCCAGGGAAGGTTGCATGCAACTCCAGCCTATAAGCTAACACTCCGACGCGCTCAAGAATCTAGAAAGGTCCCACATACCGGGGGTCTAACTTGTGGTTCCTTCCAAACCTTTTAACGCCAGACATCAGAGAAACCTTCAGAAAAACCAAGTCTCCAACGACAAACTCTAGATCAACCCTTCGCTGATTGGCATACTTCTCGTAGCGCTCTTGAGCCACACGGAGCTTTTCTCGAATATGAGTCACAGCACAATTTATCTCCTCAAGGGCTTCCGGACCTAGCAACCGTATTTCACCAACTTCAGCCCAAAATAAAGGAGTTCTACAATGCCTCCCATATAAGGCCTCAAACGACGCCATCTGTACAATCTCTTGATAACTATTATTGTATGCAAACTCCATGAGTCTGAGACGCTCATCCCAAGCACCACCGTGATCCAAAATATAACACCTTATCATATCTTCTACGATCTGATTTACCCTTTCCGTCTGACCATTCGTTTGTGGATGATAGGTGGTGGAATACCTTAAATCGGTACTCAATCCCTCCTGTAAACTCTTCCGAAAGCGAGACGTAAATCTGGAGTCCCGATCTGATACAATGCTAACAGGCACTCCATGCAACCTGATGACCTCTTCAAGATATAGCTCGGCTATCTTCTTCATCGAATACCCAATCTTAAACGGGATAAAGTGAGTACACTTTGTCAATCTGTCAACTATCACCCAAACAAAGTCGTGCCCACGGGGAGATTTTGGTAGACCGGTGATGAAATTCATTGAAATACTTTCCAATTTCCAACTTGGAATATCAAGTGGTGTCAATTTACCACCAGGCCTTCTATGATCAGCCTTAACACGCTGACACGTATAACATTCTGATACAAACTTCACAATATCATTCTTCATCCCTGATCACCAAACAATTTGCTTTAGATCTTTATACATCATAGTGGAACCAGGGTGGTAGGCTACACTGGAACCATGAGCTTCAACACTGATCTTAGTCCAAATATCGCCGAAGGCGGGGACACAAAATCTACCCCGATACTTCAAGGTATCCAACTCATCCACAGAGAAATCAGGTAACTCTCCCTTCACTGTTCTATTTTGGAGGTGTAACAAATCCGGATCATCCTTCTAATGTGCTCGAGTAAGGGAAATCCAAGAGGGTTCTTCTACTTCTAGACTAGCAGACACAGTACTACTCCCAACTTCAATATCCATCAACAAAAATTCATATACCAAGGACTGTACCAACAGGTTAAAAATTTTAGCGGTCTTTCTACTCAAAGCATCGGCTACTACATTGGCCTTTCCTGGATGATAAAGAATTTCCATTTCATAATCCTCCACATATTCCAACCACCGACGCTGGCGCAGATTTAGTTCTTTCTGAGTGAAGACGTACTTCAAACTCTTATGGTCTGTATAGATCTTGCACAATGCGCCATATAATAAGTGTCGCCAAAGCTTCAGCGCATAAATTACAGCAACAAACTCCAAATCGTGCGTAGGATAGTTTCTCTCATGAGTCTTTATTTGCCTCGATCCATACACGATCACTTTACCATCTTGCATTAAAACACAACCAAGTCCGATGTGTGATGCATCGACATACACGACATACTCAACTCCTTCAGTAGGTAAGGTTAAAATTGGAGCAGTACATAATCTCTTCCTCAGTTCCTGAAAAGCCTCTTCACACTTATGACTCCAAATGAACGCAGTATTCTTCTAAGTAAGTCTAGTTAGAGGAGCAGACAACACCGAAAACCCTTCCACGAAACTTCTATAATAGCCAGCCAGAACTAAGAAACTCCTAATCTCCTTAGGTATAGAAGGTCTCTCTCATTCCATCACAGCAGAAATCTGGATCGGGTCTACGGAAATACCATCCTTGCTTAAAACATGACCCAGAAAGGACACCTGAGGTAGCCATAACTCACATTTGCTCAACTTCGCATATAGCTTATGCTCCCTCAGGGTTGACAAGAACAAACATAAATGCTGAGTATGCTCCTCAACATTGCGGGAATACACCAAGACATCATCTATAAACACAATAACGAATCGGTCCAAGAAATCCTTAAACACCCTATTCATCAAATCCATGAAAGCAGAGGGTGCGTTGGTTAAATCGAAAGACATCACCAAAAACTCATAATGTCCATGCCGCAAATGAAAAGCGGTTCGGGGAATATCTGTCTCACGAATCCTCAACTGGTCGTAGCCTGAGCGAAGATCGATTTTAGAAAATACAGTGCTACCACGCAACTGATCGAACAAATCATCAATCCTTGGCAGGAGATATCTATTCTTAATGGTTACCTTGTTCAATTCCTTATAATCGATGCAAAGCCTCATCGATTCATCTTTCTTCTTGACGAACAAGACAGGAGCACCCCATGAAGAAGAACTTGGTATAATAAAACCACACCTCAGCAACTCATCGAGCTGAGTACGCAACACATCCAACTCACGTAGAGCCATACGGTATAGTGCTTTGGCAATAGGACGAGTACCTGGCTCGAGGTCTATCACAAACTCTATCTCCCTTTCAGGAGGAAGTCCTGGAAGACTATCTGGAAAGACATCTGGAAACTCTTGCACCACCGAGACATCCTCAAGACGTGGTGTAACAAAAGTTGTTTCCAGAGCAGAAATAGAGACTAAAAACGCCTCGCAACTAGACTCTATAGCACAACAAGAACGTACCGCACAAATGACAGGGGAAACTCTATCCTGAAATCCATAGACGCTCATAGGTTGCCCCACGTCCATCCTAAAATCTAGTTGCTTAGCCCTGCACTGGATGACCGCATCATACTTGGACAGCCGGTCCATGCCCAAAATTACGTTGAAATTAACCAGATCTAAAATCATCAGATCCTCAAATGCTAGAAAATTACCAAGATAAATAGGGCATCTCAGAACTCCTTGATTAGATATCACCAAATCACCGGAAGGGAGCTTGACATTGAAGGAGTCTCCTAATCGATCCACACCCAGGTGATGTTTATCAACAAACCTACGGGCCACGAAGGAATGGGTGGCACCCGAATCGAAAAGAATGCGTGCCCACCTATTCCGCACCTTAAGATCCCCTAAAACTGTAACATACATAACTAAACGAACGATAACTATGACAACAACGATAAATAACAAGGATAAATTAAACTGGGGCTAACCTGAAATCACTTGCGTAAAGGTTTGAGCTTCCTCGCTGGTCATCGCGTTCAGCTTTCCTTTTCCTTTATCCAGGTTCGGTGGCGGCGGTAGAGCTCGAAGTGGGGCAGACTGCAGTGAGGGCTGAGCCTGGGGGCACGAAGACTTCTGGTGTCCCTTCTGCCCGCACTGGAAGCAAATCCTTTCCTTCATCCAGCACCGACTCACATCATGACCCTTCCTTGCACAGAATGAGCACACTAGCTCTCCCTTGGGTGCACCTTGGATGGCGTGCACCTGCTGCTGCTTCAACGTGGCAGTCCTCTTGAAACATCTTTCGTAAGGGTGACCGGGACGACCACATAAACTACACACTTCCTTACTTTTCTTCTTTGAAGAAAGGCCAGATGCCCTATAACTACCATCCTCAAAGCCTTTCCTTTTCTCCTTCCTCACCACAGCACCGAGGTTCTTAGCATTTTCAATCACCTCCACTTTCAAAGCGGCTGCCACTGCTTCAGCATAACTTTCAGCTCGGTAAGCGCATGCCAACTGCTGGACATGGCTTCTTAGTCCTCCGAGGAAACACTTCACTCTACCCTCCTCAAAAGCTACCAAATCAGGAGCAAACCTACTCATTTTGCAAACTCAATCTCGTACTCGCTCACGCTGAGCTGTCTCTGCTTTAGATGCAGGAAGTTATTCATCAGGCGGTCATGCTCGACCAAGGGTAGAAACTTCTTCAGCAATATCTTCTTAAAGGATTCCCAAGAACATCCTTCCTTCAAACTCTCCCTTTCCCGAATCCACCAGCTCTTTGCCAGGCCCTTTAACTAATAGGCTGCAATCATCACTTTCTGTGCTTCTAGAATTCCGGAATATGAAAACATCTCCTCGATGGAGATGATCCAATCATCTATAATCAGAAAGTCAGCACTCCCGTCGTAGGTAGGTGGTCCCAATCGTTGGAAGTGCGATATAAAATTCATTTTTGGTGGTATCGCCATCGGGGGCACCAGAGGAACAAGGGTATCGGGCACGGCTTGGCCCAAGGCATGCTCTTGCACTAAGGGTTGCTGCGCGGGAGCGGCAGAAAACAAAGACTCAATTTGCGATTGCATCGCAACTAATTGCCTTGATAGAGCCTCGTTGCTCTGATGCAGACTCTCGATAATCGCATCACTTTGCGCACCTGATGACTCACCCTCCGATTGGGGAGTCGACCTCATCACAGGATGCTTTGGCGATATTCTAGAAAGCAAATAGACAACTCATCAGAATCCTAGCTTACAACAAAGCCACTCAACTAGTTCAGACCATACTTATAATACACTTGCTTATGCTGCAACTTGCACTGGAATTTTATAATGATGTTATGTCCTACTTATGATGATATCCTCTCATCCTATTGACTCATGTGCCTATGACATGAATGCGTGTATTCTTTATTCTTCTGTAAAATCATGTGTGTACATGTGTCATCATGTAGACCTTAACTTAGCACGCGTACTTATGCGATGATATGTAATGTATGTAGTGTTATGCATTCTATAAAAGGCCCAAATGCATGATATGAGTGGCGTACACATGAAATGTTATGCATCTCATACTACATAACATCGCATGCAACGAGGAAAAGAAAACGTGCTAATGGGCACCCATGTGATGGTGGTTATGCATCCCATACTACATAACTATCACATGTTGCCACCTATGGTGGATCCATATACAAACACATATTATCATCCCATACTACATAATATGCCCCGTATACTTCTTATCATGCTATGAGTGTAGTGACTATGCTTCGGCTAAGGCGTACTGATGACAATCAGTGTGTGTATGAAATGTCACTAAACAACCTACACTAACAAGGGAAGGTTGCCCGAACAATTGTCATGCAACCTCCCTATAATACCAACTGTCACAACCCGCATTTTCACCGCATAAAATAACTTATCAGAGTAAGGAAAAATGCGCGTCATGATGCCATGTCAGCAGGGGATAACTGCGGATACTCAGGCAGACACCTACTAAAACATGAAGAAAGATTCTTTCAGTTATTTTAAGGAAAATCAGCTAAGTGTAATAATTAGCCGTATCCCTCGACTTAGTGGCTCACTTAGTCCACGAATCAAAATATAGTTATATGCTGCGGAAAAATACTTGTTTAGATTGTCTCAAACATCCTACATGAGTATAAATGTCCCCAAAGGACAACTCATGGTATGCAAGACTCTAAATTTATAATAGTAGTAAAGATAGTTTTTACGGTCGCCAAATATAACAAGCTAGGGTTTTTAAATTATGCAGTGCATGAAGTAGTAGTAATAGATTTTATAGTTGAAAATACCTAACATGCATTCCTAGCATAAATCATCCCAGAGAGCAAGTAGTACACATCCACATATAGAAAAACTAAGCAGCTAGCAAGTATCAAAAAGTAACAATACTGTGGGCATCAACAAACTGACACGAACCCACATACAGAAAAGTATGTCTGAACCAGTAACTAAATAAACAACAAACTACCGTTGAGATGAGGTAATAGCCACGACCAACACTGCCACCCAGAAACTCCAAAACTAGCTCTGCTATGTGCTACTGCTCTGAACCTGAGGCATTCCAAAGACAGAACACCTCAGCAAGAAGGAACAAATGGTGGCAGAAATTAATAAGCCCAAATAAACAAAGGTCAAAGGGGTACCAACCCAAGACCAACAGTACTGAAATAAAGTACAAAAAGAGGAAGAAGTCATCATCATGAAAAAGAACTCTTACGTGATTCGTCACGTACAACAATAGTACACCAGACGCACAAGGCTATAAGGTGACAACATGAATAATTCGAAAGGAAGAAATACAAATCGTTTATTAGACACCTGTGGTTGACATTACCCAAAAACACGGGCGTGGCGGTCACTCGTGGACACACCACCCAAAAACACGGGCGAGGTGGTCACTCTTGGACACACCACACAAAAATATGGATACAAAATCCGTCTAACTGCGAGGGAGTCTCATACTCTCCACCATACACCGTAGACATCCAAAAGCCGGGTAGACTTCCACAGGGCACTAATGAAGGAAACCACCACTGCGGAGGTGGAATCGTCCACTAACTCGCGCAATCAAGAAACCCAAAGAAACCACAACACAAATATCTCGAGATTTGGCTCGACAGATTCTACTTGACATTCTAGTTTAAGACGCGGTTGATCAACCCTTACGGACGATTTTACAATCTTAGATGAACTCTAATACGTTCGATAACGATAAATAAGACAATTAAAGCCAATATAAAAAACGTTTTTTCAAACCTACAAGAAGTTACAGGATTCAGTTAACAACACAAGATCTAGAAATTTTTAAGTGATCGAAAGATTAGACATAACTATAACTTGAAAAGAAGATAAAGGAACAAAACTCATTCGTTACCATCAATTCGGACAAGGTGAAATGGAGGGGGGGACAACCACTTGCCTTGGTTTAACCGAAAAAGTCCACCGAAACACTCCACGTCATAGATCGGGGCAAAAGGATGGGGGAGGAGTTGAAATTTGAACAAGAACGGTCGAAAAGGAGGTTAGGACCGAAAAACCCTAACGAGAAATCTCTAGAAACGGGGAAGATATTACCACGATGGCATAGCTCTCGGCGAGAGCTTTCCAGATCTATATTCGGTTGAAGATTTCGAGCACTGGAGCACCGTCGGCGGCCACCGGAAGAAGTACGGACGGACGTCCTAATTCTTACATGCCGCTCTGGTTCGGGAAGAAGAAGAAATTCTCGGTCGGTTTAATGATGAAGGAGAATAAGAAAGTATTTATACTCAAATAGCAGAAATAAACCGGGTTCAGCTAAAACTGGTTTTTCCGAGACAGAAGGAACGGGTCACTCGAGTACTATAAGGGTACTACTCGGGTGCAGCAAGGGATACTTGAGTACAAGAAAAGGGCTACTCGAGTAGTAAGGTGACTACTCGAGTTGTAAGGAAACTACTCGAGTACTCAAAAAGGAACTACTCGAGTAGTAAGATCACTACTGGTGTACATGAAAAGATTACTCGAGTGCCAGACAACTACTCGAGTACACGGAAGGAACTACTCGAGTAGTAAGGTAACTACTCGAGTACAAGAAGAGACCTACTCGAGTAGTTATAAGGCAGCTACTCGAGTACTCGAAAATAACTACTCGAGTATTAAGGCAACTACTCGAGTACTCGAAAAGAACTACTCGAGTAGTAAGGCAACTACTCGAGTACTCAAAAAGAGCTACTCGAGTATTAAGGCAACTACTCGAGTACCTGAAAGGAACCACTCGAGTAGTAAGGCAACTACTCGAGTACAAGAAGAGACCTACTCGAGTAGTTATAAGGCAACTACTCGAGTACTCAAAAGTAACTACTCGAGTAGTAAGACAAATACTCGAGTACAAGAAGAGACCTACTCGAGTAGTTATAAGGCAACTACTCGAGTACTCGAAAGGAACTACTTGAGTAGTAAGGCAACTACTCAAGTACGAGAAGGGACCTACTCGAGACGCAGGAATATCACTCGAGTCAAGCCTGTCAGGAAAAATAGTTTCTTTACAAATGTAACATTTTGATCAAACTATATGAATAAATAGTAAAAGACATTTTTGAATATTACTATAATATTAAAATAATCATACTTATATATTTTTGAAGATGGAAACTATGAGATTAAAACGGAGGCTCAAACGACCGCCGAATTAAACGAAACTCACGCTGTAGGCGAATACTGACGCTACGAACACAACGGAGAAGTCAAAACCAAAATCCGACGAGCCATTCCCGAGATATTAATCTTCAAAGTATATGGTGAACATAAACAAATCCAAAACTTCAATCGCGCGCCGAGTCTCCAAAGACACTCGGATTGCGACAAAACTTGACGAGCAAGCCCAAAATTACATAACTTAAATTCCAAAAGCAAAATTTATCCATCACAATAAGAATTCGGCCGAATCGTCTGCACGGATGAGAAAATACCTGAACGGCATTGCGCCATCAACTCGACGCTAAAAGTAACGCCACGACGTCATAAATATGACGTTGTCCATTCGAATAAAATCATCGAAAAATCGGCGTCGTTACAGTGATGTTGTCTCCTCTTTCTCTAAACAAAAGTGAAGACTTTATTGGATTGCTGGTGTCAAAGCTCCCCCTAAAATGTTGAAATGTTAAGGAAGACTGGAGATTTGCTTAGGGTGTAGATCTTCAGCCTTGTCTTGAAGATGTCCAAGAACTTGTAGACAGATGTTGAATAATTGTCTCTGAAGATTCCTCGATTAGAAGTTGAAGAAGACTCTTGATTTTTGTAGTTGATGTTCTTCTTCAGTCTTCTTGAATGTGCAAGGGAAAACATAATTTTTCTTTCAGAATGAAGAGAGGGAATCTTAGTATCTTTCTGTTGGTTGGCTCCATCTTTTCTGTGTGCTGTATTTGTTGTTCTCCATATCTTCTGAAGAAAAGAAATTTTATATATATATATATTGCTGCAATTTTCCATGAGAATTTGAAATGAGTCCATTAATTACTGCTGGAAATCTGGGAATTAGAACGACTGGAATATCTGACTTTAATTGTATTTCCGCAACTGTCCCGGGAATAAGTTAAGTAATTACTCTGATAAAACCATAATTAATGCTTCCTTGAACGACTATATTCTCAGGGAATTTAAGAATTAGTTACTCAGAGAATTATTGACTTAGGATGGAATGAGGAGAGGGACAGATAAGGAAAACTTAACATTTAGGCTCTAAACAGGTTTCGTCGACCTCAGGGCAGATTTCGTCGACCTGGACTCCAAGTTCGTCGAGCTGAGAAATCCCCTTCGTCGACCTCAGCTCACCGAACCTCAATCTGGAAATATCTTGTTAATTCTGAGCTCCAAGATCATCGATCAGAGAATCTGTCTTGAGGAAGAAATCATCGACCTAAGCTCAACTATCATCGAGCTTAACTCAGACAAAGAACTCTGAGTTCGTCGATCTGCGATCGACGTTCGTCGAGCTGAGTTCGAAGAACTTCGAACTAATAATCTTAACTCTGATTTCTTCTAAGTTTTTATCACTGAAGTCTTCTTCAGGCTGATCCATAGAATCTAAATCTAAAGGACTGGCCTAAAATGTAGGACTGACACACTTAACCCTAACTATACAAGGTGGGTCAAACATCCTAATAGTGAACCTTACCCCAAATCCAAACTAGGGATCCAACAATCTTCACCTATTTGGGTGAGGTCACTATATAAAAAATAAAATCACAGCAATAAAATATCTAACAGAATTTGAAAATCATTGCCAGATATATATAGCTATGGTACATGTATATTGTTCAAATCAAAACAGTAAATAAATTTAAGAGTTTATAAATCAGATTGGGGAGGAGCAGAAGATTTGGTAAAAAATTATCTTCCTGTTTGGACCAACTGCTTCTCTTAGAGTAATCTTCATGTCTGAGTCACCAATTATTTTCTGAGATACAGCCCTGGGGACCACTGCTTCAGGGTGCAGGTTCATATAAGTGTCAAAATTGAAGAGTTTGCCCACTTGATACTTCTCAAGTTCCTTCTTCCTGTATGATGATATAGTTGAGAATTGAGATGGGTCTTTACCTTCTTCTTTTACTTTTCTAATCTGAGATAGAGCAATTAATTGATTAAATCTGGCCATTCTAGAATTTGGATCCATCTCAGGATCATAAGTAGGAGACAAAGGCCTTTCAGGACTATTCTCTTTTTCAAGTTCAACTGGAGCTTTTTGAGGACTTGCTGTTTTTGGAGGAAGATGAGCTGTTGGGAACTATACCCACATTAACCTAGATTTGATGAAGTCACCCTGGAACTAAGAGGAATTAGTTTGTATTTGATGCTTCGTTTGAGTTATGTGTGTGCAGGACTCCAATGGGAAGTGTAGACCAATGTCAGTCTACAATGGGTCACCAAACACAGGGCCATACAGTGTAATCTCTCATTGTGTGTTCCAAAGTGTTGACTCATGTGTAGCCTCTCTATTGGGATACACTTCATATTCAAGTTGTAGGACTGTGTAATGACTTGGTGCTGATTCCCTTCTAGTAGAAGAAAAAATTGCTAATAGAAATTTTTCTAAGTATTTCTCTCGAGTAGGTCCTTAAACACTCGAGTAGATTACTTGAGATATACTCGAGTAAAACTTATTCATACTCGAGTAAGAAAATTCTTCCTCTCGTAAAGTTAAGTAAAACACTCGAGTAGTTCACTGACATACTCGAGTAGCTTACTTAACTACTCGAGTAGATCTCTCTTCCTACTCGAGTTGCCTAGAATTCAGTTTCCAAATTTTCCTAAGTAAATCACTCGAGTAGTCCAAGTCACATACTCAAGTAGCTTATTCTATCTCGAGTAGTTCATACTCGAGTAGTTCCAGATTTCTCTTTCTCGGATTTCTTCCAAGTCATTTACTCGAGTAGGTACTTTGTATACTCGAGTTGTTCTCGACACTGTGTCGAGTAACTCTCTTCTCTGTTTCGAGTAGTTAAGAAATACTCGAGTAGGACATTCATATACTCGGGAAGATTTCTTTCCTCTCGAGTAGTTCAATCTGACTACTCGAGTAGCTGTTTCTCCCGTGTGCAGAATATTTCTAAGTGCTTGTACTTGAGTAGTTCAACTCCTTCCCGTGAAACTTTTTTGTATACTCGAGTAGATCTTCTAAGTACTCGAGTAGTTGCTTATATGCACTCGAGTAGTTGTCTTCAACCTACTCGAGTAGTCTTGAATTATATACCCGAGTAATATTTCTCTGCTTACTCGAGTAGTCCTTGACCTACTCGAGTAGTTTTATACCCACTCGTGTATATGACCTCATTTTCTCTGAAATTTCTTCTAAGTCCAGATTTGACAGATTTTCAAATTCCGTTATATGATTGGTCCACGTGTACGTTATTAAAACCGATTATGACCGTTATTAGTACTCCTATAAAAGGTCTTGTCTAATCAACAAACCCTAATCAGAAAATAAGTTTTTAAAGAAGAAATTATTCTAAGTTTTGCAGCCGCCTCTTTCCAAAGATTCGTTGTTTCCTCTCTCTCTCTCTTCACGGAATGAAAGCCGCCGCCGCCTCTGTTCTTCTCCGGCAAGGGTTTCGATCTTCAGAGGAAATAGACTGAAAAAGCTCTCCAGATCGGGATCGATTTTCACATACTCATCATCTGTCCGATCGTGGAAGCAAGGAGTTCAGATCTACCGTTGCCGAGAATCTTTCTTCAACTTTTCTGATAAAGCCGCACGCCAAGAAGAAGATTCCAGTTCCCGTTTCATTTTCAGATCTGAACTAGTCAATATTACTGTTTGTATTTTTCAATACTTGTATTTCAATTCTGTAGGACAATTTTTCTCCAAGTGTAGGAGTTTTCCACTCCGAGGTTGTAGGAAGGTGTTTCTTCCGAGTTGTAGATTTAGTTGATTGGATTGAGATTGTAGGAACTTTGTTCCGATGGTAGGATTGATTTTCAATCCGAGATAGTGGAGTAGCCGAGTCTAGTTTATTGCTAGATCGGTGTGGGAAAGTGGATGTACCCAAGATCGGGGAACCACTATAAATCTTGTCTCGTCTGTGATATTTTAGTAGATAGATCTGTGATGTGTTCTATATTTTTTTATTCCGCAAAAGACGCACAACTCACCTATTCACCCCCCTCTAGATGATTTAGGTTGACAACTGTTATCTTTCAATTGGTATCAGAGTGAGGTTGATCGTTAAAAGGTTAGCACCTTGATCAGTTCCTGCATACAGTTGTCATTTGAGATCTTTCTATCATGGACAAGGCAAAGGATTTCGCCAAGCTTCCCCTGTGCAACAAGAACAACTTTCCCATGTGGAAAGAAAGAATCAAATTTTTTATGGAAGCTGTGGATCCAAGTATCTTGATGATAGTTGAAGAAGGTCCTTATATCCCTATGACTGTCTCCACTATAGATCCTACCAAGAAGGTTCCAAAGAAGCTGATGGATTTAGACAACAATGAGATTGCACTTGTCTCACTAGACAAGAAAGCTAAAAACATTATAGCAAGTGCAGTTGATGACTCAATGCTGCAAAAATTAATCCACTGCCAATCTGCAAAGGAGATGTGGCAGTCCTTAGTTACCTTAATGGAGGGAACAGAAGAAGTGAGGGAAGATCGGAGATCCCTCCTCAATCAGAAGTATGAAGCCTTCCGACAGGGAAGCAAAGAGACCATTGCTGATACATTTGAGAAATTTTTCAAGATAGTGAATGGCCTAAGAGTCTATGACAGAGTATTCACTAATGGAGAACTGAATGACAAGTTCCTGAGATCGCTGACCAAAGAATGGGACAACAAGGTCTGTATCATTAGGGAGTTTGGGAAGCTGGCTGAGACAGACCCACAAAATCTCTTTGGGAAGCTTATGTCATATGAGCTTCAACTCAACACCAGGAAAGCTGAAGAAGAGAAGAGTAGGTCTGCTCTCAAAGCAAAGTCTGTCGCTCTAAAAGCAGACACCTCCAGAAAGACAAAGGTTGCCTCCCCTGCTCCAGCTCCATAGATTAGTGAAGAAGAAGAAACTTCTGAGCCTAGTACCTCAGGCTCTGAGCTATCAGAAGGAGAGTTCTCACTGCTCTCACGTCAGTTCAAGAAATTCTTGAATAAGAAAAAGCAATGGAAAGTCAAGGATGCCTCCTATAGAAGATCACGACACGATGGTGATCGGCAAAGAAAAGGCTCAAGTAGTCATGACAGGTATTCCTCCAAACAGAATAAATATGTTTCGACTGACATCATTTGCTATTATTATAATAAGCCAGGTCACGTCATCGCCGACTGCCCTCATAAGAAGAAGGACGGTGGTAGAAGAGAAGAAATGAAATTCTCACACAACAAGAAGAGGAAAGAGAAGAGCCTCATAGCCAAAAAGAGCAAGACTCTTAGTGACTTCGGCTCATCTGAGTCAAGTGAAGAAGAAGAAGCTTATTTTGGGCTAATGGCTCAAACAGATGATGATCAAGAGCCCCAGTTCACTGGGAAGGTAAACTCTCATACCCCTCTTTCAAATTCTGAAGTCTCTGAACATGATTGTGAGGATAGCTCCTCTGACGATGAGTCATAACGAATGGCCCAGTACAAGGAGTTAATCATGGCTTATGACAAATGTTGTCGAGTCGTGAAGACTCGGGCTAAAGAGATCAAATCTCTAAAAGCCGAAGAGAGCATCTTGAGAGAGATAGTCGCAAAGACTGACTCCCTCGAAGAAAACTTCAATAATGCAATTGAAGAATATAACAAGGTTCTTGAGCACCTTGACCTTAAGGAGAAAATCATCAAAGAGTTGGAAGACCAACTTGCGGCTGAAAAGAAACTTGTTGAGATTTTCTCGAAGCCCAAAACAGTTCTTCCATTCATTGCTGAATTCCCAACAAAGGCCAAGGGAGCTGGACTAGGCCATGAAGAAGCTCCTAGTAAATCCTCTAGGAGAAACAAGAATCAACAGAAGAATAAGTCCTCCAAAAAGGCCATAGCCAAAGAGAAGGGGAAAGCCCCTCTGGATCAAACTACATTCGAAAAGGTCATCTTTCCATCAAATGAGTTTGATTTTGACTCATCCTACGGGCACTTTGCTAGGCCTACCTATGTAGAGCCAAAGTCCCGCTATCAAGGATGGGCTCGACCCCAAAACTTTGGCGAAAGTGTCTTTAAGACACCTTATGAAGAAGTTATTCTTCAGAGCTATGGCCCTTTCAATCATGGGCATAACTTCAAGAAGGCACCAAAGACGAAGCCTGTTGTAGAAAAGCCTATAAAGGAGAAGAAGCCATGTGATTGTCATCATCATGAGGCATCTTCCTCCAAGAATGCTGCCCCGGCTAGACCACAATTCCAAAAGGTCAAGCAGGAGATCTTGAGGCAAAGGTACAACAGATTTGACTGTTGGTGCTGTGACAAGGTTGGTCACTTCGCCATAGATTGCTGGTTCAATTCCAGAAATGCTGCAATCCCTCATGTCAGCAATATGAGAAAGACCGCTCATAATGCTAACACTCGTAGGGGGAGTACTCTAACCCGATACCAAGGACCCAAACGTGTTTGGGTTCCTAAGGCAAATTGATTATGATTGCAGGTATGTCCAAAGGCCAACAAAACGCCAATCTGGTATTTGGACAGTGGATTCTCTCGGCATATGACCGAGACTAGAAGCCTCATTCAGAACTTTACTCCAGTCGTGAACGGACCAAAGGTCATCTTTGGAGGTTCAGATCGTGGAATTACTAGAGGCTATGGTATGATTACTAATGACAATGTATCCTTCTCGGATGTGGCTTATGTTGAAGGATTGGAACACAATCTAATTAGCATAAGCCAACTCAGCGATAAAGGATACATAGTTGAATTCCATGTTGATAAGTGCCTGATAAAATCCGTTGATAATATGAAAACGATTCTATCCGGCACTCGAAGCAGGAATATTTTCTGTTTAAATTTCATCTGTATAGATTCCTCTACACCAGTGTGTCTTTTAGCAAAAGATAGTGCATCTCTTGGTGACCAATGGCACAAAAGACTAGCACATATTAATTTCAAGACTATTAATAAATTATTTTCAATGAACTTAGTACGTGATGCCTCAAATGTCAAGTGCGTCAAAGATAGACCTTGTCATGCATGCGTAAAAGGCAAGCAAACAAGAGCTACCTTTAAAAGCGTTATTGGCAAAGACTCTAACAGATGTCTCCATCTATTGCACATGGACTTGTTTGGTCCACTGCAAATTAGAAGTTTGGGAGGTAAGGATTATACGTTGGTAATTGTTGATGATTACTCGCGCTTTGCATGGGTGTTCTTTCTGAAACACAAGTCAGATACCTTCAATATCTTTTCTAATTTTCTCAGGCAAGTCCAGAATGAATACAACTGCTCCATAGTCAAAATCAGAAATGACAACGGAACAGAGTTCAAATCTGGGTCCATGACAGAATTCTGTGAAAGCTTAGGTATCTTTCATGAGTTTTTCTCTCCTCGTACTCCACAACAGAATGGAGTGGCTGAGAGAAGGAACAAAACACTCATAGAGGCCTACAGGACCATGTTGAGTGATGCTTCACTACTGGAGTACTTCTGGGCTGAAGCCGTCAACACTCCATGTCACGTGCAAAATCGAGCACTCATAAACAAAGACCATGATAATACACCTTACGAACTTCTGAAAGGCATGAAACCAACAGTCTCATACTTTAGAATCTTTGGCTGTAAATGCTTCGTACTTAACAATGGTAAGTATCATACTACCAAGTTCAGCGAAAAGAGTTTTGAAGGTATTTTTATAGGTTATAGTAGCCATAGTAAGACATATAGAATATTTAATAGAAAAACCCTGGTGGTAGAAGAATCGATACATGTTGTATTTGATGAGACGAGCTTGCTGCAAAGCAATCAGTCTAGTGTGCTTATTGAAGATGCAGGTGCAAAGCTGAAAGAAACTAGCTTGGAGGAACCGTCCTAAGATAAAGGTGAAAAGTTCATCAAGATCACCACTCCAACCCCTATTGGAGAAGCTGATGATCAAGATGAAGAAGTCATCCAAGATGAAGAAATCACTCCGGTGATTGAAGATAATCCATATGCAAGAACTTTAGAGCTCAGACATCTGAAGGATCATCCCATGGACCAGATCATAGGAGATCCCCGAGATGGTGTCAGAACTCGAAGAGGTACAACTAACGAGAATCTGTATTTAAGTTTTCTCTCGCAAGTTGAACCAAAGAAGTTTGAGGATGCAAACTCTGATGCATCGTGGATATTGGCAATGGAAGAAGAGCTAAATTAGTTCAAGCACTGCAATGTATGGAAGCTTGTTCCAAGACCAAAAGGAAAGAACATCATTGGAACAAAATGGGTCTACAGGAACAAGATGGATGAAGATGGGACTATCATAAAGAACAAGGCTAGACTCGTCGCTAAAGGCTATCGTCAAGAAGAAGGAATCAACTTCGACCAGACATATGCTCCAGTGGCAAGGCTGGAGGAAATACGGTTGTTCCTAGCATATGATATATTCAAAGGCTTCATCGTCTATCAGATGGACGTGAAGTCTGCCTTCCTAAATGGTAACATAAAGGAGGAAGTGTATGTGGAACAACCTCCAGGTTTCGTTGATCCCAACTTTCCTGATTACGTCTATTTACTGTACAAGGCCCTATATGGTCTGAAACAAGCTCCTAGAGCTTGGTATGAGATGCTGTCTAGCTTTCTACTTGAAAACAAGTTCACAAGGGGAAAGACAAGATATTATTTCTTAGGGAAATTAAAGGCAAGATTTTGCTAGTGCAAATCTATGTCGACGACATTATTTTTGGCTCTACAGACAACGACCTCTACAAAAAGTTCTCAAAATTTATGCAAGGGAAGTTTGAAATGAGCAGTATGGGCGAGCTGAAGTATTTCTTAGGGCTTCAGGTGAAACAATATGAAGATGGAATTTTCATCTCGCAGACCAAGTTCACCAAAGAGCTAATTAAGAAATTCAGAATGGAGAACGCAACCTCTATGAGGACTCCAATGGGCTCAACTATGTCTCTGGACAAGGATGAAAAAGGGAAACCTTTTGATGAAACCAAGTACAGAAGCATAATTGGATCCCTGCTCTACCTAACTGTCAGTAGACCTGACATAATGTTTTCAGCATGTGTCTGTGCAAGATTTCAGGTGAACTCTAAGGAATCTCACTACGCTGCTGTAAAGCGGATTTTGAGATACCTTAAAGGTACATCAAATCTTGGCTTATGGTACCCAAGAAGTAATGACAGCGAACTAATTGGGTTTTCATATGCAGATTTTGCAAGTAGCAAAGACGATCGGAAAAGCACTTCAGGGACTTACCAATTCTTTGGAAGAAGGCTATTCTCCTGGAGCAGTAAGAAGCAGAACTGTGTCGCAATCTCAACGACCGAGTCAGAGTACATCTCTGCAGGCAGTTGCTGCGCACAGTTAATTTGGATAAAAAATCAGTTCGAAGACTACAACATGAAGTTCAAGGTTATCCCTCTGTTTTGCGACTCTTCCAGCGCAATTGCAATAGCCAACAATCTAGTCTCGCACAGCCGGACAAAACATATCGAGCTAAGGTATCATTTCATCCGGGAGCATGTAGAGCATGGGGACATAGATCTCCAATATGTCTCCACAGACAGGCAAGTTGCAGATATTTTCACGAAGCGGCTGGACGAGACCAATTTCTCATTCTTCAAAACTGAACTTGGGATGCTCAACAAGGAAGATTAGAGCAGTTTGGATTTCATGAAAGCAAAGGAAATTAAAAGGTTAGTCAAAATCTGGCTTTCAAAGTTTTCTTCCATCTCTGACTCAAGTAAACCCTGACCTACTCGAGTACTCAAAGTACCTACTCGAGTACTCAACGGACCTACTCGAGTAGTCCTTTAACTTACTCGAGTAAGGCAATTAATGTACTCGCGTAGCTCACTTCATCTACTCGAGTGAGTCAATTCTTCTACTCGAGTCATTGCAGATTCTATAGACCTACTCGAGTAACTCCTATAGACCTACTCGAGTAACTCTCTATATACTCGAGTACTTCCTTGACCTACTCGAGTAGTTTTACCTCTCGCGTATATGACTCTTGGCTTTCAAATTCTCCCGTGCTGCCTTTCCTATTAAATTATTTTCTTCTCGATGATTAGACATAAACCTAGGGTTTTATAAGTTCGAAATTCCAAAAATCATTCTACACGAAATCAACTCCATTCACTCGAGTACCCGTCCGCCGCTTCGTCTCCCCTCGAGAAATTGCAGAGCCGCGACTCTTCCTCTTCCCCGCAACAGAATTTTTTCCCAATTTCTGGATCATGGCCGCCATCTCCAAGATTGGTGTACGATCGGAACTTGTTACCGCCGGGATTGCCGAGCTTTCAGACGACTTTCACAATCTACTGATCCTCCGAGACACCGCAGGGTTATCCTTCATCCTGCAAGAACCCTTCAAAATTCTCTTCCCGGAAGTAGCCGAATTCTTCTCAAATCTGAAGGTCAAGCGTCATGGACATGTCCTGAAATCTAAAGTGAAAGGTTTGAAAATTAAACTCAACAAGACCTCTGTCTCTCAGCTTCTCCTATTGCCCCTAGTAGACGAAGAAGATAACTTAGATGATGAAGACTCTGACAGAACAGCCCTATTCTGTGGCATTTCGGCTGATGCTCAGCACATCAAATGGTCAGACATGAACGTAGAAGGAAAATTTCTGGTTGATGTTATTGGAAAGATTTTACTGTGCAAGACCAACTCCATAAGAGACATTCCACTATATTTCTTCGACATCATGCAAGCCATTGTCTGCCGCAAGAAATATCAGTTTGGGATGCTAATTTTGGACAAAATCAAGGATAGTTTGAAATCCCCAAACTTCGCCAGAATTATCTCTCTGCTCCTCCATGAAACAAATCCTCAGGTATTCGACTTCTCCAAAGGGACCCCTCTTCACCGCAAGCTGCAAAGATTTCAGAAGTTCCAGAGGTTCCAGCTCTAGAGGACAGGACTCCATCTCCCTCTCCTCATCATATGGCCAGTTCCTCTGGTGAACTAAGTGAGGGGGAGCCTGCTCCTTCTATCCAAGTCAGGCAGCCCTCTCCTCAGCCAGCAATTCCTTCCCTACCTCATACTCCACAAAGTCCAGCAACTCCCTCAGATGAGATACCTAAACAATCTCTTCTCTCAACATCTGCTGCCATAGATCCTATGATTGCAGAGCTCTCTGAAGAAGTGATGCATATTCCTCCTCTATCTCCTCCAGCTCCATCCTCTGAATGTCACAAGGACTTAACTCCAGCACAGTCTCCTGAATATTCTCCAGCCAGGACTCTAGCACAATCTCCTGCTGCTCTCAAAGACCAGCAAGACACCATTCTTATTTCTGATGAGCCCTCTCCAGAGCTAGCAGAAGCTCCTCTCAGAAATTTAGATTTCTCTCTCCCTCAGGTTACAGAAGAAGGGGTTGCTCTCATTCCTACCACCAGAGCTCACAGCTCTGGGATCATTGCAGAAATAGCTCCATGGGTAACTCCTCCCCTTCCTTCTGCTGCTCCTCCTGCTACTGCTGCTGCCTCTCCCTCTCCAGATTTGCTGTCCCAAATCTCTTTCATGCTGTAAGAACAAAGAAATTATTTTGATACTTCTCTGAAAACTGTATCCTACTAGCTGCCAGCTAATGAGAACCTGGGGGGAAAGGGTTGGTTCTTGGAGTGTTTTTTGCAGGACCCCGAGTGATGCTCGGCCCCGGGTAGACCCGCTGCCTGGCTCCTACTAGCTGGCAGGTCCGTAGGCTCGCTTGGGGGGTAAGGGACCCCGAGTGCTGCTCGGCCCCGGGTAGACTCGCTATCAGGCTCTCATTAGCTGGCAGGGCTGTAGGCACACCTAGGGGGAAAGGGTTGGTTCTTGGAGAGTTTTTTGCAGGACCCCGAGTGATGCTCGGCCCCGGGTAGACCCGCTACCTGGCTCCTACTAGCTGGCAGGTCCGTAGGCTCGCCTGGGGGGTAAGGGACCCCGAGTGCTGCTCGGTCGCGGGTAGACTTGCTGTCAGGCTCTCATTAGCTGGCAGGGCTGTAGGCACACCTGGGGGGAAAGGATTAGCTCCGCGTGTACAAGAGGATACAAAATATACGGCTTTGTTGTTTCACAATGTCATGAGGAATTGTATACTGATTGTAAGAAATAGTATGAGGGCAATTGAATAGCAGGGAGAATTACATGTTTCGAGTGATTCAAAAGGTTCAGAAAGGGCATGGGGAGATTGATGTTCCAAGTGCAAATTTCAGTTTCACTCAAAAAAAATTTGGGTCGGCTCCCACTCGCCGGATACGTTGGGTTGGATGATTCTTTCCGAGTTTGTACCAAGCTCGAAAAGAGCGGGGATTGTGTACAACCCCGTAGCAGGGCGAGTGGAACCCTCCCCAAATATCAGCCTAGGGGCGTGTTATGGGCGACGAGTTGGTGTGACCCCGTTCGAAGACGTGCGGGTCCTCGTGCGTGCGTGCGGAGGCTTCGTGCGCATAGGTTTAGAATTTATATATATATATATATATTATATTTGATATTATATAATATATATAAGATATTATATATATGTGATAGGATGTGAAAAGGAGGGGGGCACGGGTTACAGGAAGGGCAGGAGAAAAAGGGGATCGGGGGAGGATTTTTCTTCTCCCCGCTAGGGCTAGGCCATGCAGCAGCCGGATGCCGCCGCACCTCCCTCTCTCCGGCCGTCTACATCCACAACCCCGGCCGCCATCCCCCCTCTCTCCAGTCGCCGGCAAAGCACAGCCATAACCCCGGCCGCCATCCCCCCTCTCTCCAATCGCCGGCAAAGCACAACCACAACCCCGGACGCCATCCCCCCCTCTCTCCCGTCGCCGGCAAAGCACAGCCACAACCCTGGCCGCCATCCCCCCTCTCTCCCGTACACCGATCACCGGCGGCGGACTGCATTTGATTTCTTCTTCCACCAAGAAGGGGGCGGGACTTCATCATATCAATAGGAGATGTCGTCGCTGCTTTTCCCTATTAGGAGAAATTGAGATCACGAGCCTTTGTTGGTCTGAATCCACCATCTTTAGATTTTTGGCATTTGGAGGAGGATCCAGAACGGCAAATCCAAAGCAGTGACTGTTCAGAAATGCTGTAGATCGATCCATTAATGGTTGATGTCATACTTGCTCCTAAAGAAGAGCACTAGCCACTGCAGTAAATACAAGACTCCTCAAGGAGGTATGTCCCAGGTTCAGTTAGATTCACAATATTGGCTATATCATGGTATTGGTTCATTGTGATTATATAGAAATTACTGAATCTCATTTGTAGGGTTTGATTTAAACATCATTTTGTGACTATCCTACACTCATTCTTCAATGCAGTCAGGATTTATCATGACAAATACAGATTTCAGTTATCATAATAAGTGAGCACATCGAACCTGAAGCAACATATTCACCATAGTTTTCAACTTCAGTTTGAGAGATTTATTTACATGGAAATGTTGTGCTAACCAGTTTACCGTGGAGATCCTTTTAAATACAGTTTTATGTTGAAAGGTTCTTGGAACGCGGTGGAATTTATGAGAAAAGATACATCATAATTGTTGTCAGAATCGCCGCCATGATGAAACATGAACATGAAGCCAAAAAACGGGCAGAAGAAATAAAAAAGATGGAGCAAGGCCGGCTAGAAGCTCCTCTCCAGGCACCGCCTTCAGCAAGAATAGCCAAGAGCTCCCCTCCCGACACCGCCGTCAAAACACGCGCCAAGGGTAACGAAGTTTCTTCTTGGGAGGGTGAAGCCCTCAATTTACATATTTGCATGGAAGCTCCTCTCCACCAATGGGTGGGGAGAACGGAGCTTTCCGACGGGTTGACGCGTACGTCCCCGCAGTTAATTGCATTAGTACCCGGAAGTGTGAGTATGGGTTTAGGCATGATGTGTGAAGCTCATCCGGACGTGTGAGCCGGATTGGTGATGTTCTGGGGTTCCCGGAGAAGACTCCGAGGAAGTTGTTTATTAGCCGCTTCCAGGTAATGCGCACCATAGCCCCAAAAAAGGGGGTGTGCGCAATATGTTTGGCCCGCTTATGTTAGCCGACTGATGCCTAGTTGGCCGCCGCTCGTCGAGACGTTGGCGTACAGGTGTTGTAGTACCAGGCGGGGAGTAGCGGGCTTAAGCCCAAGCTTGTGTCGGCCCTCGAAGGCCTTTTTTGTTTGCCTGCGTGCTGAGTATGGAATTTATATTCCTGTAATATTTTTTCATATCTGTGATGCTCTGTGAATATGTAGTTTACTCCTGTCTTGGATGAGCAGCGTGTTCGTGAACCGCTCCCCCAGTGTGGGCCCCGAGGAATAGATGCCGGGAAGCCCCTAATGGCATGTTGTCATCCTTTCAGAATAGCGGAGTTCCTCTATTAGCGGCCCAATTGGGGCTGCGTAGAGTAGGGCTGCTGGGCGGTTTTGCGCCAATAGTAAAGCGGGCGGGGAACATTTTACATAGACCCGAGGTGGCACCTCTAGTTAAGAAGTGGATCTTGAGATCCTCCTTAGATGTTCCGATCGGCCAAGAGAGCCCTCCGAAGGTGCCTTAGCTCAGCCCTTGGCTTGGGGGGGGAAGAGTTTGTTAGTCATCCGGGTATGCGGCGGGTCCTCCACGCTGAGACCTTGGGTCTGTCCCTTGTGTTCCTAGTCTTGAGCCTAGATCATTCGCTTGAGGGTAGTAGGTGTGCGGTCACCCCTTCCCCAAGGGTCGAACTCCACATGAGACCGATTTTCGGTTTCAACATTTACACTCGTGAAATTGTTTTTGCATGCCTCTAAGTATGAGAAATCTTTTAGTTATGATAATGCTCTTTCACTCACGGTTGTGCAAATCTTCGTATGCCTCCATCTTACAAAGTGTGAATTGTGAATGTTTTTACCATAACCACTTGTGATGCATGCTTTTGTCTTCTGCTTTATCCGAGTTTAGTCCAGTGCACCATAATATTAAATTATTCTGTTTGCTTTCACAAGTGAATTCGGACTCCTTTGTTCAGCCAAAGTAAAAAAACGTAACCACAGAAAAACAAATAAAAAACAAAAAACAACAAAAAAACAAATACTACATGGCTGACAAGGACCCTCCACCAAGCACTACTTACCCTCCTGATAAGTCTTCATGAGCATTGTGAGGTTGAGCACCTTAGCCAGAATTGTAAAGTGTCTTGTGTGCATTGTACATGAATAATTTCTTTATTATGGGTGCTGCCCTCTGGGGTACGAGTATAGCTCTGCATGTATACCTCTATGTTATGTTTTTTTAACATTCGCATGTTCATTTTTTTTGTAAGACTACGCATCAGTTTCAGCACACCATCTCACATGTACACAACATTATCCTCTCTAAACGTTCTTCTTATGAGAATTAGACTGAGAACTGTTTCACCAAACCTATTCACTAGTGTATGTGTTTGTGATATAGTTTGTTGAACATTGTCATAGTTACTGTTTCCTCATTTTATTTGTTCTATATTGCTCACATGTCCTCTATGAGTCTCTCTTTTGTGTTTTTCCTTCTTTCGCTTCCGCCGCACTTTTCCCTCTCTTTTGACAATACCAAAGGGGGAGAAAATTTTCAAAAGAAAGCAATCATTTACCGCAGTATCTTTGTGCACCCTTGGAAGACCCATTATTTGTTTGAGTTATTTTTAATTACACTACACGAATTTCCCTATGCTTCACTTTAGGGGAGATCACATGTAGGGGGAGTGTTTCATCCAAGAGCAATTGTGCACATACACTTGTTTCATCTTGATACTCAAATTGGGTGGACCTTTTTAACATTCATGATTTCTTTCTTAATGGATTTGTTATTATCAAAAGGGGGAGATTGTTGGAGCATGCATTCCACGCTTCCTAGTTTGCTAATAATAAATCTTGTTTGTATTTGATATTTGGATGTTTTTTGGTGTGCAGAAAACACAGGTGTATAACTAATATTTGTTTGGTGCTGAATCGGGTCAAAATTGAATAAGGACAATATCTCCAGGCGATATTGGGTATCGCGCCTAGGCGATAGCGCCACTCGACACAATACCGCTCGACACTCGACGCAATTCCGCTCGACAAAATCATGGCTTGGAGATATCGCCAGGCGATAGTAGGTATCGTCACAGGCGATAGCGCCACTCGACAATTTTTGTTCGGCGTTCGACGATTTTCGTTCGACGTTCGACGATTTCGTGGCTATCATTATTTCGCTATCGCCAGATGGCGATATCCAGTGTCGCTCCGCGATAGCGCCACTCGACGATTTTCGCTCGACGTTCGACAAATTCGTGGCTACCATTATATCACTATCGCCAGATGGCGATATCTAGTGTCGCTCGGCAATAATGCACGATTCGACGCTCAACATTTGTGCGATGCGAAAATGAGAAGTTCGTGGGACACGTGGCAGCAGTTACCACTATCTCCCGATGGAGATACCCAGTATTGCCCGGCGATAGCGCCAGAATATAAAAGCCTCTCATTTTCTAAGAAAGTGACGGATATTTCATTACCTGGAGTGCACCTACCTTTATAGACGATCCAGAGAGCTCCAGAACTGAGAGATACTCCATACTTCTAGGAAGGCCAAATAGCGCGGAAGATTGACGACACGTGCGAAGCATTCAAAGCCTCACTTGCAAGGATTCATCGGCATCTTCAGCGCTTTGTTTGAAGGGAGTGTCTAGCCTAAAGTGCTCAAGTTGTTTTTGTTATTTTTTCATTTATTTTCACATTGTAATCGGAAGGGAAATCGCCGCCTTGTGAGTGGCGTCCAAGTCCTTGTGTGGCTTAGGGAGAAATCGCCGCCTTGTGAGTGGCGTCCAAGTCCTTGTATGGCTTTGGGAGAAATCATTGCCTTGTGTGCAGCGTCTAGATCGGGGTTAGATCTAGGAGGAGGCTAGTAGCAAGATCTAGGGAGAGATATGTTGTAGCCTGCCGGTTCTTGGTAGAAGAACCGGCGAATACAATAGCAAGTTATTTATTTCATGAGCCTTTGTCTCTAGCTTTATAGAGACACATTGTATTCATTGTAACTCTTTTGAAATATATCATTGTTGTTTCTAGCTTGTGTTCATTTGCTCTATTCCATTACTTTGTTGTTATTTATTTTGTAAAGGCTGCTTAGATTGTGTAAGAAAATTAAAAAGTACCCTTATTCACCACCCCCCCCCCCCCTCTAAGGGCACCGTAAGATCCAACAGTGTCTTGTCTATTTCATTCTTGTTATAGTTCAAGACAAACTGCACATAACTGTCCGACAACGATTGCAGGATCAGGCTTGTGGCCAACTCTTGGCCCAGAGGGAAGCCTAGTCTCTCAAGGTTCTCGATATACCCAATCATCTTAAGTACGTGAGTCCCAATTACGTCGCGAGCTCTCATCTTGCACTGGAACAACATCTTAGTGATGTCAAATCTCTCTTGGCAAGCTTTCCCTTGAAACATTTTCTTGAGATGCTCATAAATTTCCTTGTAACCCATGTTCGCATGTTGGTTTTGGAGCTCAAAGTTCATGGTCGCTAGAATGAGACATTCGACGTCTAAGGAGTCATTAAGATACTTCTTGTAAGCATCTTTATCAGCATGGGACATATTCTTGGCAGGCTCATCAAGGCATACCTCTTCCAAAACATAGAGCTTTCGCTCTTACTTGAGAACAATTCTCAAGCTCCTGTACCAGTCCAAATAATTAGCCTCACACAGCTTCTCCTTCTCAAGGATGACTCTGAGGGACAGGGTAGCGTGTGAACCACTTGTCATGGAAATTCTACAAGTATCAATGCAAAGCAAAAATTAGTACTACATTTCAAAATATAATTTTTCTTTCGATTAGGAGTTTAATCAAAATAACTCCCACTATTTTTATCAAACAGATAACCCTCAATATTAATTCGAAGAATTTAGCGAGTAACCCTCTTAGTGGACAAGATCCATATTTCACTAACACTATGAGTCAGCTTTGGCTTTTCTCTCACAATGTAGTTATTTAGGTAGGCAATACTTGCCAATTGCATCACTATGCAACTCTTGTATGGCTGGTGAATAACTCTTTATTCGCATCCATCATATGATGCATGCAAACCTCATGCCTCTGGGCACTCAACCTTTGAGGTCACCTAGTTAAGTTTTACCCCATGTCGACAGTGAGATATCACAATTATCATTTCGCACCCTTACCAAGATAGATTAGTGCACCTTACTTTGGCAAGCCCACACTTCATCGATCGAGGCAGGAAGAGTGTCATCCATTAGAAGGCATCTGAATACTTAATACTTATTAAGGGATTTTAGATACTTGATTAACATTTAATCATGGTTAACTATTAACCAGTGTGCACATCCATAAAATAAAATTCAGCAGCATAATCCAAATGCATCCCAGATTTGCACAAGAATCACCATTAACACTTGATGAACTGGGCTAAATCTGAATATCTAAAACACTTCTAAATCTTCAGATTTACATGCACTTGACATGAGCAACACAAACTCCACTTACACAGTAGACAAGCTTATCTCTCTAATGTGAGATTCAAAATCTTAACACATTCTTAGTTTCACAAACCAATAAGATGGACGGTTACTATTAAGGAGTAACAACAAAGAAATCACATGCGTTCTTGGTGGGGTTCCAAGAATAGATTTAGGCATTTTAGAACACTTCTAAAATTTTCAAATCTACACGTCATGGATTTAGCAACTTTTGAAACAATGAATATTTCTCGGAACCTCGCTCTGATACCATTGTTGGGTTTTTCTACACGTCACAACACATTATGCGCAACGAAAATAATGAACGAGAAAAGCCCAAAGAATTTGGATCTGGCAATATTCATGAATCAAGAAGTAAAGGTGGTTTAATAAAATTACCTTTGATGGATTGAGTCTATACTCAACCAAGATGCTCCAAACAATTCAGCCGGTCACTTAGCGGCTCGAGTCCTGAGCGCAGAAAGTATATCTGCGCCTTTACAAGAAATCCACACGATCAGGAGAACCTGTAGCCACTTGTCGAACAAACACTAGGTCGGGAGAGAACACTTAGCGTCTCCACAGTTTGCTAGATCTGTTAAAGGAGAGGCGGCGGCGACACTCGCCAGGATCAAGATCAGCGATAGCGATGGTGAAGGCAGAATGGCTTCCGTCGGGCTTTTAGGTCTACAGTATTTTGCACAGTATGGCTCATGTGCTTAGACAGAATGAACAGTTAATCGATCATGTAGAAACCCTAAATACTTCTATTTATACCCAAGGAATAAATAGAACACTTTTGGTCACTATCCGCTGACCCTGGACTTAGACTTCAGAACTTCGGCTAGACAACCCTTGTCTCGACGAATCGTCGAGTATCTACAGAGTATACGACGAATCTTCGAGTATCATTTCATACTCGACGAATCGTCGAGTATCCATAGGATACACGACGAACTCAACGCCAGCCTTTGTCGAACCAACACTTGACTTGACGAAGGTGTCGAGTTAACACGATGCTCTCAACGCTCTCATTGTCAAACTTGCTGAATCAACGCTTGACTTGACGAAGGCATTGAGTGTACTCAACGCACTGAATGTCTAAGTGCCAGATTCGCTGAATCAACCTTTGACTCGATGATGGTGTCGAGTGAACTCAACGCCTACGAACCAGATTCGTCAAGTCAACATATTGACTTGATGAATCATTGAGTAAACTTAATGCACTCAATGCTTAAGTGCGATACTCGATGAATCAACTCCTTGACTCGATGAATTGCTAAGTCAACTCAACACTCAACGCCGCCATTCGACGAGTTAACGCTTAACTAGATGAAAGTGTTGAGTGGTCTCAAAGCACTCAATGCTTTACTAGCCTGACTGAGCTAAGTCTTTTCCACTCATCGTATGAGCAAAACCATACTAATTCAATCACCCAATTTCTCCACAATCTTATATGCGGCCTTGATAGGCTCATACTGAGTTGGCAGTGAGGCTATATGCTTGATCACTTCCAGATAACAAGGGTAACACCAACAACTTCCATTATGGTTCTCCTTTTTACTTGAACACGTGTTTTCTACCTTGAGAGATTGAAGAAGATATCTTGGTGAGTCAGTCAAAGGGATTTTGTTATTCCGGGAAAAGATGATCATGTTTGCCGGCTTCAGAATTATTTATATGGATTGAAGCAATCCTTGAGGTAATGGTAGTAGATATATGATAGCTTTATGGTAAAGCACCACTGCATCATAGTCTCTATGATTGATGTGTGTACCATATGAAGCTACAGGATAGTTCATTCATTTACTTATTACTTTATAAATTACATGCGTATTGTGACTCTAAATAAGGTCGATGTTCAAAAGTTGAAGATTCATAATACAGAGTTTAATATGAAGAATTTTGATGTAACTCAAAAAAATTACAAATAAGCATGTATATGCTTTGTAAGAAAGCATTGGCAAGTCATGAAGCGCATGTTTTGGTATCTCAGAGTAGCAACGAATGTTGGCCTTATATATGATGGTATTTGGATTCGAAGATGTGATTTCTTTATTCCCTTTTGATGCAGCTCATACGTGCACACTCAGCCAAAAACATAACAAGCAAGCATCACTAAAATAAGAAAACTGAGCAAAGGAAGATGAAAATTTCAGAGATTCATAGATATTATCTTCTCAATTTTTTCATTGTTCCTATATAGCCCACACATTCATACTTATATAAATCTAACTCAACTACAGAGCTTTTGACTTGTAGGTGAGGTCAATAAGAGGTATGACTTGAATTAACCTTGAGCTTATATGCCCATCAACATATCTGAATTACACGGCATGATACTCTCCCTAATTCGGATATGCACAAACATTTTATTCATCCCCCAGCTTCTAAAATCGAGTTTGATGGAGGCGTTTTGTCATTAGATAGGCTACTTGATCTTCAGAGTTGCAATGTTTTATCTGTATTTTATTCAATTCAACCGGTTCTTGAATGTGACTGCTGGTGCAAAATTTGTCACCTAGTTCTTCCACACTCATCCACCAACTGGAGAGTTAGGTGGAGAGATCAGATACAGCAACCGACCGGTTACTCTGTCCCGCGGGCTCGGCGAAAAGGAGAATGAGCACAAAAATAGAGTGCTGATGGCAGCATCGAACAACAGATTGACCCGCCGCGGCGAATTCCTCTCTTGTGACAGGCTTTTTGACTATACTGAGAAGGATTACAAAGGAGAAATGCTAGTACCTGAGGGGTATGCACGAATACACAAGTAGAATAAGAGAAGACAAATGAGAGACTTAGTGTTTGCACCTACAACTGGGTAGGTTTTGGGCTAAGTCTGTTGTCCCCATTGGAGCACCCCTGGTCCCTATTTGTACTTGAGGGTAGGCTATTTGGAAGATTCACGAAGAGACGGACATTCAATACCCTACTAAATGTATCATTAAATGTGTCGCCACCCGAGATACACGAAGAGTCGGGCGGAGAGGGGTTAAGAGAAGAGACCATATGTAACCGTGCGGTGTCGGCTATGCTAATGCAGAAAAGACGAGCTCGCGCGGGCCTTGGAGCAATACTTGAGCGACTTCTTGGGCAGATTGTCGATATGCCTCCTGAGAGATTGCCCGACCTCGCGGAACACTACTATGCTCCTGCTTCGGTGTGGAGAGTGCATGTGAGCTATCATAGTGTCCGCCCGGAGAGTCCGCGGGAACCCGGAGTAACCACATGGTTGCCTTGTCTCTGGTGTCGTCTGATGTTGTCCCCCATCGCAGGATTTGGGTTAACAGTGACAGTGGTGTATCTCAATGTATTTTGAGCAGTTGTGATATACAGGCATTTGGAAAGATGAACGGCTGAGATATTATCAACCATTAAAATAAAAGACTTTAGATCATTGTGTTGCATGTCCTCAAAAAACCTCTTCAGCCAAATCCCTTTGCAGACGGCGCTGCTCACCACCATATACACCGCCTCCACAGTGGAAAGGGCAATAACTTATGCTTCTTCGATCTCCACAATATAAGTTGTGTTAATTCTATAGATATACCCACTCGTGCTTTTTTTATCATCTGGGGATCCAACCCAGTCACTATCATTGTAGTCATTAAGGTTGCTTTCTTCTTCAATCTTATATAGTAAGCCATGGTTTACAGTCCCTTTCACATAACAGAGAAATTGTTTTGCCGCAAGAAAATGGGTTTCACCGGGATTGGCCATGATTCAGGAAACAATACTCATAGCATATTCTATAGCATGTGTGCTTTAGTGAGATAGCTCAGTGACCCTACCAGGATTTTATAAATTTTTTTCTTACACTTGATTTTTGTTCATTCTTGCCTAATTTATCACCAACCCCAACTAGGGTGGTAGCGGAATTGCAATTCTACACATGAAATTTGGATAGCAGTTCCATTATAAATTTGGCTTGAGAAAGGAATATTTTGCATGATTGTCGAATGATTTGTATACACAGATAATAATTTATTAGACTAAGGCATGCCATCTCATATTCTTTCTTCACATCAGTCTCCACTTATTTTGTATAGTTTTGTTTGTTCCAGTAATAACAAGCTCATCAGCATATAGGCTGATAATGACATAATCTCCCTTCATGCATTTAACACAAAGGGACGTGTTTGAGTCATTAGTTCTATGGTAATATTTAAGTCATTAGGTGTGTTTTAGATTAAGCCCCACATAGTTGTTTCAACATTTTGAGTGCATGTATGCCCTTTAAATATCCATTTTGTGGGATGAATAAAGCACTTATTATTTTCTTCTTTTATTTCCAACATGGTATCAAAGCCATGGATTCCACCCTGATCTATTTTGTTTCCCACATTCCAAGGGCGACGGTTGATCCGGTTTTTGCATGTGAGGATTGATGCCGCTTTGTCAGCTATCTCCCATGGCCTACCCCGCTTGCCTGATGCTCCTGCTCCTTGGACGATCTCGTCTGGAGTCTCGTCTTCATTCCCGACCGCTGATATTTTGCATCATCCTAGATCCTGTCATGCCCGTCACTTATCATCATCCAAAATCTTGTCGATCCCATCGCTGCTCACCATCCTCGATCTCTTCAAGCACATTGTTGTTGTCTGTGCTTTTTCATCACAGATCCCACCTAGAGCTGATTCCACTAGTCCCTCCTGGAGTTGATCCCTCCAGTCTGGTTTGCTCCTCACCGTCGACGCTTCTCTATCATTGTTCCTTGCTCTGTCATCTTCCGCTCACTCCAGATCCAGGCAGCGTGTGTTCCTACCGAATCTGTTCTCGGCTGCAACTTTATGGAGGATGGTTGCTACCTTTTCCGCTGATGCTTTCCCTTCCAGTTATGAAAAACCTTTGTTGTTTGTCCCTGCCCGCATTATGACGATTCTAATTACTGCCTCCATTATTTCTATCGATTTCTGTTGGTGCCCCTCGACCAACTCCGACTGCTGCTACCCCATTCATGGTTTTGATCTCTCGCTAGTGATGAAGTTTCAAGGTTTGTTTGGTCGTTTTTAGCAGGTTTTTGTGTCTTTAATCATCTTTGTATTGTTGTTGTTATTGTTAGTGTTTGCTTAGTATGGTTTTTTATATGCACGTGTTTTCCACACAAGGGGGAGTGTTTGGAGCGAAGGCACCTCGAATGATCTTTCTCGACCTTTCGCCTTCATTTCACACAACCTCCAAGCTTATGTCGTATGTTGTTTGCGTCTCCACATATTTCTTTTGTTTGGTCGTGTGTTGGGACACAACTGATGTTGTTGTTCTAGTCTCGGCAGATTGTGTCACGTGGTACCGTGTCATGCGGGATTGTGTCGTGTAGGACAATTCTTTGTGCGGATTATCCCCGTCGGAATATCGTCGATTTCCCATTTGATGATGTGTTTCACATCTTTAATTCTCCTTCGCATGTTGTGTGTGCAGGTGATGTTGGTTGACTAGTTTCCAATAACTCCACATCGTGTGTGGGTCCTATGTTGTGTGTAGGTCGATATCGTGTGTGGCTATGTCTCTGGCCTGATTCCCCCGATTTGAAATTCCCTCGGTGGCTCATATGATGTTTTGTCCTGCATCCCCAACCTCCATTGTCGTTATTTGATGTCCAAACTGAAGGTTATTCCTTCAGCTTGAGGGAGAGTGCTGGAGTTATTAGTTTTATAGTAATATTTAAGTCTTTTGGTATGTTTTAGATTTTGTCACACATTGTTGTTTCAAGGTTTTGAGCCCATGTATGCTATTAAATCTCCCCCCTGTGGGATGAATAAAGCACTTGTTATTTCTTTCCCCTATTTCCAACTGGATGGTTTGTTGGGACTTTTAGGATAGTCTATCTTGTTGTTCCATGCATGTGGCACCTGTTTTAATCCATAGAATGACTTTCTAAGTCGATAAACATTGTCCAAATTATGAGGAACTTCAAATCCTTGTGGTTAAACAACATAGATTTTTTTTGCACTTCTCCAATTAAGAAGGTTGATTTCAAATCTAATTGGTATATAAGCATGTTGTTTTGTGTAGAAATGGCTAGAATAGCGTGGATGGTCTCCATTCATGCCACTGGACCAAAGGTCTCCTCATAGTCTCTCCATGGGACTTCGGTGTAGCCTTTTGCACCCAGTCAGTTTTTGTGTTTTAATATGTAGCCTTTTGGACCCAATCACTATATTTTAACGAACATAAAAGCTCTTTTCATACTTATATTAAATCTAGTGGTATGCATATCATGAGTTGTCCTTTTGGAGGTCTCTGCTCATGTAGGATAATAATCGAGCTAAATAAAGTATTTTCCGCATTGTATATTTATATTTTTATCTGTGGACTAGTTGATCCACTGAGCCGAGGGATATGGCCATCAAACTTAACTAAAAATATGTTTTCTTCAAGATAAGCTTGAGAATTTCATGATAAGTGTCAGGAGTAGGTTCTTGCCTGAGCGTCTGCAATTATCCCCTGCACGGCATGACATCGCCATGTGTTTTCTCTTGGCCTGATATAATGATGATATGTTGAGAAAATGAGGGTTGTAACAGTTATAGAGAATGTTCAAGTTCCAAATGAGTCGAATATATCCATCAGTAGAACAGTTATAAATTTATCTGCCTAACAAATATCAGATACAATTTCATAGTGAACAGTCGGTTCCAAATGGGTTTTTTATTTGCATAGGCTACTGAATCATATTCCATGTCCTAAATCATTCGGTAGTTTATTGGCTGTCAATCAAATTCACTATATCACTTTTAAGAATGTTGTAGAGAAGTATGGGTTGCTTAATTAAGATAATAGTATTCGAGAATGTCTAATCAAGACTCGATTTTTTAGAATGTCAAATGCTGTGAGAATATTGTTCGCCACTATATTGATATTTTGTGAACCAGCAAATGTCAGAAGTATTTGAAATGAAAATTACGTTCGATCAAATAGTTCGATTTATCACTAATAAATGAATAATTCAACAATTTCAACAAACTCTCCAGCCTTTTTGACGTTGAGTTATCATTACCACCTATTATAAGAGATGATCTTAACACAATTACATTTACTCAATGAAAGACAATTGCATGCTTACAATATGATAAGTGAGTCATAAGAAACAAAACACATGAGTTTTTTTTATTAATGGACCAGGAGGAACTAGAATGACATCTCTATCGTGCAATTCTTTCCACATTTAGGAACACTTGATGCATTAATATAGCTGCACCTACTTTTGGTATTACCATAACTATTTTACCAGAAGGTCGAACTGCACACTCAAAATTACAAATACCCATTAAATTAGATGTCAAATAATTTTGCGGTTTTCACAAACAATCAAATTTTGCAGAAGTTATCAGACAATCGTCGGTCATAATTTGGGATGAAGCACCAATGGCTGATAGAAAGGCATTTGAGTCAGTTGATCGTTCATTTCATGATATTAAAGATGTAAATAAGCCATTGAGGGGAAAAATTATCATTATGAGTGGAGATTTATGTCAGGTATTGCCTGTTGTTGTCAATGGAACAAGAGTACTGATAATTAACGCATGCATCAATCAGTCATATTTATGGATTCATGCCAATATACTAACTATAATAGAAAAATATGCATGCACAAATAATAGTAGTTTCTCGGATATTTGCTACAAGTTGGAAATAGTACGGAAATAGTTGACCATATAAGATGAAATGATTAGGACCCCCGATCCAATGTGGATGTCATGGGAGGGTGAAAAGTCTATTATTGATTTAATAAATGCTACAATTTCCAATTTGCGTTCGCTCGTCGGCGATAAAAATTGTACTTGAGATAGTGTTTTATTAACACATCTAAAAGTGCATGTGAACATGTTGAATGATATCACTCTTCTAGAATTTCTGGATTAAGAAGTTATTTGCTACTCCTATGATTTTTTTCATTGATAAAATGAGAAATTTGTGTCAACCTGATTTCTAAATTCATTGACATCAGGTAATTTACCTCCTCATATGTTAAAGTTAAAAAATCAGAGTGACAATCATGTTACTCGAAAATATTGATCTGAAGATAGGTCTTTGTAATGGAACAAGACTTAGTTGGCATAGGTTTGTGAAAAATGTAATTGAAGCGAAGAATTTAACAGGTCACTTTCATGGAAACTTGCTCTTCTTGCCACAAATACCATTGAAATTGCAGAAGATATTAGATTGCTATTTAAATTAGCACGTAAACAATTTTAGGGTTTAGAGTAGGCCAAACAATTGAAAATGTTAGGATATACCTACCCGATAATGGGTTCAGTCATGGTCAGTAGTATGTGGCTTTATTGCAAGGCACCTCGTGAGAAAAACAAAAATTATGGTACAGAAGGGCATAATAGATGGTCATAAAGGTATCTATACAATGAATATTGTTTACAAAGAAATTTTTAGAGAGCTTAGATAACAACAAACAACATTGTTGTGAGGTATAGTTGTTTTTTATATTTAGGAATTATTTTCTAATATTGATTTATCTTAAAATTCTATTAGAACTAAGACTCCGGCCTAAGGCCTGCCATAAGAATAAATGTTTTAATATTTGGCTAATCCCTACATTTAAGTGCTTAAATTTAATGCAGGTTAACATTAAAGGATGTAAATAACCATGTCTGAAGAATTAAGCGACAGTACTCTTGCAAGCTGTAATAGTACATATTGCGACATTAACAAAGGTATGCATATCCATGACATATGAATAACATATCTACTCAACAACTGAAATGTATGCCCTAAATTTTGATGCTAGATTAAACATTTTAACGACCTGGTTATTTACATCAAGGAGAGCTGAGCATGGTATTAACCACGCAACATCCTAGCATGATATGCCTCATGTCTGCAACTACAACGGGCCTAAAATTGTAATATTGAAGGTGCCTAAGGACATGCATGTCAAAGAGCATTAGAATTTTGTTTTTCGTGAATTTGCCAAATCAACAATCATCATGGTGCCAAAGTCCTAAGACATCGAGCATGTGAAAAATAAATTCAACATAAAATAGTAATAGTGAGAAAATGTTCATAATGTTGGATTGCACGGTCTTATAGTGGTGTCTGCATATATTATGTTTCTCTTTTTTTAATCTCCACTGTTCATTGCATTAGAGTTTGTATTCTATTTATCACATTTGTTTTAATTTGTACTTTTGATCGTGTTCAGCTAGCTTCACATTCTTTAATTTTCAGACATCTAATGAAAAACTTTTCATTCTACAATTTCCTGAAGTTGTGGTCTCTTGGTTGAATGCATCAAAGACAGCACAGTCGCTTGTAGTCGGGCTGCACAAGCACATAAATGGTAAGATAAAAGTGAAATAGCTTAGAAGATTGAATCACACAAAGAAATATACTCAGAAAAACATTAGTATGATAGATGCATTATTTTGAGATGCATTGATTAATTGCCGTCAGATGAATGTAGCCCCCGCCGAATGATGTCACCCACTAAATATTGCTGCCCGCCGAATGATGTCGTCCGTCGAATGATGCCGCCCACGCAATGTTCGTCGCCCCTGTTTAACGTCGCCACCCCCCTGTTTAACGTCGCCGCCCCCACGGAATGTCATCGCCCCGACGAAATATCGCCTCCCACGCAAAATGTGACCATTCTCGGATATTTGCTACAAGTTGGAAATAGTACGAAAATAGTTGACCATATAAGATGAAATGATCAGGACCCCCAATCCAATGTGGATGTCATGGGAGGGTGAAAAGTCTATTATTGAATTAATAAATGCTACAATTTCCAATTTACGTTCGCACGTCAGCGATAAAAACTGTACTTGAGATAGTGTTTTATTAACACATCTAAAAGTGCATGTGAACATGTTGAATGATATCACTCTTCTAGAATTCCTGGATTAAGAAGTTATTTGCTACTCCTGTGATTTTTTTCATTGATGATATGAGAAATTTGTGTCAACCTAATTGCTAAATTCATTGACATCAGGTAATTTACCTCCTCATATGTTCAAGTTAAAAATCAGAGTGACAATCATGTTACTCGAAAATATTGATCCGAAGATAGGTCTTTGTAATGGAACAAGACTTATTTGGCGTAGGTTTGTGAAAAATGTAATAGAAGGGAAGAATTTAACAGGTCACTTTCATGGAAACTTGCTCTTCTTGCCACAAATACCATTGAAAATTGCAGAAGATATTAGATTGCTATTTAAATTAGCACGTAAACAATTTTAGGGTTTAGAGTAGGCCAAACAATTGAAAATGTTAGGATATACCTACCCGATAATGTGTTCAGTCATAGTCAGTAGTATGTGGCTTTATTGCAAGGCACCTCGCGAGAAAAACAATTATTGTGGTACAGAAGGGCATAATAGATGGTCATAAAGGTATCTATACAATGAATATTGTTTACAAAGAAATTTTTAGAGAGCTTAGATAACAACAAACAACATTGTTGTGAGGTATAGTTGTTTTTTTATATTTAGGAATTATTTTCTAATATTAATTTATCTTATAATTCTATTAGAACTAAGACTCCGGCCTAAGGCCTGCCATAAGAATAAATGTTTTAATATTTGGCTAATCCCTACATCTAAGTGCTTAAATTTAATGCAGGTTAACATTAAAGTACGTAAATAACCATGTCTGAAGAATCAGGCGACAGTACTCTTGCAAGCTGTAATAGTACATATTGCGACACTAACAAAGGTATGCATATCCATGACATATGAATAACATATCTACTCAACAACTGAAATGTATGCCCTAAATTTTGATGCTAGATTAAACATTTTAATGACCTGGTTATTTACATCAAGGAGAGCTGGGCATGGTATTAACCACGCAACATCCTAGCATGATATGCCTCATGTCTGCAACTACAACGGGCCTAAAATTGTAATATTGAAGGTGCCTAAGGACATGCATGTCAAAGAGCATTAGAATTTTGTTTTTCGTGAATTTGCCAAATCAACAATCATCATGGTGCCAAAGTCCTACGACATCGAGCATGTGAAAAAGAAATTCAACATAAAATAGTAATAGTGAGAAAATGTTCATAATGTTGGATTGCACGGTCTTATAGTGGTGTCTGCATATATTATGTTGCTCTTTTTTTAATCTCCACTGTTCATTGCATTAGAGTTTGTATTCTATTTCTCACATTTATTTTAATTTGTAATTTTGATCGTGTTCAGCTAGCTTCACATTCTTTAATTTTCAGACATCTAATGAAAAACTTCTCATTCTACAATTTCCTGAAGTCGTGGTCTCTTGGTTGAATGCATCAAAGACAGCACAGTCGCTTGTAGCCGGGCTGCACGAGCACATAAATGGTAAGATAAAATCAAAATAGCTTAGAAGATTGAATCGCACAAAGAAATATATTCAGAAAAACATTAGTATGATAGATGCATTATTTTGAGATGCATTGATTAATTGCCGTCAGACGAATGTAGCCCCCGCCGAATGATGTCACCCACTAAATATTGCTGCCCGCCGAATGATGTCATTCGCCGAATGATACCGCCCACACAATGTTCGTCGCCCCTGTTTAACGTCACCGCCCCCCTGTTTAACGTTGCCGCCCACACAGAATGTCACCGCCTCGACGAAATATCGCCTCCCACGCAAAATGTGACCATTCTCGGATATTTGCTACAAGTTGGAAATAGTACGGAAATAGTTGACCATATAAGATGAAATGATTAGGACCCCCGATCCAATGTGGATGTCATGGGAGGGTGAAAAGTCTATTATTGATTTAATAAATGCTACAATTTCCAATTTACGTTCGCACGTCGGCGATAAAAACTGTACTTGAGATAGTGTTTTATTAACACATCTAAAAGTGCATGTGAACATGTTGAATGATATCACTCTTCTAGAATTCCTGGATTAAGAAGTTATTTGCTACTCCTACGATTTTTTTCATTGATGATAAGAGAAATTTGTGTCAACCTGATTTCTAAATTCATTGACATCAGGTAATTTACCTCCTCATATGTTAAAGTTAAAAACCAAAGTGACAATCATGTTACTCGAAAATATTGATCCGAAGATAGGTCTTTGTAATGGAACAAGACTTATTTGGCGTAGGTTTGCGAAAAATGTAATTGAAGCAAAGAATTTAACAGGTCACTTTCATGGAAACTTGTTGTTCTTGCCACAAATACCATTGAAAATTGCAGAAGATATTAGATTGTTGTTTAAATTAGCACGTAAACAATTTTAGGGTTTAGAGTAGGCCAAACAATTGAAAATGTTAGGATATACCTACCCGATAATGTGTTCAGTCATGGTCAGTAGTATGTGGCTTTATTGCAAGGCACCTCACGAGAAAAACAAAAATTATGGTACAGAATGGCATAATAGATGGTCATAAAGGTATCTATACAATGAATATTGTTTACAAAGAAATTTTTAGAGAGCTTAGATAACAACAAACAACATTGTTGTGAGGTATAGTTGTTTTTTTATATTTAGGAATTATTTTCTAATATTGATTTATCTTATAATTCTATTAGAACTAAGACTCCGGCCTAAGGCCTGCCATAAGAATAAATGTTTTAATATTTGGCTAATCCCTACATCTAAGTGCTTAAATTTAATGCAGGTTAACATTAAAGGACGTAAATAACCATGTCTGAAGAATCAGGCGACAGTACTCTTGCAAGCTGTAATAGTACATATTGCGACACCAACAGAGGTATGCATATCCATGACATATGAATAACATATCTACTCAACAACTGAAATGTATGCCCTAAATTTTGACGCTAGATTAAACATTTTAACGACCCGGTTATTTACATCAATGAGAGCGAGCATGGTATTAACCACGCAACATCCTAGCATGATATGCCTCATGTCTGCAACTACAACGGGCCTAAAATTGTAATATTGAAGGTGCCTAAGGACATGCATGTCAAAGAGCATTAGAATTTTGTTTTTCGTGAATTTGCCAAATCAACAATCATCATGGTGCCAAAGTCCTACGACATCGAGCATGTGAAAAAGAAATTCAACATAAAATAGTAATAGTGAGAAAATGTTCATAATGTTGGATTGCACGGTCTTATAGTGGTGTCTGCATATATTATGTTGCTCTTTTTTTAATCTCCACTGTTCATTGCATTAGAGTTTGTATTCTATTTCTCACATTTGTTTTAAATTGTACTTTTCATCGTGTTCAGCTAGCTTCACATTCTTTAATTTTCAGACATCTAATGAAAAACTTCTCATTCTACAATTTCCTGAAGTTGTGGTCTCTTGGTTGAATGCATCAAAGACAGCACAGTCGCTTGTAGCCGGGCTGCACAAGCACATAAATGGTAAGATAAAAGCGAAATAGCTTAGAAGATTGAATCGCACAAAGAAATACTCAGAAAACATTAGTATGATAGATGCATTATTTTGAGATGCATTGATTAATTGCCGTCAGACGAATGTAGCCCCCGCCGAATGATGTCACCCACTAAATATTGCTGCCCGCCGAATGATGTCGTCCGCCGAATGATGCCGCCCCCACAATGTTTGTCGCCCCTGTTTAACGTCGCCGCCCCCACGGAATGTCACCGCCCCGACAAAATATCTCCTCCCACGCAAAATGTGACCATCCCCGCCAAATGCCACCGCCCCAGTAGAATGCCCCCCCCCCCCCCCCCCCCCCCGCCAAATGACATCATACACGACCAATGACGCCACCCGCGATCAATGTCGCCGTCAACAACCAATAACACCTCCACAATCAATGCCACACCAAAAAAATTGGCCCCTTCGATTTGCTATGGGATCGCCATAGAAATTCTGGATTAAAAAATATAATAATGTCTAGTCCAACTTTAAAGTGTGCGAAAACTATGCGGATTTTTTTAAAAAAAAAAATATTCTTATAAACAAATAGGATATTAAAATGATTGCAAAAAGTTAATAATTAACATTTATAATTTATTTTATATAAAAAAATCTAGTTAAAATCATTTTCTCTTGGGAATGCCTACCATGCTTTTGGTGCACAACCGTACCGAAAAATTTGCCTGACGAATGAATACTTTTGGTACACACCAGACACCGCAGTACAAAAGGGAGCATACAACGGTTAAGTAAATTTTAGGGTATGGATGAACTTAGTTGAACTAATGGAACCAGTCTAGTGCACAAAAATATGGACAAATTGTAAGCATGACAGAATACCCAACACCCAAAAATTAAAAACCAGAATTATGAAGGAAAAATACAACACATTTTTTATTATTAAATGTCTTCCACTTTGATATTTAATACACAATAAAACACCACGAGTACTTTCAAAATCAAAAGGCTGCATCACAAGCATAATATTTCACTTTGTTTAACCTTAAAACTCCAATCAATCCAATGTATATGAACTGGCTTGATTGAGCCTATAAAAGTTGGCCTACGGGCGTCGAGGCAATAGTAGAGCGGATCAATCACCACTGGCGCACCCACCGCAACCACAGTGGACACATTCAATCACCTTCTCCTCCCTCAAGTGCTTCGGAACTCTGCACACGCATGTGGTTCCGAAGTTGTGGTCTCTTGGTTGAATGCATCGCAGACAGCACAGTCGCTCGTAGCCGGGCTGTACAAGCACAGAAATGGTAAGATAGAAGCAAAATAGTTTAGAAGATTGCATCGCACAAAGAGAAATATACTCAGAAAAACATTAGTATGATAGATGCATTATTTTGAGATGCCTTGAAGGCACTCATGAAGAAGGATGCATTCGTTAAATTTGCTATTTGGCTACATCGCTCAATGAGAAAAAAACGAAATCATATCCATATCTCAGCATGAGATATCTTCAACAATGTTATATTAACAGAGAAAATTGATCTCAATACGCTTTGGACGAGATTTATTAAAGAAAAGATAGGAGGAAATATCTTAGATTTTTATTCATTTTGCCAGTTATTTTATAGCAAGCCATGGCATCCATATTTAATGAAACAGGTTACAAGACTTAATCATATTTACAATTGATAATTATCCAACATAATAGCTAATAATATTTAACAAAAACAACCTAAATATCATCCTCATAATATATTCCTCGTAAATTTTTGTGCGTCAACTTACAGTAGAAGCATGGAGTATGCTTCTCGAAGTATGTCGACATCTCTTTGAGTCTTTGTACACTTCTCATCATACGGCGACATCCTCTTGAAGCACAGAATTTATGTAGCCTTATTCTGAGTTTCGCAATTTCTCGAGTCTTTGTCTGACCTTCCTGAATGAATGTGAAGTTTTACTTATTATAAATGTCATCTATACATACAGACCTCAATCCTATATCACTTAGATGGCCTGAGATATCACAACCATGTTCGCATTCACCAAACTTTCACTTGCATCCACCGCATTATTTACTTATTATGCTCATGTTCACTCGCTTGTTTTAAATTTGGGCACCCACAAAAAAATTTCATTTACATGAACTTTGCTTTGTTGTTAGCATTTTGGTCTTGCTTTACCAATGATATAGTTATAAGCGCATAATTAAACTATGTTACAGGAGTATTGTGTAGACACGTGCAGTATCCTTAGTTTGTACGCAATTGTTCTTGAGTAGGAATTTTGTTAAAAATTATCTAATTTGCATAGCCCGTATTTATAACTTTTTTACTTTATATCGATGCATTATTTGTCACTTCTTGCTAGGTCTAGTTTCATCTTATGTCTACTGTAGTTTGTGATGGGTAGCTAGAGAAGCATTATAGGATTGTTATGAAAGGGCATTCTTTTTTAGCGGCTAGAATTTGCCCGGATGTGGCTCTCGAAGCAAATTTATGACATAGGCCATTATTTTGATAGTTTGAGCTTTGCATTCCTACCTATTTCAAATCACCATTGCACTATCCAAGTTGAGCTTGAACCCCCTTTTTTCTTTGTATTATCACCACCTTCAAATCAACAAAACCATATAGCTTTATCCTATTTTTCAAACTTCAGTTTTTGAGCTATTGTTTTGGTCATTACAGGAGATGTGTGTTGTGATTGATGTGGAGTGAAGAAAAATTCAGCATATCATATTTTGGTATATAAAAAAGGAGAAGAATAAGAAAATTAAAAGAGCAAGTCGAAAAAATTTAAAATGACTGAATGAGGATGTTTTGCGGAAATAACCCCATATGCTAAAGTCCAAGTTTGGGGGAGTTTCTCACTTCACTCCAGTTGTTGGTGGATTATTCTTTAGTCTATCTCAATATTATTTTGCTTAAGCATGTTAGCCCTCATGTTTACCTATGATATTCACACCTTAAGCATAAGCCTATCACTTCATCCCATTTCAAGTCTTATAGATCCTAAACACAATTAATTAGTTGGTGCGGTGGAGAGTGTGTAGATGGAGAAGGCTATGAGCCTATGACCACTATCATTGATGATTTTTTTTGGAATGTGCCTTCTAGTTTCAAGACTATAATGCTTATCTTGATTACTTCGTTGCTTTCGCACTAAACGGTGTCTAGGACATTCTAGAAACTTAGTTATGAAGTGATTAATGTGCATTTTGATATACCGTAGAAAGTATTTTTTTTGCAATGTATAGTAGATCCTTTGGAATTATATTTTTACTCTACTATTGTTTATTGTTAAAAGAAAAATATGTAAAAACCCAGGCCCATTTATGGTTTTCTTCCTCCTTATGCTTTAGTCTCACATCTTAGATTGGGAGTGTTCAATCTATTTCTCTTTCTATATTAATGTAGAAATACTTGTATGTAAAGATTAAAATTAAATTTCATTTCTCGCAAACTCCCATATTATTCTACATGGTAGCAGAGCCAAAATTCGGTCCTAATTGTGCATTGGCTTGTTCTTCTCCTTGCTCTGGGCGGTTAGGGTTTCTCTAACCACGCTTTTTTGCTTTGGCCTACACTATGCGGTTAGACTTACTCTAACCGCTACTTTCTTCCCTTTCTCTGTTGCTCCTCTGCCCCCCCCCCCTCCTCCCTTTTATACTACTTCACTGGGGCTCACTGGCTCCCACTTCTCACATCCAGCTCGCCACTACCTCTGCTACTCGCTGATTCGTTATCGTTGTCTTTTTTTAGTAGCCACTTCTCGTTATCTCCTTGTCGCTACTCGCCGCTACCATATTATTCGTATGGTAGCAGAGCGCTATCATATTATCGTTGTCTTTTTTTTAGTAGCCACTTCTCGTTATCTCGTTATCTCCTAGTAGCCACTTCTCGTTATCTCATTTCTCGCAAACTCCCATATTATTCTACATGGTAGCAGAGCCAAAATTCGGTCCTAATTGTGCATTGGCTTGTTCTTCTCCTTGCTCTGGGCGGTTAGGGTTTCTCTAACCACGCTTTTTTGCTTTGGCCTACACTATGCGGTTAGACTTACTCTAACCGCTACTTTCTTCCCTTTCTCTGTTGCTCCTCTGCCCCCCCCCCCCCCCAACCCTCCTCCCTTTTATACTACTTCACTGGGGCTCACTGGCTCCCACTTCTCACATCCAGCTCGCCGCTACCTCTGCTACCCGCTGATTCGTTATCGTTGTCTTTTTTTTAGTAGCCACTTCTCGTTATCTCCTTGTCGCTACTCGCCGCTACCTCTGCTAGTCGTTGATCCGTTGCCGTTTTTTTAGTCGTCGCTTCTCGTTGCCTCCTTGCTGGTACCCTCTGCTACCGCTGTTTTATTGTCGCTTTTTTATTTGCTGCTTCTCGCTGCCTCCTTGCCGCAGCTTGTCGCTACCTCTGCTAGTCGTTGGTTCCTTGCCAGAGATTCGAGTCACTATCATTGCATCATTGCCGCCACAAATCGCAACTCGTCGCTCCTAAAACCGCAATTTTTCTCTGCCCTGCTCTTGTTGCAAGAATTGCTTCTAGTCGCAGTCGTCACGGCTCTTGCCGCGGCTTTCTTGCCATCGCTCAACCAGTGACTGATGCATGTTGGTAGTTTTTTTGCACTACGTTATTGCCGCCTGCAATCTCTTGCTAGCATCTGCTCACCGCCGCCGCAAGTTCCTAGCCACAACCAGTGATCTCTTGTCGCAAGTCCTTGCCAGCATCTGTTTGCCGCAAGTTCCTAGTTGCCTCCGGTCTGCTCTGTCCTCAAGGATTTGTTCATTGTTTCTCTTCTCACAAGCCGCGGCACGGTGCCCCTCAGTCCGCAGGTTTTTTTCTCCTGCTCTTCTAGCCCCCGAGAAAACTTCATGGCGTTGACTGATGCTTCGTCCCTTCCTGCTCGTGTTGCAACTCCTCCTATCGAAGTTTCTGATGAGCTTCGGATCACCACTATTTCGCTTAGTGGGAAGAAGAATTTAGTTGAGTGGGTACACTCAGTTCGTCGTGTTTTTCAGAAAAAGGGTCTTTTACATCATCTAACTAAGGAAATCCCTTCTACGCCCACTGATGACTGGCTTCGAGATGATGGTCGTGTTCAGACATGGATCCTCAATCTCCTGGATGGTGAACCTTATTGTATGACCATGTATCATGAGACGGACAAAGCTATGTGGTAGGAACTACATTCACACTATTCAGGCAAGGACAGTCTTCAACATCTGTTTGACATCATTACGGACCTTCAATCTCTCGACTCAGGAGGTGTTGACGACCTAACCTCCTTTGTTGTGCGATCCAAAACCTTAGTTGAGGCATTGATTCAGTGTCAACCACTTACTACCGACCTTGCTACGCAGCGTGCTCAAAACGTGGTTGTTGGTATTGCAATGATGGTGGCTCGTGTACCGCCTCTTCACCACAGTGCCCAGGCTCAGATACTCTCTTCCTCCATTATTTTCTCTCCCTCCAATGTTCGCTCAATGTTGTTGAAGGTTACACCACCCTCAGATGCTCCTGGACCACCCTCTCTGGCCCTCCTCCAGCACTCAATTGTCTCTCACTCCATCTACTCGAGGAGGTAACTCTGGCTACCCAGGGAGAGGCTCGCAATGGTCGGCCTAGATACAAGTGTACTCACTGTGGTAAGGAAGGACATCTTAAGGCCACTTGATATCATAAACATGGTCTGCCTCCTCCGCCTAATGTCTCTGTTGTTGCTGACATATCTTCTGCTACTTGCATCGATATTGACGTCATGCGCCTCCAGCTACAATATCTCCAAGGGTTACTCAATCGTCATCTAGCTCCGTTGTCTCTATCTCCAATGAAGGTATCGACTGTCTCACCCATAATCCACATTGGATTGTGCACTCTGGTTCCACCCACCATATCACTCCTCATAAACCCTCGCAGTACTTGGTATCTCCTCATCCCAAGTTTATCACAGTGGTCATTGATAACACCGCTTCTGTCTCTGGCTCCACTAATATGCCTCTTAGCCCCTCTATCTCTCTTCGCTCAGTTCTTCACGTCCCGGGCTCTCCTTTTAATCTTCTTTTTGTTAGCATCCTTACTGAAGATCTAGACTGCTCTGTGACCTTCGCATCTTCTTCTTTTGTGACGCAGGATCGACGAACGCAAAATATCATTGGTAAAGGATGACTGTGCAACGGGCTCTACCTTCTAGACATTTCTTCCACCATTCTCTCAGCAGTCACCTCTGTGGACTGGCATAAGCGTCTTGGGCATGCTCTTCTACCAATTCTCAAGAAGACTCTTCCTGATTTACCTCTTCTTGTCTTTACATGTGAATCATGTATCTTTGACAAAAAACATCGTTCTTCTTTTTCTCCTCGTTGTCCTCAGAGCATTGCTCATTTTGATATAATACATTCTGATGTTTGGGACCCGTATAAGATTGCCAGTATTTTTTGTTATCATTATTTTATTACTTCTATTAATGATTATTCTCGTATGACATAGTTGTATTTACTCCGTGATCGATCAGATCTAACATGTGTTTCGGGCTTTTATTATTGAGATTCGTACTCAATTTTCCCGAACAATTAAAACTATCCGTACAGACAATGCTCATGAATATACGAGTCATGTGTTTGATGATCTTTGTACCTAGTTTGGCATCATCCATCATACCTTGTGTGCTTATACCCCTCAACGGAATGGTGTGGCTGAGCATAAAAATTGACATATTCTTGATGTTGCGCGCTCCCTTATAATTCAAATACAGTTTCACAAGGCCTATTGGCATTTTGTAATATCCATGACATGATATCTCATCAATCGACTGCTTTCCTGCACTCTAAACTATGACACTCTGTTTATTCTTCTCTTTTCATCCACACTGCCTTTTTCCATCACCTCGGGTATTTGGTTGTACTTATTATGTCTATTAGAAAAGCCCATGTAAAAGGTCCATTAAAGGGCCCTCTTTATTGCTTTCTCTCTCATCCTTCTTTAGTCCCACATCTTGTATATGATTTATTCTTCTCTCCTCTTTCCTATATATTTGTATTCTCTCCCTGTATTTACACACCTGAGCAATACATACAAGCTTTGAGATTTTACAACATGGTATCAGAGCCAAGTTCGAATTGAGCGGCCTTTCTTTCTCAACCCGCGCGGACTGTTTCTGTCCGCTACCCGCTCGACCTCCTGCGGCCTGCCGGTCTGTCCGCTCCGCTCCTCCTCTCCCTTGAACTCCTCTTCTCGTGGTTCCACCCCTCCCCTCCGTCTTTTATAGCCTTCCCTCCCTCTTCTTCTCCGTGGGTCCACCTTCCCTCTCTCTCCTCCAGACCGCTCTATCTCTCGCGGCCTGTTCTCCCGCGCTGCGGCTTGCTACTCTCGTTGCCTGCTCGTGCTCGCAGCGGACTCCCTTGCTTATTGCGGCTTCCTATGGTTCGCTGCGGCCTGCCCCTCCTGCTCTAGCTCGATGCGGCTTCTCCCTGCTCTCTTCTGCTCGCCACACGCCCGGCCTCCTGCGGCCTGCCTCTTCTGTGGGTTCTTGTTGGTCGCTGCGGTCTCTACTCTATCCGCTCGAGCCTCTCTCCTCGCGGGTTTCTTCTTCTCTATTCTCTGGTCCGCCTGACCGTGCGGGTTGTTCCTCTCTCACCTGCATCTTGGTCGCGGTATCCTCCGGCTCTTTCCCTCTCTATCAGCGCGGCCTGTGTCTGCCCGCTGCGGACTTCTCTGTGCGCGACCTGTCTCTGTTCGCGAGGACTGTCTCTGCCCGCTGCGGCCTGTCTCTCTCCGCGTGGACTCTCTCTGACCGCTGCGGCCTGTCTCTGCTCTCCTTGACCGGCTCTAGTGCATCGCGGTCTGTTCCTGTCCTCCGCGACCTCCTCCAGCTCGTCGCGACCTCCTCCAGCCCGCTCCTTGCCGCGCGTGTTTGTACTCGTTGCGGCCTGCCTTCTGTTGTGCATCAGTCCGCTGCTTCTGCCCGCCTCCTCTCCTCCAGGTCGCCATGTCCTCTAGTGACTCCACCACCGCTCACCCCCCCCCCCCCGGCGGCCCCCGTGGCTCCTCCTCCCGAACTCCGCGATGAGTTTCGGATTACTACTCTTTCCCTCTCCAGCAAGTCGAATTTCATCCCATGGGTTCACTCCGTCCGGCGGGTCTTGCAAGCCAAGGGCCTTGCGCGTCACCTTATCCAGGGACCTCCAACTCCTCCTATTGATGACTGGCTATGGAATGACGGTCGCGTCCAGACCTGGATCCTGAACTTGGTGGAGGGTGAGCCGTACCAGATGATTATGTATCATGAGACCGCCAAAGCAATGTGGGATGAACTCCATTCCTTGTACTCGGGCAAGGACAGCCTTCAGCACCTGTTTGACATCATCACCGCTCTTCAAGCTCTGGATCTCGGCACAGCTATGGACATGACCTCCTTTATGGTCCGGGCTAAAACTCTCACAGAGTCCTGGATTCAGCACCAGCCCCCTACTACTGATCTCGCGATTCAACGAGCCCAGAAGGAGGCGGTCTGTATTGCTATGATTATGGCTCGAGTCCCGCCACACCTTCACAGTATCCGGGCCCAGGTTCTGGCATCACCTGCTACCCTTTCCTTCTCCGATGTTTGCTCTATGTTACTCCGAGTAACACCTCCACCGGAGGCTTCTGCACCACCCTCGCCGGCTCTTCTTCAACAGGCCCTTCCTCCCTTACTTTCCCCAGCATCTCTTCCTCGGGGTGGACGTACGGGCTCCCGCGGCCGGGGCCGTGGTGGTCGCGGTCGGCCCAGGTGCACCTACTGCGGCCGGGATGGCCACACTGAAGCGGTCTGTCACAAGAAACATGGCTACCCTCCTCGCCCGCTTACTGCTGTTGTTACTGATAGCTCTTCACCCACTTGTACAGACCTTGAGGCTCTTCGTCTTCAGCTTCAACAACTCCAGGGGCTCCTCAACCCTCCATCTGCTTCAGTTGCCTCCACCTCTCCTGCAGGTATTGCCTCATCCTCCATTGCAGGTACTGCCTGTCTTTCCTCTGGATCTCGTTGGATCCTGGACTCGGGCGCCACCCACCACATCATCTCCCTGCTGCCACCACGGTTCTCGGATGCTCCTCATCCCCCGTCTATTACTGTGGCCAACGGTGCGCTTGTTCCGGTCTCCGGATGTGCTGATCTCTTCATCCACTCCTCTCTCTCTCTCTCTTCGTTCTGCTCTTTATGTGTCGGCCTCACCCTTTAATTTACTATCTGTTGGCGGTCTTACTAATGATATGAATTGTTATATCACCTTCACCTCTTCTGGTTTTTTGATACAGGATCGGCAGACGCAGATTACCATTGGTAGGGGTCGACTGCAAAACGGGCTCTACCTCCTCGATGTCTCTTCCACCGCCCTTTCCTCTGTCTCCTCTACTGACTGGCATTGTCGTCTTGGGCACGCCCCTCTCCCTATCCTCCAAAAGGCGCTTTCTGACGTCTCCCTTCCTGCTTTTAAATGTGATTCATGTATTCTTGGCAAACAGCCACGTTCTTCTTATCCCGCACATTGTACTCGCAGCTCTGCTCCTTTTGATCTAATCCATTCTGATATTTGGAGACCGTATAAGATTCCAAGCATCTCTGGTTATCATTACTTTATAACATTTATTGACGATTACTCTCGCACCACCTGGTTGTACCCCCTTCATGATCGCTCTGAGCTTCATCGGGTCTTTCTGGCTTTTGTGATCGAGACTCATACGCAATTCTCTACTACTATCAAAACATTCCGCTCTGATAATGCCCGGGAGTACACTAGCCACAAGTTTGCTACTCTCTGCGTCGACTTCGGTATTGTTCATCATACCTCGTGTCCCTACACCCCTCAACAAAACGGGGTCGCCGAACGGAAGAACTGTCACCTTCTCGGTGTTGCTCGCTCTCTCATGCTTCACATGAATGTTCCCAAAATCTTCTGGAACTTTGCGGTCTCCACTGCGTGTTTTCTTATCAACTGTCTCCCCTCTCCGGTTCTCCAGAATGCTTCCCCCTTCAGCCTTCTTTTTCCCTCTGCACCCGGCTTTCCTCTCACACCCAGGGTTTTTGGCTGTACATGTTTTGTCCATACCCTGGGCCCCACTATCGACAAACTAGATCCATGTGCCGCCCAACACATTTTCGTCGGCTACTCCCGCACCCAAAAGGATTATGTCTGTTATTCCTCAGCCACCCGGAAGGTCTCTGTCTCTGCTGATGTTACTTTCCGGGAGGATCAACCTTTCTTCCCTCCTCCTTTTCCACCACTTATCCCTTCACCCACTCTACCACCCTCCCTCCCGCGGCCGGTTATCCCCGTCCACTCCCCTCCAACCCTCCCTCCGCCCCCTCCCACTATTGACCCTCCCCGGCCGCCCGTCATTCGGGTCTATACTCGCTGCCCTCTTCCTCACGTTGCCCCTATGCAGTCGGCTTCGACCTCTACTTCTCTGTGTTCTGCTGCTCTGGTGCCCGCCTCTACGGCTCATCCGATGACTAACTATGTTTCTCTACATCGCCTCTCTCCACCTCTTCGGACATTGGTTGCTTCCCTCTCCTCGGTTTCTATTCCTACTTCCGTACAGGATGCTCTTCAACATCCTGGGTGGCGCGCTGCCATGGAAGACGAGATGGCTGCTCTTTGGGCCAACCAAACTTGGACTCTGGTGCCACTTCCTCCCGGCCAGAAACCCGTTGGGTGCAAATGGGTGCTTGTCATCAAACATGCTCCTGATGGGACCATTGACAGACTCAAGGCTCGTCTAGTTGCTCGTGGCTTTACCCAGCAACAGGGTCTCGACTATGATGAGACTTTCTCTCCGGTCGCTAAGCTCAACACAGTTCGCATTCTCATCTCCGTAGCTGTCCATCGCCAATGGCCCTTATTTTAACTAGACGTCAAGAATGCTTTTCTAAATGGTGACCTTTAGGAAACAGTTTCATGCAACAACCTCCCGGTTTTGAGACCACGGGGGAGCCTCGGGTATGTCACCTTCGCAAATCGCTATATGGTCTCAAACAATCACCTCGGGCATGGTTCGACAAGTTCAGCAAAGCACTCCGGACAATTGGCTTCACTCGAAGCTCGGCTGACTTCTCGTTGTTTACTCGCCACCGGGCAACGGGTACAGTCCTCCTATTGGTATATGTCGACGACATCATTATTACTGGAAACGACTTGGACAGCATACAGGTCGTTAAGCAACATCTAGGCTCTGTCTTCCACACTAAGGATCTGGGACCCCATCGGTACTTCCTAGGTCTGGAAGTGGCAAGAAGGTCAGATGGTTCGTTCTCTCTCAACGCAAATATTGTCTGGATCTTCTTCATGATGCAGGCTGCTCTGGATGCAAACCGGTAAACACTCTCATGGATGTTGATCACAAATTGTGTGCTCATGGCTCAGATTCTGATTCACTTCTACAAAATCCAGAGTATTATCGTCGTCTAGTTGGGAAACTTATCTACCTAACAGTAACAAGACCTGATATATCCTTCGCTGTGGGACTTGTTAGTCGTTATATGCATTCTCGTCGAAGTTCTCATCTTTAAGTTGTGGAACGCATTCTCAGATATCTCAAGACAGCTCCCGGTCAAGGCCTTGTGTACAAAACCTCATCTTTCATTCCTACACTAGTGGCATACTCTGATGCCGACTATTCTGGCTCCCTCGATGATCGACGATCTACTAGCGGGTTCTGCACATATTTTGGAGGACACCTGATTACTTGGCGGAGCAAGAAACAAGCAGTGGTTGCTCGATCCTCAGCAGAAGCAGAATATCGGGCAATGGAGGCTGTGGTCTCGGAACTCGCATGGATTGAGAGTCTCCTTACCGACCTTGGTGTTCGACTATCTTCACCAGCACTCCTCCTATGTGATAGTCAAGCTGCTATACATATTGCTAAGAACCCAGTCTTTCACGAAAGAACGAAGTGTTGAAATTTGTGAAGTGGAAGTGGGTGACGGGACAGGCCGGGCGGCCTGGGCGGACAGCATTGGCGGACTGGGCGGACTGGGCGGACTGCGTTGTGCGGCCTGGTGGAAGGTCTAGTGGAAAGCCGGCTGTTCTTCTGAGCGGGTTGTTTGCATGGAGTTCGCGGACTGTGCGGCCTGTTATCTGCGGATAGAGAGGCTTGCGGACTGGTGCATTGCTCAGTGGCCGCGGGTGCAAGCTTGTGCTGACAGGCGGGTTGGCTCATGTTCGCGGGAAGCTTGCGGACTGGCGTGTCCGCGGTTTGGGCTGTTGCGGACTGAGCTTAGAGCTTGGCTGAGGCCTTGTCGAGCTCTGGTGGCACAGCAGGTGCTTTGCTGTAGAGTTCGTTTTGGCAGCCTGGTTTTGGAGTCCGGGATATGACCGCTGTGATGGGGCAGGAGTGCGAGGAGCTCGCGGACTGTGGCGGTCTGTGCTTTGGTGTTTTGGCGGACGGGGGTTTGCGTCCGCCATGCTCGCATTGGCCCTTGATGGTTTTGGGCTTGGTCACACTTTGTGCCAAGTTCAGTGTGTCCGCCGTATCCGCCAAGTCCGCTGTGACCGGGCGGACTGTTGCTAGCTGCCTTTGGTCGTGGACTTGTGGCGGATTGAGGTGTGAGTCTTGCGGACTGCCTCGGGTTGGTGCGGACAGCCATTGAAGGGGGTTTGCTATCCTGCAGTGGTTGGAGCTTTGCGGGCTGATGCCTTGTCCGCTTAACTTGGGAGGACTGGAGAGGGTTCGTCAATGGCTGCCTTGCTCCTGGCGGTTTTCCTTGGTAACCGGCCAAGTTCTTGCGGACTCGGCGGACGGTGTTTTGCAATCGCGCGGGCTGGGGCGGTGTCTCTATCTCTAGGGCGGTGACCACACTCCTCACCTCGCCTATAAATAGGACCCCCTGGCAGGTCTACAGTAACCTAAGTAACTTGAGTGAACAGTAAGTTGGGTTGTGCAAGGAGCTGCGGTCTCTGTTTGTCAGTCCGCGCGGATTGTTTCAGTGATGACATTTGCTGTGTGCAGGTCGCGCGGTTTGCTTCAAGGAGCCAGGAGTTTGGCTGTGACTTCGGTCAAGTGCTTGGAAGTGTGCAGACTCTGCGGACTCAGCAGGAGGTCGCTCTGCGGCTTGTCAGTTTTGTTTCATCTTTGCCAGCTTCAATAACCTGTCCGCCGGCTTCAGGCGGGTAGGGGTGTTCCTCAGTTCAGGTTCAGCAGGAGACGAATAACGGTGTGTTTGCGCGGCCTCGCGGCTTCGGCGGACTCTGTGGCTATTCGGCGGATTGCAGCTTAGTTCGGGCAACTTCGGCGACCTCGGCGGTCTCGGCGGACTCCGGTTCTGTCCGCCCGGCTTGGAGTTTTTGGTGCTTTCTGTTTACAGCTGTTATACTAGCGAAATCATGTCTCGCTATGTATGCCTCGTGATGTAAAGAAGTGAATGAATATAAGACCTGCTTGTGCTTCCATTGTTTGTTGGGTGTAACCCTTTATTCCTTGGTTTTCCGCTGGTTCAACGTGAGAACTGGGTAGTTCCGAAGATATTAATTTGGCGTTTGGGCTATCTTGGTGACCACGTTGAGAAAATTTAACATGGTATCATAGCCAGGTTCAGTTGCGTGAGCGGAAGTCAACCAGCGTTGTTACTCAGTGACTGAGTGGTGCTCAACCTGTGTTGATGTTCGGAGCTTCTGAAAGGGTGCCAACAGGTGTTGCAATGGAAATGAGCTTTGCAAGAGGTCTGGGCATTGAACTCTTAACGCCGACTAACTTCAAGAAGTGGAAGTCGTGCATGAAGAGTTATCTTCTTGGCGAGGAGCTGTGGGAAGTCGTCGGTGGTGACGACAGACAGGAAGTGACTGCTGCTTTCGGTACTGCTGAGCAGGTGAGGCTCTGGAGAACAACAAATGCTAAGGCGGAGTTCATCCTGAAGAGAGCTGTGTCTCCGGAACTGTTTGATCACATCGTTGGGTGTGAGTCGGCTGCTGATATTTGGACAACCATTGATGAGTTGTTCAATAGGAAGAATGTGGCGCGGCTTCAATTCCTGGAGAATGAGTTGGCCAGAGCATCTCAGGGAGACCTTTCCATCTCCAAGTACTTCTTAAAGATGAAGAGCTTGTGTGCTGAGCTGTCGGCACTAGATCCTGATGAGCCTATCTCTGAGGCTAAGATGAAAAGGCACATTATCCGCGGCTTGCGGAAGGAGTATGTGGCCTTTGTTACATCTGTTCAAGGGTGGGCTACTCAGCCGTCTTTGCTGGAGCTGGAGAATCTGCTTGCCTCGCAGGAGAGCTTAGCAAGGCAGATGGCTGGAGTGAATCTGAATCAGGAAGGCAGCGAAGCTCTCTTCTCAGGCAAGAAGAAAGGATGGGAAGGGAAGAAGAAGAAGAAGGTGCAGGCCGCTGGTGAGTAGGAGACTTCAACTTCATATACGCCGGAGAGGAGCAATGCTCCTAAGGACTGGAAGAAGAACCTGAAGTGCTACCGGTGTCATCAGCGAGGGCACTTCAAGCAGGACTGCAAGGTCAAACTGCAGTCTGGGCATGCTGCGGGAAAGGAGGAAGCTTGCTCGAGAAGTGAAGAAACAGAATGGGGCGGAGCTTTTATGACGGGAACTTGTGTACGGGCCTTGTCTGTTGAGGACTTCAACGGCGAGTGGATCGTGGACTCCGGGTGTGGTCATCACCTCACCGGAGATAAGTCAAAGTTCACCTCCATGCAGGCGTACTCAGGTAATGAAGCTATTATCACTGCTGATAATACTGTTTATGCAGTAGAGAAAGAGGGGGTCGTGTCTTTGGGTAGTGATCAGGGGCCACTCACGTTAAGGAGTGTGTATCACGTGTCGGGCATGAAGAAGAATCTCTTCTCGGTGACCAATGCGGTGGACGCTGGGTATCACGTTCTGTTTGGGCCAACAGACGTGAGGTTCCTTCGCAACGTATCAGCAGTGAAGGCTGATGTTGCTCATGTTGGGAGGAGGGTGAAGAACTTGTTTGTTCTTTTCACCAATGCTTATGTTGATAGAATGAGAGTCAATGATAGTGCTGCTATCTGGCATGAGAGGCTGGGGCATGTTGGCATGGACAAGCTGAATGCGATGGCTAGTAGAAGTCTGGTGAGGGGGTTGCCGAAGTTGTCCTCCTTTGGTGAGGGGCATATTTGTGTGGGCTGTCAATATGTTAAGGCACATCGCCTTCCATTTGATAAATCACAAACAAGGAGCAAGAAACCATTAGAGTGTATTCATGGCGACCTGATGGGACCGACGGTTACTGCCAGCCTTGGTGGAAGCAGATACATGCTTGTCTTGGTTGATGACTACTCAAGGTATACTTGGGTGTACTTCTTAAAGGAGAAGTCGGAAGCATTCCGTTTGTTTGTGGAGTTTAAGGAGTTGGTAGAAGGCCGGCTTGGCTTGCGGATTAAGAAGCTTAGAACTAATAACGGGGGTGAGTTTGTCTCCTCCGAGTTTTCTAACTTCTGCAGGAAGCACGGGATCCAACGGGAGCTTACTTGTGCCCACACTCCACAACAAAATGGGGTAGCGAAGCGGAAGATCCATCATCTGACGGAGACCTGCAAATGCTGGCTTCATGCGAAAGATATCCCAAGGTCCTTTTGGGCGGAGGGAATGTCTTGTGCTGTTTATGTTATCAACCAGATGCCACTCAGCCCTATCAACATGAAGACTCCAGTTGAGCTGTTGCTGAAGGAGAAGCCGAGTGTGGGACACCTTTGGGTGTTCGGTTCAACTTGCTACATGCATGTCCCGGATGCTTCACGGACAAAGCTGGATGTGAAGGCAAGGAAACTTGTCTTTGTTGGCTACGATGAGCGGAAGAAGGGATGGAAATGCATGGACCCTGTGACGAAGAAGTTCGTGGTATCAAGAGACGTTGTCTTTGACGAGCTGACGTCATATGGAGGTGGCTCGGTGGAGCTAACCGGAAGTAGCAAAGTTGAGGAAGCACCGGTGGTGGCTGCTGAAGGCTTGGAAGAGAAGCTTGTTGTTTCACCAGCAGCTCCTGTTGCTTCGAACTCCGAGGCTGAGCCTTCTGGCTCAGGAAGCAGGGGGAGCACTGCTCAATGTTTGCCTCAGGTAGGAGTGGAGCCTGAAGAAGCAACGGAAGCCGTGAGCAAGGAGCCAATTCTTCGGAGATCGAAGAGGGTGGTTAAGCCACCGGCTCGGTACTGTGATGGGAATGCAGTGAGCTTTGTCTCCTGCTTATTTGCAGGTCCTCTGGATGAGCGAGAGCCTGCAAGCTTCAACGAGGCCACTGGAGTGAAGGAGTGGGAAGGTGCCATGAAGGAAGAGATTGATGCTCTGAAGAAGAATGAAACCTGGGACCTTGTGTCCAAGGTTGATGACATTACTCCGGTTACTTGCAAGTGGGTGTATAAGTTGAAGAAGAATGCTGATGGGAGCATTGATAGGTTCAAGGCTCGCCTAGTCGCTAGAGGATTCTCACAGCAGTATGGAGAAAACTATGAGGAGACATTCAGTCCAGTTGCGAAGATGACTTCTGTAAGAGTGGTGATCGCCTTGGCTGCTAGCAAGGGATGGAGGTTGTGGCAACTCGATGTGAAGAATGCATTTCTTTACGGAGAGATTGACAAGGATATCTTCATGGATCAGCCGCTTGGTTTTGTCTCCAAAAAACATCCGGACTATGTCTGCAAACTCAGGAAGGCTCTCTACGGGTTGAAGCAAGCTCCTAGAGCGTGGTATGGGAAGATTGCAGAGTACCTGCAATTCTGTGGATACTTTGCTTCTAACTCGGATTCAAGCTTGTTCGTCAAGAAGAAGGGAGAGCTTCGTGTCTTGGTCCTGCTGTATGTGGATGACATGATCATCACAGGGAATTCGGAGGGGGAAGTAGCAAGGCTCAGGGCTGAGCTTGCTATACGCTTCGAGATGAAAGACTTGGGAGAGTTGCATCACTTTCTCGGTCTGGAAGTGGAGAGGAAGGAGTGCGGGATTCTCATTAGCCAGAAAGGGTATGCTGATCGCATTGTGAAGCGGTTCGGCATGGGCGAAGGGAAGAAGTGCTCTACTCCACTGGAATCTGGGCTGAAGCTTCGACGAGATGAGGGAAGGGTTCTTCATGATCCCTTGGTGTTCAGGGCTCTTGTTGGGAGCTTGATTTATCTGACGATTACAAGGCCGGATATAGCTTATGCTGTTGGTCGAGTAAGTCGGTTTATGGCTGAACCAAGGCAATCTCATCTAGTGGCGGCAAAGGGGATTCTGAAGTATGTCAAGGTGACTTCTGAGATGGGACTCCTCTATGGAAGGGACGCGGAGTTTGCATTGCTCGGGTACATGGATGCTGACTATGGCGGTGATTCGGATGATCGGAGGTCTAATTCAGGTTATGTGTTCACTTGCGGTTCAGCTAGCATCTCGTGGTGTAGCAAGAAGCAGGACTCGGTGTCGGTTTCAACCACGGAGGCGAAGTATAAGGCTTCGGCCTTGGCTGCTTGGGAAGTCGTTTGGTTGAGGAGGCTTATAGAGGATGTCCATGAAGAAGTGCAAGGGCCTACTTTACTCCGGGGTGACAATGAGAGTGCTCTCAAACTGGTTAACAATCCAGTGTGTCACGCCAGGACCAAGCATATAGAGATTGATCACCATTTCATCAGGGAGAAGGTGTTGGAAGGATCTCTGCTGGTCGGGCATATTCGGAGTGAAGATAATCTTGCTGACATCTTCACGAAGCCACTGTCGAAGGGGCCCTTTGAACGCTTGCGCAGCTTGCTGGGCTTGGTCACCACTTCTCACTTCAAGGGGGAGTGTTGAAATTTGTGAAGTGGAAGTGGGTGACGGGACAGGTCGGGCGGCCTGGGCGGACAGCATTGGCGGACTGGGCGGACTGGGCGGACTGGGCGGACTGCGTTGTGCGGCCTGGTGGAAGGTCTAGTGGAAAGCCGGCTGTTCTTCTGAGCGGGTTGTTTGCATGGAGTTCGCGGACTGTGCGGCCTGGTATCTGCGGATAGAGAGGCTTGCGGACTGGTGCATTGCTCAGTGGCCACGGGTGCAAGCTTGTGCTGACAGGCGGGTTGGCTCATGTTCGCGGGAAGCTTGCGGACTGGCGTGTCCACGGTTTGGGCTGTTGCGGACTGAGCTTAGAGCTTGGCTGAGGCCTTGTCGAGCTCTGGTGGCACAGCAGGTGCTTTGCAGTGGAGTTCGTTTTGGCGGCCTGGTTTTGGAGTCCGGGATATGACCGCTGCGATGGGGCAGGAGTGCGAGGAGCTCGCGGACTATGGCGCTCTATGCTTTGGTGTTTTGGCGGACGGGGGTTTGCGTTCGCCATGCTCGCATTGGCCATTGATGGTTTTGGGCTTGGTCACACTTTGTGCCAAGTTCAGTGTGTCTATCGTATCCGCCAAGTCCGCTGTGACCGGGTGGACTGTTGCTAGCTGCCTTTGGTTGTGGACTTGTGGCGGATTGAGGTGTGAGTCTTGCGGACTGCCTCGGGTTGGTGCGGACAGCCATTAAAGGGGGTTTGCTGTCATGCAGTGGTTGGAGCTTTGCGGGCTGATGCCTTGTCCGCTTAGCTTGGGCGGACTGGAGAGGGTTCGTCAATGGCTGTCTTGCTCCTGGCGGTTTTCCTTGGTAACCGACCAAGTTCTTGCGGACTCGGCGGACGGTGTTTTGCAATCGCGCGGGCTGGGGCGGTGTCTCTATCTCTAGGGCGGTGACCACACTCCTCACCTCGCCTATAAATAGGACCCCCCTGGCAGGTCTACAATAACCTAAGTAACTTGAGTGAACAGTAAGTTGGGTTGTGCAAGGAGCTGCGGTCTCTGTTAGTCAGTCCGCGCGGATTGTTTCAGTGCTGACATTTGTTGTGTGCAGGTCGCGCGGTTTGCTTCAAGGAGCCAGGAGTTTGGCTGTGACTTCGGTCAAGTGCTTGGAAGTGTGCGGACTCTGCGGACTCAGCAGGAGGTCGCTCTGCGGCTTGTCAGTTCTGTTTCATCTTTGCCAGCTTCAATAACCTGTCTGTCGGCTTCAGGCGGGTAGGGGTGTTCCTCAGTTCAGGTTCAGCAGGAGATGAATAACGGTGTGTCCGCGCGGCCTCGCGGCTTCGGCGGACTCCGTGGCTATTCGGCGGATTGCAGCTTAGTTCTGGCGACTTCGGCGACCTCGGCGACCTCGGCGGTCTCGGCGGACTCCGGTTTTGTCCGCCCGGCTTGGAGTTTTTGGTGCTTTCTGTTTACAGCTGTTATACTAGCGAAATCATGTCTCGCTATGTATGCCTCGTGATGTAAAGAAGTGAATGAATATAAGACCTGCTTGTGCTTCCATTGTTTGTTGGGTGTAACCCTTTGTTCCTTGGTTTTTCGCTGGTTCAACGTGAGAACTGGGTAGTTCCGAAGATATTAATTTGGCGTTTGGGCTATCTTGCTGACCACGTTGAGAAAATTTAACACGAAGCATATTGAGGTAGATTGTCATTTCATCCGAGAGAAAGTCCACATGAAGAAGGTCGAGCTCAAGCATGTTCCGGGTACTGAACAGGTTGCAGATATCCTCACCAAAACTCTACCAAGTACCCTCTTCTACCAGTGCCTATCCAAGCTTGGCGACTACGACTTGTACGCTCCAGCTTGCGGGGGAGTATTAGAAAAGCCCATGTAAAGGCCCATTAAAGGGCCCTCTTTATTGCTTTCTCTCTCATCCTTTTTTAGTCTCACATCTTGTATAGGATTTATTCTTCTCTCCTCTTTCCTATATATTTGTATTCTCTCCCTGTATTTACACACCTGAGCAATACATACAAGTTTTGAGCTTTTACAACAATGTCCATAATTTTGGTCCTTCTACTGACAAACTTGCTCATCGGGCTACCAAATATATGATTGTTGTTTACTCTCGCACTCAGAAAGGATACATGTGCTACTTTCCTACTGATCGCGAAATTGTTATATCTGATGATGTTACCTTTTTAGAAGATCAACATTTTTACTCGTCTCCTTCCTCTACTCTTCCACCGTCGTTAATGCCACGTCATGTCGTCCCTGTTACTTTTCCTCTTCCACCTCTCCTCCCAACATCGGTTCCCGCATCGAACAAGCCACCTCTTCTTCGTGTCTACATTTGTCGCCCTCCTCGCTCTGACGCCCCCAACAGTCACCCTCTACCTCTGGTACCACGCAGTCTACTGATCTGGCTCCTATCTCCACGGCTCATCCCCTGGCAAATTATGTATATCCTTGCATCGCCTCTCCACGATGCTTCTCAAATATACAACTTTTTATCCTTAATTTCTATACCTAACTCTGTGCAGGAGGCTCTCTGACATTCGGTGTGGCGTGCAGCCATGGATGAGGAAATGACTGTCCTCTGGGCTAATCAGACATGGGATCTGGTCTCTCTTCCTCGGGGGCAGACTTGTGTTGGCTGTAAATGGGTATTCGCGATCAAACATGCTCCCGATGGGACCATTGGTCGTCTCAAGGCTCTTCTTGTGGCTTGTGGGTTTACTTAACAACAAGGCGTTGATTATGATGAGTCTTTCTCTCTCGTTGCTAAGTTGAACACTGCTTGAGTCCTAATTTCCTTGGTTGTGCATCGCCAGTGGTCATTATATCAACTCAAAATCAAGAATGTTTTTCTCAATGGAGAACTTTAAGAAACTGTCTACATGCACCAACCTCCGGGGTTTAAGACCGCGGGGGAGTCACTTGTCTGTCATCTCAGAATATTTATTTATGTCTCAAACAATCTCCATGTGCATGGTTTGACAAGTTTAGTAAGGTTGTCTGTGAGGTTGGATTCACTCGGAGCTCAGCGGACTTCTTTCTCTCTTTACTTGTCATCAAACAACAGACACAGAGATTCTCTTAGTTTATGTCGATGACATTCTTATTATAGGAGATGATTCTAAAGGAATACAGATGATCAAGCAGCACTTGAATTCAGTTTTTCAAACTAAAAATTTGGGAAATCTTTGGTACTTCCTTGGCCTAGAAGTTGCACGCCGTCCTGATGGTCTTGTCCTATCTCAACAGAAGTACTGTCTTGATCTTCTTCAAGACGCTGGCTATTTTGGATGCAAGCATGCTAATACTCTTATGGATGTCAATCACAAGCACTGTACTCATGCCTCTGACACCGATCTACCTCTTCCTAACCCATAGTATTATCGATGTTGCGTAGGAAAGTTGATTTATCGAATAGTTATAAGACCAGATATCTCATTTATTATTGGTGTTGTCAGCCGATTCACGCATTCTCCACGAACGTCTCACCTCCATGTTGTCGAGTGCATCCTAAGATATCTGAAGAATGCCCCTGGACAAGGGCCAATATACAAACCTTCTTCCCTTTCTACTCTATCGATAATTGTTTATTCCGATGTTGATTATGCTGGCTCCTTGGATGATCGACGTTCCACAAGTGGATTTTGTACCAACTTTGAAGGTTACTTTATAACCTGGCATAGCAAGAAACAGTTTGTGGTTGCTCGCTCTTCGGCCGAAACAGAGTATTGCTCGATGACATCTGTAGTATCAGAGCTTACATGGTTAGAAAGTCTTCTAGATGATTTGGGAGTCAAGCTTTCCTCACCTGCAACTTTATTTTGCGACGGTCAAGCTGTTATACACATTGCTAAGAATCTTGTTTTTATGAGCGAACCAAACACATTGAAGTAGACTGCCGCTTCATGCGAGAGAAAGTTCAAATGAAGAAGCTACAATTAAGACACGTTCCGACTGGTGATCAAGTTGCTGATATTCTCACTAAGGTCTTACCACGTGTGTTATATTATCAGTTCTTATCCAAGCTTGGTGTCTACGATTTTTATGCTCCAGCTTGAGGGAGAGTGTTAGAAAAAAATATGTAAAGGCCATTTAGGGCCCTCTTCCTCATGCTTTTTTACTCCCACATCTTAGATTGGGAGTGGTCAATCTCTCTCTTCTTATATTAATGTACAAATACATGCATGTAAAGATTGACTGGAGATACAATAAAATTATATTTCATTTCTCTCAAATTCTCGAATTATTCCGCATTTACAAACTTCTCTTAATACTCTTTATTTTTTGTATCGTGAGGGAGTAGTGTGATTTGCTCGGGGCAAGTAAATGTTCAAGTTTGGGGTATTTGATGAGTGATTTTACTAGTGTTTTTGGCCCTTATTTAACTCATATTTCGATTGTTAAGCTCTTACAATGATAGGTTCCAATTGTATTTCACTTGGAATTCATCTAGTCTATGTAGGAGCATAACGTAAGCTAAATAGGCCAACCTTCATGCATTGCAAGTTTGGGGAGATTGCCTCCCCCTCACATCATTCTTGATTCTTGTTGTTTTATGATTAATATGACTAGTAAAATGATGTGTGGTAGCTAGTAGTCGCCTCGTGGAGTTCGCAACACATCCTAGGAACTTTGTTGTGAAATGTACAACCGTGCGAGATCAATTTCGCACGGTCGTGCACGTTCACGACCAAAATACCCTAAAATCAACAGTTTCAAGATTGTTCGTGCGATTTGGTCGAGCAAGATTGTGCGCGTTCAAAACTGCACGACTGTGCGCATTCACATTTATAACACACATGGAGACGAAAAAGGCATTGTTAGTGGTTGGAGGGACGACTGGTGGTGGAGGAAGGGGGCGTCACACCCTATGGAGGCAAAAACGGCATTGTTACAAGTTACAACGCGCGTGGGCCTTCAGCGTCACAGTCACACGGAAGGAGGACTGAGGGGTTTCTCCTTATTAAACCGTAAACCAAGATCCATTTTAACTAGTTGCTACATGAGATAAAAATGGGGAATTATGTTAAAGTATTTGATGGTCACGATTTCCCGATGAATAATTTGACCTAACTCTCAAAATAAAACTAAAAAAAATTAAAGAAATACATAAAAATAGGAAAATTCGAGTCGGGAGAGATCACGGGCTCCGATCGTCCCTTAGACTGTCAAAAATGTGTCGAATCAATAATGTCTGACTCTCACACGATGCATGAACGATCTCCATCATGGGGTGTGCAAGGAGAGAGAGAGCTATCACAATCTCATTTAGGGCAAGAGAAATAGATTAGCCTCTTTCATACTTTCATACAAACACTTGCCTTTAAATAGGTACAAGAAACATAATAACACTCCTAACTTCTAACAATAACACTCTCAACTCTTAACTCCCAACAACTCATATATGCAATAAAACAATACGACGTGGATTATGAAGAAATTTTCTCCTTTGTCGCAAAATTAAATTTGGTTCGAGTCCTGCTCTCATTAGTTATTCATCGTCAGTGGCCCCTCCATCAGCTGGACGTGAAAAATGTCTTTTTGAATGGTGATCTTCTTGAGACTGTTTACATGCATTAACCGCCCGGGTTTGAGACCGCGGGGGAGTTTCGCGTATGTTTGCTTCGAAAATCTATCTATGCTCTCAAACAATCTCCTCGGGCGTGGTTTGAAAAAATTCAGCAAGGCAGTTCGTGAGGTTGTTTTCAAACGAAGCTCCGCAAATTTCTCTCTTTTCACTCGTCATCAATCAATCGGGACTGTAATACTACTGGTTTATGTGGATGATATTTTGATCACGAGTGATGACTCTGCTGGGATACAAAAGGTTAAACAACATTTAAATTATATTTTTCAAATCAAAGATATGGGAAACCTTCGGTATTTTCTTGGACTAAGGTTGCACAGCGACCTAACGGCCTTGTCTTATCCCAACAAAAGTATTGCATTGACCTTCTGCAAGATGTCCTCTGAGGGTGCAAACCTGCGGAGACCCCGTTGGAAGTCAACCACAAGTTATGTGCTCCGGGGGTCTGAGTCTGACTCTCTACTTCCAAATCCGGAATACTATCGGCGTCTTTTGGGAAAACTGATATACCTAACAGTTACAAGACCAGACATCTCATTTATGATTGGAGTGGTCAGCCGTTTTATGCACACTCCATGGGTTTCCCATCTTCGGGCAGTGGAACGCATTCTCAGATATCTGAAGGTTGCTCCTGGACAAGGACTTGTGTACAAACTGTCTTCAGAGCTTTCTCTTATTGCTTACTCTGATGCGGATTATGCGGACTTGTTGGACGATCGACGATCTAAAACTGGTTTTTGTACTTACTTTTGAGGAAATCTTATCACCTGACGGAGTAAGAAGCAGTCGGTGGTTGTTCGCTCGTCTGCTGAGGCTAAGTACCATGCGATGGTGATTGTCATGTCAGAACTAACCTGGCTTGAAAGTCTTCTTATGGATTTGGGAGTTAAATTATCTTCACCTTCAACTTTGTTCTGTGACGACCATACTGCAATCCATATTGCGAAGAATCATGTGTTCCATGAGCAGACCAAACATATGGAAGTTGACTGTCACTTCGTTCGAGAAAAGGTCCAATCGAAGATGCTAAAGCTTGAGCATGTTCCTGCTTCTGGACAAGTTGCTGACACTCTTACCAAGGCATTATCTCGGAAATTGTACCATCAGTTCCTGTCCAATCTTGGTGCCTATGACTTGTACGCTCCAGCTTGCGGGGGAGTGTTAGAGAATATGAGGGAAAACGATGTAAAAGCTCATGTATAAGGCCCATCTTTAGGCTCGCTTATTCTTTCTTCTATTAGTCTCACATATCTTGTATAAGATTCTTTCTCCTTCTCTTCTCCTATATATGTGTGCTCTCTCTTGTATTTTGATCATGATAGAGTATATACAAGGTTTGGCTCTATGTTTCTATAAATACGAATAATTACCAAAACTTCCCCTGGAAGATAGCATAATTACAGTTTGCACCCCTCTTATTATGTAAATTACAAAAACCTCTCCTCAATGTTACAAAACATAATATTTACCTCCACTGAAGTTTACATTTCATAACATTCATGCACAAAATACCCCCTGGAAAATGGAAAATGTAATCCGAGGAGGGTATTTTTGTGCATGGATGTTATGAAATGTGTATTTCAGGGGAGGTAAATGTTATGTTTTGTAACATTGAGGGGAGGTTTTTGTAATTTCAATAATAAGAGGGGTGCAATCTGTAATTTTTCAAACTTAGAGGGGAGGTTCCGGTAAACACCCCTATATATTTAGTTTTGATGAAAATTGAATGCTTGACCCAAGAATGAGTCAGATGTTTCAGGAAAAAAAGGATGATGTGAATTGGTGGAGTTCGATGTATCAAACGTGAGTCATGGTGATGGTTCACGCAACTTAAATAAAGCTAATGAAGAGGGTAATTGTAGAGACTAAAATTGAGATTGAAAATAAGAAATAGCAAGAGCATTTCTGAAGCATTGCTATCGGTGGACTGAGGATGCAGATTCAAACTCCATAAATATGGCTATGTTAAAATTGTAATTGTTAGAGAAGCTCATTTGACAAAGGCCCATTATGTATTTTTTATTGTTATTTCTCTCCTCTTTAGTCTCACATCATGTATAGAACCTTCTTCTCTCTTTCTCCATCCTATAAATATGTACTCATTCTTTGTATTTGATTTGAGTGAACATATATACAAGGTTCAGTTTTCCTTCTCTACATGGTATCAGATCCAGGTTCGGCCTCTCGCGGACTCCCGTTTTCTGTCCGGCTCTGTTGATCTCCTACGGCCTGCTTGTCTACCTGCATGCCCTTAAGTGGCTTGCCCTTCAGTGGCCTGCTCCTCCTTCCCCATCTATTCAGCGGCCTGATATTCTGCATCCGCTTTCTCTTCCTCCCGTGGTTCAACCCCCCCCCCTCCTCAAGCTTCTTATAGCCATTTCTCTCCCTGTACTGTGGGGCCCTCTTCTCCCTACGCCTCTTTGCAGTTTGCTGCCTCTCTGCAGTCCGCTGCGCCCTCCTGCTCTTCTCCCTGCGAGCTCTCTTCCTGTCCGCTGCGACCTCCTGCAGTCCGCTTTCTTCCCTTCCCTACTTGCGAGCTTCTACCCGTCCAGGCCGCGCTCTCCTCTCGCGGCCTCTTTTGTTTCTCCTGCAGCGAGCTGTTCATATCCGTTGCGGACTCCCTGCTCGCGGACTGATTCAAGGTCGTTGCGTTTTTCCTCTAGCGGACTGCTCCAGCTCGCTGATGCCTGTCTCTGCTCGCCGAGCTCTACCTCTTGTCTTACTCGCGGGCTCTTCTTGTCCGATGCGCTCTGCTATCCGCTGCCTTGTCGCTGGAGTCCTACTCGCGACCTCTTACTCGTCGCGACTTGTTCCTGCTCGCCGTGATCTGCCGCGGCCTGTTCCTGCTCGCCGCGATCTGCCTTCTCTATCCGCTTGAGTTTTTTTACTCGCGGTCTCTTCTTCCTGTTCGCTCGCCTTCCTCTTGAGGCCTCCTTTTACTCTAACCGCTGCTGTGCTCAGCCAGACCATGCAGACTGTTGTCTTCCCGCATTTAGGTCGCGGTCTTTTCCTTCCCCCCCTGCAGTGCGTAGTTTCGAGCTCTTCTTGTTGTGCTCTCATCTTTCCTGTCTGCACGGCTTGTCTCTGTCTGTTGCGGTCTTCTCTTCCTGTCTGCTGCCTTTTCTTCTGCTGGGATCCGCCTTTGGTCGCAGCCTCATCATGTCGCTGCTCGTCTTCATGGCCTCTTCTGTTGACTCTACCGGAACGGCGATTCCTCCTGCAGACCGCCCGGCCTCTATTCAGGAAGTACGTGATGAGCTCCGTATTACTAATATATCTCTGACAGGTAAAAAGAATTTTGTGGAATGGGCGCACTATGTTCGCCGGGTCCTGCAATCGAAGGGGTTTCTTCATCACTTGACCCAGGCCGTTACCGGTACTCCTACTGACGACTGGTTACGCAGCGATGGTTGTGTGCAGACATGGATCCTTAATTCTCTTGATGGCGAGTCTTATCGCCTGGCCATGTACCACGAGACGGCCAAGGGCATGTGGGACGAGCTCCATACTCTCTACTCCGGCAAGGATAGTCTCCACCATTGGTATGACATTATCACTGCACTTCAGGCCCTTGATAGTGGTGGAGCGACCGATCTGACCTCCTTTGTTGCCCAGCCTCGGTCTCCGGTCGAAGCTTGGATCCAACATCAGCCTCCTACTGTGGACCTTGCTGCCCCACGTGCCCAGAAGGAAGTTGTTGGTATAGCCATGATGATGGCTCGGGTCCCACATCACCTTCACAGTGTACGGGCTTAAGTCCTCTCCTCTATTGTTACCCCGTCCTTCTCGGATGTGTGCTCGATGCTTCTCAAGGTCTCCCCGCCTCCGGATTTGTCTAGACCTCCTTCTCCGGCCCTTGTCCAGCAGGCCCCTGCACCTTTACTGCCTCTCCCTTCTTCAGCTTGTGGGGGTTGTTCTGATTCTCGGGGACGTGGTCGGGGTAGCCGGTCTCGGCCTAAGTGCTCTTTCTGCGGCAAAGACGGGCATCTTGAAGCCACGTGCTATTGCAAGCATGGTCGTCCTCCTCGTCCGCGGGTCTCTGTTGTTGCCACCGACTCCTCTCCCACTCGTACTGACCTCAACGAGGTTCGCCTTCAACTCCAGCATCTTCATGGCCTGCTCAGCCGCCCGCCGGCCTCGGTTGCCTCTGCTGCCTCCATCTCCAACGAAGGTATCGCCTGCCTCTCCATTGGCCCGCGATGGATCCTCGATTCTGGTGTCACTCATCACATCATCTTTGTTCGCCCACCTCAGTACTTGTCTTCTCCTCACCCGAAGTACATTACTGTGGCCAATGGGGCAGCTGTCTCTGTCTCTGGCTGTGTTGATATTCCTCTCGCCTTCTCCCTACTCCTGCGCTCGGCTCTTCATGTTTCGGGCTCTCTTTTCAATTTACTTTCTGTTGGTCGCCTTACTACTGATTTAAATTGCTCTGTGACCTTTACTTCTTCTTTTCAGATACAGGATCAACAGACGCGAACTATCATTGGTAGGGGGCGACTGCAGAACGGGTTCTACCTTCTTGATGACTCTCCTACTCTCCTAGCATCTGTCTCATCTTCGGATTGGCATCGGCGTCTTGGTCATGCTCCTCTTCCCGTCCTCCAGAAGGCTCTCCCGGATATATCTCTTCCTGCTTTTCAGTGTGAAATCTGTATTTTTGGCAAGCAGCCACGTTAATCTTTTCTTTCTCATTGTACTCGGAGCTCTGCTCCTTTTGTTTTAGTACACTCTGATATATAGGGTCCGTACAAGATTACTAGCATTTCTGACTACTGTTATTTTCTTACATTTATCGATGATTATTCTCGCATGACATGGTTGTATCTACTTCGTGATTGTTCTGAGCTTCCCCGCATATTTCAGGCCTTCATTCTTGAGACTCGCACTCAATTCTCCGCGTCCATTCAAACTATTCGCACTGATAATGCGCGCGAGTACACTGGTCATGACTCCGCGACCCTCTGCTCCGAGTTTGGGATTATTCACCAAACGTCTTGTACATATACCCCACAGCAGAATGGTGTCGCCGAACGCAAGAATCGTCATCTCCTTGATGTGGCTCGCTCTCTTATGCTTCAAATGCGGGTTCCCAAACCATACTGGAACTTTGCGCTCTCCACGGCCTGTTTCCTTATCAACCGACTACCGTCCTCCGTCCTCCAGAATGCTACACCCTTCAGCCTCTTATTTCCCTCCACTCCGGCCTTCCCTCTTACTCCCCGCATTTTTGGGTGTACATGCTACGTTCATCACCTCGGACCATCTATCGACAAGTTGGATCCTCGTGCGGCCAAATATGTCTTTGTGGGCTACTCGCGCACTCAAAATGGCTGTGTGCTATTCGCCCACTACCCGCAAGGTGACCGTTTCTGCGGATGTCACTTTCCGGGAAGATCTCTTCTTCTCTGCTTTGGATCTAGCTCCTCTTTCGGAGCCCGTTGTGCGCTCTGTCATCTCTGTTCCCCGGTCTACAGCTTCTCCCCTTCCTGCCCAGCCTCCGGTCCTTCCCCAGCCACCTGTCATTCGGGTCTATTCTCGTCGCTCTCCTCGTCCTGTAGCCCCACTGCAGTCGGCTTCGACATCTGACGCTCCGCAGCCTGTTGCTCCGGCTCCAGCCTCCACCGCTCATCCTATGGCGAATTACGTCTCTCTTCATCGCCTTTCACCGCCGCTTCTTCACTTTGCCACATCATTATCCTTTGTTTCTGTCCCAAACTCTGTGCAGGAGGCGCTTCAGCATCCAGGTTGGCGGGCTGTCATGGACGAGGAAATGACGGCTCTTTGGGCCAACCAGACCTGGGTCCTTGTTCCTTTACATCCCGGTTAGCAACTTGTTGGGTGTAAATGGGTTTTCGTCATCAAACATGCTCCTGATGGCACTGTAGACCGTCTGAAGGCCCGTCTGGTGGCTCGTGGCTTCACTTAGCAGCAAGGCCTTGATTATGAGAAAACCTTCTCTCTGGTGGCCAAGCTCAATACCGCTCGTGTCCTACTTTTCGTGACTGTGCATCGTCACTGGCCCCTTCATCAGTTGGATATCAAGAATGAGTTCTTGAATGGTGATCTTCAGGAAACCGTCTTCATGCGCCAACCGCCCGGGTTTGAGACCACGGGGGAGTCTCAGGTGTCTTCTGAAGAAATCCATCTATGGTCTCAAACAATCCCCTCGGGCGTGGTTTGACAAGTTCAGCAAGGTTGTTCGGGACATGGGTTTCATTCGCAGTTCCGCAGACTTCTCCTTATTCACTCGACACCGGGCAACTGGAACGGTCCTTCTGTTGGTTTATGTTGATGACATCTTGCTCACTGGGGATGATTCAAAGGGGATTCACGCAGTCAAACAGCATTTTAGCACTGTGTTTCAGACTAAAAACCTGGGGCATCTTCGCTACTTCCTCGGTCTTGAGGTCGCACGACGTCCGGATGGGCATGTCCTCTCCCAACGGAAGTATTGTCTTGATCACCTCAATGACGCTGGTCAGTCTGGTTGCAAACCAGCTACTACTCCGATGGAAGCAAATCACAAGCTGTGTGTTCATGACTTTGACGATGATCTGCCCCTCCAGAACCCGGAATGCTATCAACGCCTTGTGGGAAAATTGATCTACCTAACGGTCACAATACCTGATATATCGTTCGTTGTTGGGATTGTCAGTCGGTTCATGCATGCTGCCCGGGTTTCTCATCTTCAGACGGTTGAACGGATTCTCTGATACCTTAAGGCAGCTCTGGTTCAAGGACTGGTTTACAAACCCTCCAACTCTACTCCAACATTAGTTGCATATTCTGATATCGATTACGCTGGCTCCCTGGACGATCGTCAGTCAACCAGTGGGTTCTATACATATTTTGGTGGTCATCTCATTACATGGAAAAGTAAGAAACAAGTTGTGGTTGCTCGATCCTCCGCAGAAGCTGAATACCAATCAATGGCATCGGTTGTCTCAGAACTCACATGGCTCAAAAGCCTCCTTGCTGATCTGGGGGTAAAACTTCCTTCATCTGCTGTTTTATTTTGTGACAGTCAAGCAGTCATACACATTGCAAAGAATCTGGTATTTCACGAGCGCACGAAACATATCGAGGTAGACTGTCATTTTTTTCGGGAGGAAGTTCAAATGAAGAAACTTGAATTAAAGCATGTTTCAGGCACTGATCAAGTGGCTGATATTCTCACAAAGGTTTTACCAAGTACCTTATTTTACCAGTGTTTGTCCAAGCTTGGTGCATATGACTTGTACGCTCCAGCTTGCGGGGGAGTGTTAGAGAAGCTCATTTGACAAAGGCCCATTATGTATTTTTTATTGTTATTTCTCTCTTCTCTTTAGTCCCACATCATGCATAGGATCTTCTTCTCTCTTTCTCCATCCTATAAATATGTACTCATTCTTTGTATTTGATTTGAGTGAACATATATACAAGGTTCAATTTTCCTTCTCTACAGTAATCAATTCACTTCAGATGATAGAAGAGGAGTCGCAAGGTCCTTCTACTTGGTTAAATGCAACCAACGGATTGTTGCAATTGGTGAAGAAATGGAATCCCTTCATAAAAACTAGACTTTAACTTGAGAGCTTTTCAAGTTGTCAAAGGGGAGAAACGCCACTGGTGGCAAATGAAGCTTCAAGTCTAGAAGCTTAAGTGTAGAAGATAAAAGATACAAATCACGCCAAGGCACTCAATGCTACAGTCAGAAAGAGGAAGTGAAATATAACGAGATTTTCTCTTCATTTTGTGAAGTGTGATTGAAGAAGATATCTTGATGAGTCGGTCAAAGGGATTTTGTTATTCAGGGAAAAGACGATCATGTTTGCGGGCTTCGGAATTATTTATATGGATTGAAGCAATCCTTGAGGCAATGGTAGTAGATATATAATAGCTTTATGGTAAAGCACCACTGCATCATAGTCTCTATGATTGATGTGTGTACCACATGAAGCTACAGGATAGTTCATTCATTTACTTATTACTTTATATAGATTACATGCTTATTGTGACTCTAAATAAGGCCGATGTTCAAAAGTTGAAGATTCCTAATGCAGAGTTTAATATGAAGGATTTTGATGCAACTCAAAAAAATTACACATAAGCATGTATATAGCTTAGTAAGAAAGCATTGGCAAGTCGTGAAGCGCATGTTTTGGTATCTCAGAGGAGCATGTTTTGGTATCTCAGAGGAGCAACGGATATTGGCCTTATATATGATGGTATTTGGATTCGAAGATGTGATTTCTTTACTCCATCGAACAACAGATTGACCCGTCACGGTGAATTCCTCTCTTGCGGCGGGCTTTTTGATTATACTGAGAAGGATTATAGAGGAGAAATACGAGTACCTGGGGGGTATGCGCGAATACACAAGTAGAAGAAGAGAAGAAGAATGAGAAACTTAGTGTCTGCACCTACAACTGGGTAGGTTCTAGGCTAAGTCTGTTGTCCACATTGGAGCACCCCTGGTCCCTATTTATTCTTGAGGGTAGGTTATTTGGACAATTCACCAAGAGATGGACATTCAATATCCTACTAAATGCAGCATTAAATGCGTCGCCACCCGAGATGCACGAAGAGTCGGGGGGCGAGGGGTTGAGAGAAGAGACGGTGCGTAACTGCACGGTGTCACCTATGCTGATGTCGAAATGACGAGCCCGTGCGGGCCTAGGAGCAATACCCGAGCGACTTCTTGGGCAGACTGTCGAGCTTCCTCCTGAGAGATTGCCCGACCTCGCGGAACACTACTGTTCTCCAGCTTCGGTGCGGAGAGTGTCTGTGAGCTACCATAGTGTCCGCCCGGAGAGTGCCCGCGGGTACCCGGAGTAACCGCATGGTTGCCATGTCTTTGGTGTCGTCTGATGTTGTCCCACATCGCAGGATTTGGGTTAACAGTGGCAGTTGTGTATCTCAATGTATTTTGAGCAGTTGTGATATACAGGCTTTTGGAAAGATGAACGGCTGAGATATTATCAACCATTAAAATGAAAGACTTTAGATCATTGTGCTTCATATCATCCAAAATCCTCTTCGCCCAAATTCCTTTGCAGACGGCGCTGCTTGCCGCCATATACTACGCCTCCACTGTGGAAAGAGCAATAATTTATGCTTCTTCGATCTCCACAATAAAAGTTGTGTTAATTTTATAAATATACCCACTCGTGTTTTTTCTATCATCTGGGGATCCAACCCAGTCACTATATGTGTAGTCATTAAGGTTGTTTTTTTCTTCAATCTTATATAGTAAGCCATGGTTTATAGTCCCTTTCACATAACAGAGAATTCGTTTTGTCGCAAGAAAAATGGGTTTCACCGGGATTGGCCATGATTCAGGAAACAATACTCATAGCATATTCTATAGCATGTCTGGTATGGTGAGATAGCTCAATGACCCTACCAGGATTTTATAAATTTCTTTCTTACACTTGATTTTTGTTCATTCTTGCCTAATTTATCACCAACACCAACTGGGGTGACAGCGGAATTACAATTCTACACATGAAATTTGGATAGCAGTTCCATTGTAAATTTGGCTTGAGAAAGGAATATTTTGCATGATTGTCGAATGATTTGTATACACAGATAATAATTTATCAGACTAAGGCATGGCATCTCATATTCTTTCTTCACATCAGTCTCCACTTATTCTGTACGGTTTTGTTTGTTCCAGTAATAACAAGCTCATCAACATATAGACTGATAATAACATAATCTCCCTTCGTGCATTTAACACAAAGGGACGTGTTGGAGTTATTAGTTCTACAATAATATTTAAGTCATTAGGTATGTTTTAGATTAAGCCCCACATAGTTGTTTCAAGATTTTGAGTGCATGTATGTCCATTAAATGTCCATTTTGTGGGATGAATAAAGCACTTGTTATTTTCTTCTCCTATTTCCAACATGGTATCAAAGCCATGGATTCCTCCTTGATCTATTTTGTTTCCCACACTCCAAGGGCGACGGTTCGTCCGGTTTTCGCGTGTGAGGATTGTTGCTGCTTCGTCGGCTATCTCCCATGACCTACCCCGCTTTCCAGAAGCTCCTGCTCCTTCGACGATCTCGTCTGGAGTCCCGTCTTCATTCCCGACCGCTGATCTTGTGCATCATCCTAGATCTTGTCGTTCCCGTCACTGCTCATTGTCCTAGATCATGTCGAGCCCATCGCTGCTCATCATCCTCGATCTCTTCGAGAACGTTGTTGTTGTCTGCGCTTTTTCGTCGCATATCCCGCTTAGAGCTGATTCCACTAGTCCCTCCTGGAGTTGATCCCTCCAGTCTGGTTTGCTCCTCACTGTCGACGCTTCTCTGTCATCGTCCCTTGCTCCGTCATCTTCCGCTCACTCCAGATCTAGGCAGCGTGTGTTCCTGCCAAAACTGTGCTCGGTTGCAACTTTGTCGAGGATGGATGCTACCTTTTCTGAGGATGCATTTCCTTCCCGTTATGAAAAAACTTTTGTTGTTTGTCCCTGCCCGCATTATGACGATTCTAGGGTCTGCCTCCATTATTTCTATCGATTCCTACAGGTGCCCCTCAACCAACTCCGACTGCTGCTACCCCATTCGGGGTTTTGATATCTCGTTGATGATGAAGTTTCATGGTTTTTTGGTCGTTTTTAGCAGGTTTATGTGTCTTTAATCATCTTTGTAGTGTTGTTGTTAGTGTTTGCTTAGTATGGTTTTTTAAATGCACGTGTTTTCCACGCGATGGGGAGTGTTTGGAGCGAAGGCACCTTGAATGATCTTTCCCGACCTTTCGCCTTCATTTCACATGGTCTCCAAGCTTATGTCGTATATTGTTTGTGTCTCCCCATATTTCTTTTGTTTGGTCGTGCGTTGGGACACAACTGATGTTGTTGTTCTAGTCTCGTTGGATTGTGTCGCGTGGTACCGTGTCATGCGGGATTGTGTCGTGTGGGACAGTCCTTTGTGCGGATTATCCCAGTCGGATTATCGCCAATTGCCCGTTTGATGATGTGTTTCACATCTTTCATTCTCCTTCGCATGTTGTGTGTGTAGGTGATGTTGGTTGACCGGTTTCCAGCAACTCCACATCGTGTGTGGGTCCTACGTTGTGTGTAGTTCGGCGTCGTGTGTGGCTATGTCCTTGACTTGATTCCCTGGTCTGAAATTTCCCTCGGTGGCTCATCTGATGTTTTGTCCTGCATCCCCAACCTCCATTGTCGTTATTTGATGTCCAAATTGAAGGTTATTCTTTCAGCTTGAGGGAAAGTGTTGGAGTTATTAGTTTTATAGTATTATTTAAGTCTTTATGTATGTTTTAGATTTCGTCCCACATTGTTGTTTCAAGGTTTTGAGCCCATGTATGCTCTCCAAATCCCCCCATGTGGGATTAATAAAGCACTTGTTATTTCTTTCTCCTATTTCCAACTAGATGGTTTGTTGGGACTTTTAGGAAACTCTTTTGAATAGAATAATAGTTTATCTTGTTGTTCCATGTGTGTGGCACCTGCTTTAATCCATAGAATGTCTTTCTAAGTCGATAAACATTGTCCAAATTATGAGGAACTTAAAATCCTTGTGGTTAAACAACATAGATTTTTTTTTGCATTTCTCCAATTAAGAAGATTGATTTCAAATCTAATTGGTATATAAGCATGTTGTTTTGTGCAGAAATGGCTAGAATAGCCTGGATGGTCTCCATTCATGCCACTGGACCAAAGGTCTCCTCATAGTCTCTCCATGGGACTTTGGTGTAGCCTTTTGCACCCGGTCAGTCTTTGTGTTTAGATATGGAGGCATCATCATTGGTTTTTATTTTATATATTCATTTCAAACCAATGACAAATGCATAGATTGGCTTGGAACTTAATTCCCAAGTGTGCTTTTTCTAAATCATCTCATATTGCTTTCACAACTCTTCTTTAATGGTTTGCTCAAATGCTAGAATCATCGGTACGGGTACGGGTACGATATGTCCCCGGCACGTCGGTAAGCCAAACTTTGAAAAACAACGATACGGGTGCGGCATGATACATTACAACAAATATTATATATAATATAATATATATATATATATCAAGTGCACTAAATAGTTCTCTAAACATCAAAACAGCGACATAAATCATTAATTTGAAGTACAAGTCCACAAATCAATGCAACATAACATGAAGTTTTCAAACATAAAACATTCGCGAATATTACAAAATTTAAGATCTTATATGTTTAATCAAAAGAGATAAAATTAAACTTAAGTCTACATATCAGTCTTTTTTTTCTTCTTCATTGTTGAAGATCAGCATCTTCAATCTCTAGTTAGTCTAGCGACAAGTTAGCAATTTTTTTAATAACTTGCGTCGTATACTTGTATCAACACGTTCAATACATGTACTTGTAACAGAAATGTACCGGTACTAGAAACATACTCGGTATAGATACACAACTTAATTGGGTATACCAACGCTTCCTAGCATAGAGCCAAGTTTTGTTTACTCTAAAAAAACAATATGCAAAATGATTAGCTAAGTCCAAGTGTGTACACATAGGTGTATCCATCAAGTATCGGGTACGTACCAGTACCGGATACGTATCTGGTACGGGTATGTATCTGATACGGATACGCTGCCTTCGGGGTAGTATTTGTGCTTCATAGCTCAAATGTAATGGATTCTTACCCAAAGAAGGCTACTTCACTTGTTTCATAAATGTCTTATAGATCTCTAAACCCATTAGGCGGATATGTTGATTCATCAGATTGATCTTCAGGAGAACAATGGGTTTTGCATTGGGCTGAAAGGCTATGAATTACATTCATCAGCAACCGCCAACAATGGTGTAATCTGATCCACCTCTCTTTGTTCCCAGGTGCAGACACCTGTTTCATCAAACACTATATCCTGAAAAATTAACAACTCCTTGGTAAGTGGATTGCAGAGGGGATATGCTTTGGAAGTTTCACTAGAGCTCATGAATATACACTTCTCTCCCCTCTAATCTAATTCGTCTCTTTTCTCTTTAGGAATGTGAACATAACCAAGTCATTAAAACACTTTCAAATGCGGAATCTTCGGTTTTCTGTTGTGCCAAGCTTCATATGATGTAATGTCGGGTAGTGCCTTGGTTAGAGATCGATTTAGAATATAAACTGTGGTATTTGCAGCTTCTACCAAGTAAATTTTAGGGAGATTCTAAATTTGAATTATGCATCTGTTTATCTTGAGCAGTCTTATTTATTCTTTCCACCACATCATTCTGTTGTGGCGTGCATCTAGTTGTTATATGCATGCTTGTCACGGCGTCAAGGCGAACCAAGACGAGCGTCAGGCGCCTGAACGCTTAGGCGATAAAGCAGACGCCTAGGCGACAATAAGGAGAGCAACTCGAAGCGACAATGTGGCTTAAAATTTTTTAAAAATGACTTTAGAGAGCAGTTTTTATAAAAACTGCTGTCTAAAGTCTTTTTAAAATTATTTTTTTACGTAAAAAAATATATTTTTTTTAATTAAAAAACCGTTGTATAAAGTCATTAAAAAAAGTAAAAAAAAAATTTAAAAAAATTTTAAAAATCACTTTAGACTGCGGTTTTTATAAAAACCGCAGCCTAAAGTCATTAAAAAAAATTTAAAAAAATTAAAAAAATTTTAATGACTTTAAACTGCGGTTTTTATAAAAACCGAAGTTTAAAGTCATTAAAAAAAATTAAAAAAAAGTTGAAACAAAAAATTTTAAATGACTTTATACTGCGGTTTTTATAAAAAACGTATTGTAAAGTCATTAAAAAAATAAAAAAATTTAAAACTTTTTATTTTTTATGTAATAAATTAAAAAAAATTATTTTAATGACTTTAGACAGCAGTTTTTATAAAAACATCTGTCTAATGTCATTTAAAAAAAATTTAATGCTGTTGAGTGCGGTTTTTATAAAAACTGCAGTCTAAAGTATGTACAGACAGCGTTTTTTATAAAAACCGATGTCTATTCAAAAAAAATTTAAAAATATTATTACAAGGCGTCTCACGCCTTATACACATTCGAGCGCCTGGACGCTTCGACGTCGCCTAGGCGACGCCATGACAAGCATGGTTAGATGCTCTCTGATTCCAGTTTGAACACAAAATTATGAGAATGTATGGTTGGTGAACTCCCCTCCTTTGTCGATTGTTAAAATTTTGAGGCAGGTTCCAGTTTGGGTTTCTGCCATTTATTTAAATGCGATGAAATGTTGTAGGGTTTTAGATTTTTGTCGACATTGCTAGATCTGGAGCAGGATCTGCTGGAGCGAGATGTGCTGGAGCGAGATGCAAGAGGCGTTGGATCGGGAGCGGCGACAAGATTTATTTCTTCTTTTGCTTTGATACCAAGTCGAGAGGAATGAAAAATATTATTACATTAAGATTGAGTGTTCATACAAGTGACCAAAGGCCTTTTATAAGCGGAGAAACAACCAACACAAGACACGTGATATATCACATGAATACATGACAATATGTTCATACTAGAACGAAACATAAAAAATATTACACAAATTCAAATCAGAGGACTGAGCATATGTGAAAGTGGAGGAGCTGGTGGCCCATATGAGGATCTTACAAAGAGAAAAATGTTGAATGAACTGTGAGGCACAAAATGCTACAAATGATCTAATCTGATGGCAAATGGGTCTAATACCACTGATGGTATCTGGAATAAAAGATGTGATTTCTTCACTTCTTTTTTATGCAGCATCACTAAGATAAGAAAACAGAGCAAAGGAAGATGAGAAATTTCAGAGATTCAAAGATATTTTCTCAGTTTTTTTATTGTTCTTAAATACCACACACATTCATACTTACGCAAAATTCACACAACTACGGAGCTTTTTGACTTGCAGGTGAGGTCGACATCTGGTATGGCTCACATTAACATTACTTTAGCCCATACGCCTCTCAGCACATCTGAATTACACTACTTGACATCCTGATTGTTTGGTTACTATGCAACAAGTTTGGATGGTAAGAGATCTGTAAAACAAATTCCATTTTTACTTAAGACAATTCAAAGGACAATTGAAAAGCTACAATTCAGTCTCCAACTACTTTATCCAAAGCAGAGTAAATGGCATTGACAAAAGTGGCAATTGAAGCATTTGGTTGAAGGAGCTACTCAGTGATTCTGTTGTCATTACTCATTAAGACCAGGCGATTGCATTATGTGATAGTTTGAGTGTTATAGTGTTGAAACCAAAACTTGGTCTCTCGTGGAGTTCGGAGTGCCAAAATAGGGGTGACCGCGCACCTACTACCCTCAGGCGAACGATCTAGGCACAAGATTAGAAACACAAGTGACAGACCCAAGGTCTCAGCGTGGAGGACCCACCGCATATCCGGAAGACTAACAAATTCTTCCCCTCCCAAGCCAAAGACTAAGCTAAGACACCTTCGGAAGGCACTTGGCCGACCGGAACATCTAAGGAGGATCTCAAGACTAACTCTCTCTTATCCAGATGTGTCTCCTTGGGTCTACACAAAATGCTCCTCACCCGCCCTACTGATGGCGCAATCTCGACGAGCAATTCTACGACACGCTGCCCAAGCGGGGCCACTAATAGCGTAACTCTGCTATTCTAAAAGGATGACAACAAGCCATCAGGAGCTTCCTGACAACTATACTTCGGGGCCCCCACGGGGCGAGCGGTTCCCGAGCACACCACTCGCCCAAGACAGAAGAAGTAAACTACACATACACAGAGCATCACAGATAATATAAATAATTACAGGAATATGAATTCCATACTTCGGCACGCAGGCCGGCAATATAAGCAAAAATAGGCCTTCGAGGGCCGGCACAAGTTTGGGATTAAGTCCGCTACTCCCCGCTTGGTACTGCAACACTTGTACGTCAACGTCTCGACAAGCGACTGCCAGCTGAACAACCGTCGGCTAACTTAAGCTGGCCAAATATATTGCACACACCCATTTTCTGGGGGTTGTGGCGCGCATTCCCTGCAAATGGATAATATACAACTTCCTCGGAGTCTTCTCCGGGAACCCCAGAACATCACCAATCCGGCTCACACGTCCGGATGGGCTTCACACAGCATGCCTAAACTCGTACTCACGCTTCCGGGTGCTAATGCAGTTAATAGCGGGGATGTGAACATCAACCCGTCGGAGAGCACCCTTCCCCCACCCGTCGGTGGAGCGGAGCTTCCATGCAAGTATGGAAAATGAGGGCTTCACCTGCCCAAGTAGAAATTTTGTTACCCTTGACGCGTATGTTGACGAAACCGCAGTCGTGTATCGACTGTGCTCGCACGGATCCGGAGGTCGCAGTATGAACTCTGATCCTTTTTCTTGTTGTGGATCTTGATAACAATAGCTGTAAAGAGGCTCGGGCAACACTTGCTGGAGGCGGCCTGGACAGAAAGAATAGGAGGGGTCGGGCTGATCTCCAGGCGGCGGCCTGGACTGGAAGAAATGGAGGGAGCTCGGCTGATCTCCAGGCGGCGGCCTGGACTGGAAGAAATGGAGGGGCCGGGCTGATCTCCAGGCGGCGGCCTGGACTGGGAGAAATGGAGGGAGCTCGGCTGATCTCCAAGGGTCCGGCGACGGGAAAGAAGCTAGGGCTCGGGTTAGTTGCAGGCGGCGACGAGGAAGGAGAGTCGGGTTCGTCCTTGCATTTTCCCTAGGCGGCGGCGGCGGGAGAGATCGGCATAGAGGGAGAGAGATCGGGTGAGTTGTTGTCTTCTCCCTTCCTCCTGGCCGAACCCTAGCGGGGGAGTAAAAATAAGCCCGCCTGCTGCCTCCCCATTTCTCTTTATCCCCGCCCCCTCCCATATCTCATCTCTTATTTATTATATATAATATATTCCCTCTCTTCTGAACCATAAACATATCTATATATATATATATAAATTTCTATGAAGGCCTACGCACATAAAACCTCCGCACGCACGCACGAGGTTGCACGTCTTCGAACGGGACTGCACCAAAACGCCGCCCATATCACGCCTCTGGCCCGCTAATTGGGAGGGTCCCACTTGGCCGGATACGGGGTTGTACATATAGATTTGGCAAATGAACATAAAGCACATAGATGCGCAATATGACTGCAAAAGTTGTAAATATCAGATGTCGGCAATGTATCAGATTGACTTTTTAAATGTTGAATATCGTATGTCAAAAATATTTTAAAATATCGAATATTATGTCCTAAATAAATAAAAATTATGATTACTAAGTATAATTATATGTTTTATAATTAAAAATTAGTATAACAACTGAGTCATGTAAATCCCAAAATAAATTCAAATAATATTCAAAATAAAATACTAGTAATACACAACGGCTACAACTAACAAGTACAAATAGATACATTGTAAAATATATTTAATATTATATAATAATTTAATTTACATAAAATTGAGTTTTATAGCTGTTAAAAGAAAATTGTATAAAGACCCATAATAAGGCCCATTTTATTCCCTCTTCCTCTACCCCTTTAAGATTTAATCTCACATCTTAGATTGGGAGTTCCACTCGTCGCTCCTCCTATATAAGTGTACAAATACATGTATGTATACACACAATTTTGGAGATTTAAATAAAATTACATTTTAATTTCTCTCCGGTTAGATTTTTTCTAATCGCAAGTTTTCCTAGTTTTTGCCTCCTGGCATCTTTGGTTCCCTTCGACCCCCCCCCCCCCCCCTCTCCTTGTATACTATTTCTCAGGGGCCCACTGAGCTCCAACTCCACCTATCCTAGTTGCCAGGCCGTCATGCCTTGCTGCAAGTTACCGCTGCTCCCTAAACCACTACTTCCTTGCCGCAATTTGTCGTTGCCTCCTAATCACAATTACTAACCGCGGCACCTTGCCGCAGATCCTAGCCGCCGCTCCTTGCCGCAAATCCCTGTTGATGCTTCCTTGTCGCCGCTAGCCGCAGCACCTTGCCGCAAATCCGAGTCGTCGCGAGCCACAGCCCTTGTATATGATTCCTTGTCGCAATAAAACGCAGCACCTTGCCGCAGATCCTAGCCTCTGCTAGTCGGAGCCCCTTGTCGTTGCTTCCTTGTCGCAGTCGCTGCTCCTTGCCTCTGGTTCTCTGCCTTTCGTAACCACAGCTTCTAGTCGCCTCTTGCCGCATCACCATGACCAGGAAGAGATTATTGGTAATTTTCCTTTGCAATGCCCTTGGATGATGCAGCTCGCTTCCACCCTCCCTGCTCGTGTAGCAGCACTAGTTCTTGAAGTTCGTGATGAACTTCGGATCACCATCTCTCTTAGTGGGAAGAAGAATTTTGTTGAATGGGTGCATTCTATCCGTCGTGTCCTTCAGACCAAGGGTCTTTTGTGTCATCTTACTAACGTCGTCCCTTCTGCACCTACTGAGTCCTGGATTTATGATGATGGTAGGGTCCAGTTGTGATGATGGCGAGACCACTATGGCTCAAAAAGAGGCCGTTGGTATTGCAAAATGATTGCTCGTGTTCCGCCTCATCTCCACAACATCAGGGCTCAGATCCTCTCCTCCTCCACTATTCCCTCTCTTTGATGTTTTCTCCATGTTATTGAAGGTGACACCACCCCCATGCTCCTGGACCTCTATCTTTGGCTCTCCTCCAGCACTTTTTTATATCTCATCCCACTCCTCCATCGACTCGTGGTGGTCGCATTGGTTCTCGGGGTAGAGGTCGCAGCGGCCTGCCTCATCTCAAGTGTACTCAGTATGACCGGGATGGACATCTTCAGGCCACCTGCAATCGAAAGCATGGTCTACCTCCTCTACCTGATGCAACCTATGTTTGCATCTTTATTTTAGTTTGTTTTTGTAGCGCACTGTTTCGCGCAATTTTTATTCTATTTCATGCATGTTGTATCGCGATTGTTATTCGCGCACTGTTGTTGGACTTATTGGAGTGACCGACCAGTAAGATCATGAATGGATAGGTCCGTCAAATTAGGGTAGTGTTAACTTAAGCAAGCAAATGTTTTGAAAAAAATTATTTTCTGGAAATAATGTTGGTATTAAATGTGAGGGAAGCCTAAGTATTAAGACTTTTGGTTTGTGTTATAAAATATTAATTATATCTTGTGTGACCTCCCCTATTTAAGTCCTTTAGTTATTAAACCCAGCCTTTATACCCCTTTCAGTTTTAAATCTGGCATCCTTAACTTTTTGAAACCCCACATATTAATTATTTGGGTTGTCAGTTTAGCTTCTTGAAAAAGGAAAAAAAGGCATTTCCTATTTAACTCCAACCTCACACACGTAAACAGCGGCTGGAGAAAAAGAAAACAATGGGACATTGTAGTCTTCGTCGTTTTCCCCTACCAGCGCTTCTTTCCGACGTCCACTTCAGCTCCAGTTCAGTTCCAGTCCGCCGCACCTAGCCACGACCTGTTACGGCTCTTCCGCAGTCTCAGCGGCCTCCGGCGAACCGAATCCAGTCTTTATCAGACGGGTCGTGCGGCCACGGCTTTGATCAGCACCGCCGACCCATCCCTGCCCACTGGCTCCCTTCCATCGACCTTGTCGAACCCTCCGTGGGTAGATCGGTTTCAGGCGAGCCTTTCCGGCGACAGTACAGCCTCCGGCGAGTCCCTGTCGGACGCTCACCGGCTTGTTCCTCCACCCGAGCTTCTCTGCTACCCTAAACCCAGCTCCAGCCTCCCTCGGTATCAGGAATAGGTATAACCCTCACCAGTCTCCAGTCTTTCTCACTGTTAGTATAAAACTTATGCACAATAATTTTTGACCAGTAAAATTGGATCTGTTTGCTTAAATTAACATTGTCCTTGTTTGCCGTTAATTTTCAAATGTTTGTGCTTGTTTTTTTCCTTCCTTGCTAAAACCTGTGGAGCATTAAATCAAATCGTTGAATGCGAGTGAATGTCGGGCATTTTTTGTGCGATTGTGAAAGCTTGGACGATTATCAAATGCAATCACTCGTAAAATTTCCGCTACTGTCACTCAAATTAATTTTGTTCTGAGATTTTACCTTTTAAAATCAATTTTGAAATTCGGGAATGCATCACTACCCCATGCCTTCGTTGTTGCTGACACGTCTTCTACCACTCACGCTGACATTGATGTCATGTGCATCCAGTTTAAATAAAAAAATTCAACTTCTAAGGGATAAAACCGTAATTTTACAGTGTCAGTGGCCATTTTTGAAACTCTGAAGCTCCTATTGCATAAATTTCAGATAAAAAACATAAAAAAGGGAAGGTGCGTCACTTTCAAGTAAGAATGAATAATGTCTTTGATTTATTATAACAAGATGTTTAAATGATGAGTCTAAACAGAACAATACAATTATATTTCATAATAAATTTATTAATTATCTTTGACTATAAATTGTGATTGTTTAACAGGCAAAATCAAATATGAATCACTAGATACTTTTTTAATTTTGTTAACTATTTTTTAATGAAGGAAGAGACAGTTTAGCCCAATGTGTTTTATTAAATTATCAGAACTGTCATGTTTGGCAAGTTCTATAAAACCTTCTTGTGTGAACCACAACCCTCTAATTATGTTTTGTTGTCGTAGAGATTTTGTCTGAGCGAATGTTTTTGGTCCTCTCTCTCTAGTTCGATTTACTTTTTGATAGAACAAGTGATTATTGACTTTTCTCTCCACTTTAGTTGTTTTTATCCCTAACTCTTGTTTGGTTATTGTGCATCCTTGCATAGGGTGGATAATGTCTGGGATTGATTTTCTATTTGTTGAAATATTAGAGAGAAAATGAAATGTGCAATTCCCATCATTATATAGAAAATACAAGGACTCTTAAACTCGAACTGATAATGTGGGACTAAACTCAAACACTCCTAAACTTAAAGGACTAATAATGTGCTAACTGTGATACCTTTAACACTCCTCAAACTAGAGGGGAAACCTCCAAATTGAAACATCAAAAAAAAGAAAGATAATAGTGGTAGGCTAAGTGGGACAAATCAACAGACTATCAACCGAGGATAATATGTTACCCTCGCACATTTTCTGGAGGAGCGACCCCTCGCCGGGATCACCGGACTGCGCATATGGAAACCGGCTTAATTATTTTGTGTATTAGGGTTTTGGTCTTTGGAGAGAATGATCATTGGAGGACTCAGCCTCCATGGTCTTGACCGGAGTTAGCTCTGAATTCTATCCGTGTTATTTTGATTAATGTAATATTGCATTGTTCCTGTTCGTGCTTCTTCTCTAGTCGTAACATAATCCGATTGGGGATATTCCGAACCATAGTGGTCTCGCCGACCATTGATCCACTGACCATGGACTTACGGGAATAAGGTCAACAAACAAAGACCTACCACAACATGGACCACATCTGAGAAAAATGGAGAGACGCAAATAACACAAGACAAAAGCCGGGAGGACCGTGTGGGACTAAGGCGAGAGTCGAGAAATACCATTTGAACCGCTTTTGTCACAAACACTCCTCACGTGAAACACACGTGTAAGAAGGAATAACAACAACATATTAAGCAAACACAACCAATAATCAAGCAAAAAACACATAAAAATAACAAACCATTATGAAGCTTAATCACAGACGAGAGATCAACACCTCGAAAGAGGTCGCAGCGGCTGGAATTGGCCGAAGCACGAGGGGCAGTGGCTGGAGGCACGATCGGGAGCAGCGGAGTGGCTGAGACTGTAACACACCAAAAAGGATGAGAAAACGTCGTGGACAGAGGCAGGCAGTGAGATTTGGAGCAACCATCAACATCGAAATAGCAGCTGAGGGGTCGATGTTGGGACCAGAAGAAATAGAGAAGCTCGACGTCGGGATCATAGACGGGATATGCAGCGACTGGAGGAGGATCAACGGAGCAGAGATCGGCTCATGCGGGAGAAGCTTGAAGGGATCGTAGAAGGACTCGCTGACGGGAGCGTTAAACGAACTTGTCGAACGAAGCAGCAGTCGGACTCGTCGAAGGGATAAGAAGTCGGACTGTCGAAGGGATCATCGACAAAATACGGGATCGATGAAGAAAGAAGCAGCAGTCTGCAGACGGGCCCGGCGAAGGAAGCGACGGCTGGAATTACAGACAGGAAGAAGGGGCCGCTCGATCACTTGTCGAAGAAGCGGGAAGATAACAACGGCGAGAGCCACGATTTGAATCTGCAAGTTAAGATTGTCCAACAAGAGAAAAAATCACGAGAGCGGGAGCGGGAGCTGCCAGAGAAAGTTCAGGTCGCTAATATATTTAGGGCGAGAAATATCAGGGAGGAAGATATTCCTGGTTTGATACAGGCCTGCCCAAAAGGCCCGATCGGGCCGGCCCGGACCGGGCCTGATCGGGCTCGGGCTTTTGCAAACCGGGCCGAGCCCAGGCCCTTTCTTTATCGGGCTCGGGGCGGGCCCGGGCTTTGACCCTGGGAAGGGGCCCGAGCCGGCCCCCCGGGCCAGGTCGGGCCCTCTTAAGAAAAAAAAAACTACTTAAAAAAAATTAAAAAATTGAAATAAAAATTAGAATAAAAAATTTTATTAATATTGAAATTTTAAAAAACAAAATTACACTTTTAAAAAATAAAAGTAGAAAAAAATGAAACTTATTATTTTAGATGATAATAAAAAAAATTACATTTTTACAAATTCAGGTTGTCCATCTCTTTTTCAATTTACTCGGAGCTCTCCTCCAACGCTGAAATGTGTTGCTTCCTATTCGTAGCATCCAAATAATCCTTGTAGCAGATGCATAGTTCGAGTGATTCTTCATTTAGTCGGCTCCTCCGCGTGTTCAAAATCCTGCCACTAAGAGAAAAAGCGGACTCTGAAGCTACTGTACTAGCTTGAATTGTTAGTAAATCACTGGCCATATAGGCCAAAATAGGATAGGTATTAGTTTTACTTTTCCACCACTTTAAGATATTGAAGTTTTCGATCTCTTTCGTAGTCATAAAATCACGAAATTGCGTTTTCGTATACAGTCCTAATTCGTTTAAACTACTCGATGTGCGTGCTTTTTTCCTGGAAGCTAATTCTAAAATTTTATTTGTAAAAGAATCTTTTGTCCTAGGTTGTGTTATTTCTTCTCGGGGTCGTGAGCCATATAAGTTGTCGTAATAATTAAAACATTCGGTAAAAATAGAATTAAATTTAGTAGTACTAACGTCGTCAACGTCATCGAAACTTATATTTATGTCTAAGTTAACGTTAATTTCATCTATTAAATTTTCTACGCCGTCTACAGCGAATAACGGGTTTAAAGCGGCGGCGCATGAAAATGCAGGAGGCATTTCTCTATAATATTTTAAAAAAATTTCTTCTATTACTTCAATTAAAGGAAGTCATCCGGAGTGTTGCTTAAAATAGTTAAGTTTTTGTGCGATATTTACAAAATTTTCAACTACTAACGAGCTAGTGGGATAATACAAACCAGATAAAAAAATAGTCGCCCTATAAAAACATTTTAATAAATCCATATAATGAAATAGTACGTCCCAATCGTTATCAGTTAAATTATGATTATTTGTCATAGTGTAATATTCCATAAGAAGTGTTTTTTGTTGAAACGCTCTTTTTAACATTTTATATGTGCAGTTCCATCTTACAGGCATATCAAATTGAGGTTTCAAATATTTTTGACCTTGTGCGATCACAAATTTTCGAAAATCTTGACTTCGCTGTTTGGTACAATAAATAAATCTAAGCATAGTACGAATTTTCTCAACATATGGTTTCATAGCTTCTAAACTATCATGTACTACTAAGTTTAAAACGTGGCACACACATCGAGTGTGAAAAAATGCACCGTTGAGCATTGGTTTTAATTCACGTTTTAACCACTCTACTGCGGTGTTGTTATTACTAGCGTTATCAAAAAAAATACTCATTATTTTATCTTTTATTTTAAATTCACGCAAACATTTAATAATTACCGAATATATAGCCTTACCCGTGTGCGGAAATTCAAAACCTTCAAAACATATTACGCGCTTATTTAAATCTCATGAAACGGGATTGATCAAATGAGCTGTTATACAAATATAAGATAACCCTACCCTTACGCTACTAATCCAAACGTCGCTCGTTAAACTCACACGTCCCTCGAAAGTTTCAAAAAATTTTATTAAATCTTGTTTTGCGTCAAAATATAATTTAAGTGCGTCGCGTCTAATAGTGGATCTACTTACCTGTTGATATTTGGGCTGAAGTCCTTCGTGTATATACTTCGTCGTCTCATCGTTGTCGTAGTGACTGAATGGCAACCCACGTCTGATGACGTTTTTCACCTGTAGGTCTCGCTGTCTTGCTTGATCGTACGTCCAAATTTGTCATGATGCTGATATTTGTCCCTGATTGGACTCGGGAGCTTGCTTTGCAAAACAGGACTTAACGTGTCTCGCTAGTGTTGAGTTGCCGGTAAGAGTTAGCAACTTTGAGCACAACTTGCACCGCACCTTGAATTCGTTGCCGACTTTAACCTTGTTGAAATGCTCCCAGACGAGCGCCCTCCGATTATGCTCCACCACTTCGGCCGTGCTTTGAGTCGACGACGCCGGCATTGAGGAGGATGATGCCATGCAGCGAGAGAGAGTAAGAGAGTAAGAGAGGGAGAGAGTAAGTGAGAGAGAGAGTGGAAGAGAGAGAGAGAGAGAAAGTGAGTGGAAGAGAGAGAGAGAGAGAGTGAGTGAGTGGAAGAGAGAGAGAGGGGGGATCGGGTAGAGGGGGGGTTTATAAAAAAAAAATTAAATAAAAAAATTTTATTTTTTTTATATGGCCTAGGGCCTAGGCTTTTCCCTAGGCCCTAGGCCAAAGTACTGCAGCCAGCAGGGCTGCAGCAGCCCTGCTGGCTGCAGTTCCAACGACTCTAAGAGCCGTTGGATTTCCAACGGCTCTTAGAGCCGTTGGATTTCCAACGGCTCTTAGAGCCGTTGGATTTCCAACGGCTCTTAGAGCCGTTGGCAGCAGGTCCGGGCCGGCCTGCGGGCCCGGGCCGGGCTTCGTCCGGGCCCGGGTCCGGGCCCAGGCCGACCCGATTTTCGGGCTTTGCCCGGCCCGGCCCGGGCATCGGGCCGGGCTAGCCCCCAAAACCAGGGCCCTGAGCCCGGCCTCGGCCCGGGCCGGGCTTCTTCACGGTCGGGCCGAAATAGGCTTTCGTCGGGCCGGGCTCGGGCCGACCCACTGGGCCCGGGCCTTTTGGACAGGCCTAGTTTGATACCATGTTGAAATATTAGAGAGAAAATGAAAGGTGCATTTTTATTCATCCACAGAGAGGTATTATATAGGAAATACAAGGACTCTTAAACTTGAACTGACACTGTGAGACTAAACTCAAATACTCCTAAATGACTCTAGTAATGTGATAACTTTAACACTATTTAACTAGAATCTGGCATTTTATTTGTCTAGGTCCTCTAGGATTTTATATTAATTCCTTAGCTTTATTTTATTTTATTTGACTTCTTGTGTGGGCCACCTTGTCCTAATTCCACTTTTCTCATATTCTTTGCATCTATTTTTTCTGCAATAATAAAGGTTCCTTTTTATATTTTGAGAACACGAGTTTTTGTGGTTTAAGCCAATCACCACTCCAATTTTCATGTGTTTGCAAGTTTCTTTCTCCCCAGTGAGCGTGCATCCGTTGATTTGGCTCTTCCAGGCATTGCCATTGTTTGTGAGAGGGTGGACTCCCCATTAGAGTTTATTAGTTCGAAGGTTTTGACACAGCTTCCTTGATTTGACATCTCTCTACAATAGCTTTTTTCGAGTTCAGCGCCCTCTAGGGCTTAGATATTTCCTCACGCGTGGATGACTCTGCTTTGTGTTTCCTTGTGGCTTCCTCACGTGTCATATATTTCCGCACACAAGCAGTCTTCTCCTCCTAGAGTTAGATAAGTTTTTTTGGTGTCCTCTTCATGTTTAGAATTGTAGTCTTCTTCTTTGGTATCGGATTTTAGTGTGATATCTTTCACAGGATTATTCACTGTAAATTTTAAAATTCATTCTATCTCATTTCGCAGAACCCCACTTACGGCTTTCATTGCATTCCACAATTGTAGCTCATTTTGCCGAGAATTTGAAGGATTCACAACCAATTCAACATTTTATAGCTTCTTTATCAAACTCCATCCTGGATTGTTGTGTCATGGTTGGAACTCTGTTATTATGTGTGGTTCTCCTACATGAATAGTGTCGAGAGAGAAAAAATGAGGATAGAGGAGTTATAGAGTTTTCAACAACAATAGTGTTTGGTTTGGCCTTGCAGCGGAGTTTGAGCTCCATGCCTGAATTCTCAATGGCAAAGCGAAGTGCCGACTTGTAGTGATCCTAAGGATAAATTCTGTCAACTATACTGGTCATCATAGCAATTCATGTAAAAGATCACTCAGCATGCAAAGCAAGTTCAACTTAGAACTTACATAATTGATTTATTATCAAGCTAATAGTCTTATCGTCGACATATTCAACCTGCAGCAACGTGAATCAGGGAATGGATGGGGGTGTTTAACACCCCGCCTTTTCTAAAAGGTTAAATTTAAAACTTCAAACCTCATAAAATTGTCATTCATAAGCATTCGCACATTTATGTGAGGCTGAAATATCAAACTGCAAATAAATAGCTTTGAGACATTACTTAATAAAACCGTAGATTAAGTATCACTATAGTGCTGAACCGTTCAATTTCATTTTTCTCAACAGGCTAATGCCAAAAGTAAAATAATAAATTGCAGTACTATACACATTTGATGTAGATACTAACCTTCTTCCATTTTGCGATTAAATTACGATCTGCATATCCCTGGTCCAGGCAAAATTCATACAGCTCTTTTGATATTTCCTTCCTTCGGTAGTATAGGTCATATATGTACCTACTCTTTTGATGTGCAATTTTGAAAATTGGCCACAATGCTTCACACTTTCTTTTCCCATCGTGCGGATCATTTTCAGCTGTGATAATGTAAAAAATAGAAGTTAGCAACAAATAGCTACTAAGACTAGTTGCTGGAAAATCAAAAAAACTCATTTGGTATTCAAATAATGGACAAGTTATTCAGATTTGTACCTTCTCTCATATTACCCGCAAGTTCACGGAGAGTAGGCTCAATAAGCTCCCATCCTTCAGGATATTTGACACGGCTTGTCTTTACTTTAGGCATTTTCACAAAAAACTATCCTTGCATGCTTTGAAAGTACCAGATAATAACCTATAAGTTTAAATTAAACAAGAAAAAGATAAAAACTCTTGATCTAATACAAACACTATCCAGTATTTAAAATCGTGGCATGGTGAAGATAAAATCCCAAAACGCAAAAGGTATAAAATGCGATCAACAGAAATGTGAATCGGCTAAACAAATTGGCACCCAGCAATAATATAGCAATTAGCTCAAGATATTCTGGTAAAAAAAATTAACCTATATTAATATCAACCCAGAAAAGTACATAATATGATGTAACCAGTAAATAGAAATTTAAAAAATTAAGGTATTTTTGTGATTGGCTTTCAATTAAGCGGCGCGAGCAAGACTCTCGGAGCGAGAAAGTCTGAAAATAAATATATGGCCTAACAATTGAGTCAGGAATAAACATGAAGCAACATTCCACATGCATGAAAATAGGACTATGAAGAACAAAAAAATCTGAAAATCAACGACAGTGTTGAACCGGAATTCGGTCTCCTGTGGAGTTCGACCCTTGGGGAAAGGGTGGTCTCGCGCCTACTTCGCTCCTGCAAGAAAAACAACAAAGAAGGAAAGGTGAAACAGACCCAAGGGCTCGGCAGGGAGGTCCCACCACAAACTCGGAAGATCTCTGAGCGCTTCCCCTCCTTAGCCAGAAGCCGAGCTAAGGTACCCTCAGAAAGCACTTGAAAACAGGAGCTGGGAGGCACTCAAAGCGTGCCCTCTGAGGTACCCCTTGAGTCTTATTTATAGTTTTTGGAATCTGAACTGTCAATAACTAGAAGAACTGACCTGAAAATACCAAAAAGTCCTGGGTTGGGTCTGCCAACAGTCAAACTCCGCTGTCCTGAACAGCTATGCGCAGTCCAACCTGGTCTGCCAACAGCGTGGCTCCGCTGTTCTGAGAAGCTATTCGCACTCATGGGGAGTCAGCTCGCCTCCAATCCCTCCGCGGGAGGCGGGCGCGACCTGGCTCCAGCGGCCCGCCTATTATTCCTGGGCGAACGCGAGCCGGACCGCCGCGACCCGCCAGTCTTCTGCCGAGGCGGACAGGCGACCAGGTCGCGTGTAGGGGCGGGCTGGTGGCTATCGCGACCCCCCGATCAGCTCGCTGGTCACGGGTTGCCGAGCCCGTCCGCTTGTACTGGTGCGACGAAGGGCACCCCCCGCTTTGGTCGGCGATCTATCAGAGCGAGCGGGAGAGTAGGGGAGCCGTCTCGCCCGGCTCGCTCGCCTAAAGTGAGCGGGAGCGGACCAGCCCCCCCCCCCCCCCCTGTCGTATATCTGCTTGCTGCTTGGGTGCGGGGCGCGGGGCTAGACCCGCTCGACCTCCCTGGTGGGACCCGCTCGGCGAACACGGGGTTGTACACAATCCCCGCTCTTTTTGAGCTTGATACAAGCTCGGAAAGAATCATCCAACCCGCGTGTTCGGCGAGTACTGTGCTGAGCTGGCAGGGAATCTTCTGGTGGGGCCCCACTGTTCGGCTATAAATATACTGCTGAACTCAGGGGGGGGCTCCCCAGACCCCCTCATTTTTCTTGAACAGACTGCAGTTTCTTGATGCCGGTCAGCGAAGAGGTGCGAGCTCGCCTGGCGGCCGCAGGCCAGAAGACTCGGGAGGAGGCCCTCGAGGCCGCCCCTTGGTTGGCACGTGGGTCTCCCGGCCCTCTCTTTAGGCCGGCAAAGGGAAAGATTGTTAGGCGGTCGCCGGCGAGTGGCTTCCCGGGCTCCAGCTCGGCGGCGGGTGTTGAGGTCGCTTCTGGGGTACGTGACCTTCTTCTTCGGTTTGTTGGTGTATTTCTGATCATTTGCCTTGCAGGCAATACCTTGTGAAGACGAGGGGAACGGGGGGGAGGACCTCCCCCCTCCTCCCTTGTCGTCTGAGAGGGTTGCGAGTTCCCCAGGTCTGGACCGCCCACCTCCGAAAACCTCTCGCTCGCCGGCTCCCCACGGACTGGGAAAATCTCTTGAGGCCCTCGAGGGAGAAGCCTTTCAGGGTCGGTCGGGCTCCTCTCGCCCGTCCATCGGCGTGGACGACGTGCCAACCCCTGATAAGCTTGTACTCAGCGTTGGCCTTGTTCTCGCTCGCTCCTTCTGAATCGCCCTTTTGTAGGCTACAACATGATCTCCTCCGAAACTGAGATGAGCGAAGGGTATTCGCCTCCGCCCGACGTGGAGGGTGTTTCTGATTACCTGGGCGACCCGACCGATGCGGTGGGGATGAAGAGGCAGGTGACGCGGCTGTTCCAGAAACACACGCTGCTGCTTCAGGAGCTCGTGAAGAGGGTCGATCAGGACAAGGCCGACACCGAGGCTCGGCTCGGGGCCTTGGAGGGAGCCCCGCGCGCAGCAGAAGGCGGCGATGTCACTTCGCCGGGCGTGCACATTACGCGAGCCGAGGAGCGTCTTAGGAATGCCTCGGAACAAGTCGGCATGGCTCAGCAGGAGCTGGTGGCGGTGCGCGATTACCATTATCCTCGCGTGCCGCCGCGATCGGGAACGCAGCGGCGGGGCAGGTGGAAGTGGATCCAGTACTGATCCAGCCTTTCTTCCCCCCGCTCGCGGGATATCGCGGAGTTTCTACTATTTCAAAGCCTCATCCTGTATTTGTAACAATTTGTAACTCTTCTTGCCCGCCTATGGGCCTGATTTCTGATTCCTGATGTACGTCAAAATTATCGTGTTGCTGTTTTTATTTTCTTTGAGGCGGACCCGAGGGTGCTCGCGTCCGCCCCTCGCCCACCTCCTGGTGCGCGGGCAGGTCTGGGGATGATCTCGCTTATCCCGCCACTCCGATCGTGGCGGGAGCGAGCCGAGGAGCTCGCCAGCCACGTGTCTCCCCGACTCGCTCAGGATCCTGGGCGGGCTCGGGCGGAGTCTCGCCCGCTCATTCTTCGCGTGGATGCGGACGAGCGAGACATGCCGCTAAACGGTCGTGGTGCTGCGGCCGCGCGTCGGGGAGTCGAACCGTCAGGCCCGATTTTTGCTACACGCACCTCTCCTTTTGGCGGGAAATTTCCCGCCCTTTCTTTCTCCCTATAAATAGGCGTGGCCGGTTCTTATCCTTTCATCGCTTCAGAGCACCCACTCGCCTCCTGTTCTTCGTCAAGCACGATTCGCGCTCGCCCATTGGGTCTGTCTCGCTTGAACGGCGGCAATTCGGCGGCATGGGCGGCGGCGGCGACGACGCGGACGGGCGAAGCAAATGCGCCTGGACCTTCTCGGAGCACGACTTTCCCCGCGCTATTATCTCGGAGCGCGAATACTTAGAGGCCCTAGGCGACCACATCCTGGCTGGGTTCTCGGCGAGACGGCCCGGGGAGGGGGAGAAGATCAACGATCTGTCCGGGAACGAGCTCGCCATTCCCCTGGCCCATTTTGAGGTGGGTCTTCGCCTCCCCCTCTGGCCAGAGGTTCGTCAGGTACTGAAGTACTTTGGGGTCGTCATAGGCCAGATGACCCCGAACTCTGTAGCTGTTATGGTAGGGTTCGCCTGCTTCCTGCGGGAGGAGCGGATCGAGTTTAATCTCGCAGTTTTCCGCAAACTGTTCTCCTTCCGGGCGAACCGGGATGGCACCGCCTACTTCTCCAGCTCTCACCTCAAGGTGCGGGAGACCGTTAACAAGAGTCACAACTGGCTCAAGAAATTCCTGTTCGTCAAGGGGGATTTCGGCAACATTCCCTACTCGCCGGTGCAGCTCAGCGAGGCGAGTTACCGCCCGCCAAGCTTGGGAGGCCATGAAGCCGACTTGTGCGGGTTCTTCTCCGGGAAGAACTTCGAGGTCGCGTATCTGCGCCGCAACCTCGACGACCTTGCTGTCGTCCCGCCTGGGGGAGGTTTGCCACTCGCCACTACTCTTGTCGCGCTCTTTGCTTCTCAGGTCTCACCCTCTTTTTTCGGCAGGCGAGCGAGACGTGCCCGTTCATCCCCCCGATGAGAGTGCCCGGGTCGCCTCCGGGGTCCTCGCTCGTGCTCAGGCCGCTGATGCCGCTCAGCGCGAGGCCCCGTCGATTCCTGCCAAGAAGAGGCCGGGCCGCGAGCAGCCCGCTCCCCCGCAAAAGACGGCGAAGTCTACGGGTCAGCAACTAGCCGGGGGCCAGAGGAAAGGCAAGGCCCCGGCTGATCTACCGACTGAGGGCTCCCCCCCCCCCATTGTTGCTTCGACCAGCGACGTCCCCGCCGGGGGGGGCAGGTACTTCCGGGCCGCCGGACGGGTCGCAAACCGCCGCGAGGCCGGTGCCGAGGGGGCATCGCAACTTCGGCTACGGCGAGAAATATCTGGATGAGCTCGGCGTCCCGCTTCTGTCATGGGACAAGGAGTCTAACCGCGCGGTGGTCTCGACTCTGCTGCCGAGTTGGCTGGAGCAGGACACCATAGGCGGGGAGGCATATAATTTTTCGTTCGGCCTGTACTCGCGAGAGGACGCCGCCATTTATGACAAGGAGGCGACGTGAGTACTGGTGCATGAGAGCGCGCGGGCCCAACTACGCGGCCTGGAGTTGGCCCACATGGTTGGGAGGCGCTGCACCCAGCTGGAGCGGAACGCCGCCTCTCTCAAGAAGTTGGCGGACGAGAAGGAGGAGGCCCGGAAACTCGCTCAGGAGGACTCGGATCTCCAGAGAAGGCGGGCCGACGCGGCCGAGGAGACCCTTGCGCAGTACCTGGGAGGGGTGGTACGTGCTCACTTCCAACGACCGCCTCTCTTCGCGAGTCCACCTTATAACTTCCTTTTCCTCTTTTCAGGATGCTGCGACGGCCAGTCGGAGGGGTGCTGAGATCGTCACCCTTGCTCAGGACAAGTCAGCGCTGGAGGCGCGGGTACGCGAGCTGGAGGCCGCCGCCGCTGTCCCTCCGCCAGATAACAGGGGCTACCCGCTCGCACACCACTCCGACCACGAGTTGGAGGTGCTGATGCAAAAGAACGCCGCCAGCGCCGCAAAGTACACGATGCAGATGCTGCGGCGCGCGGATCTTCTCAAGAGCGAGGCGGCGGAACTCTCGGCGGGTGACATGGTGCCGGCGCTGTTCCTTCCCGTACCGGATCCTGGAGACCAGTCCTTCCAGCGCATTTAGGACTTCTTGCCCCGGATCTCGCGTCGCCCCCGCATTTTGACATTTGTTTATTAGGTGTATACGCTATGTTCTTTTTGCCGTTTGAGATGTAAGCGCGGGCCGCGCCTTTTTACTTTTTGATTCTCGTCTATTAATGCTTTCATACATGCTTCCCCACTCGTTACTTACGTCTGTCTGTTGTCATCGTGCGATGCAATTATTCCTCTTTCCGGCTCGTCGCTGCTCACCTCGCGTTGCGTCAACGAGGTCGTATGCCCACGGATTCGGCTTAGGAGTTATAGGGGGCCTGGCAGGTCGTCCCGCTGTGGGCGACCTGTATCAGCGGCACGGCCTCCGCTGTCGGGGCCACTCGCCGATCAGGCGAGGCGAGGCGGTTCGCTGCTTGCCCGAGTCATCAGATTCCTGGCGGGTCGACCCCTTTGCGACGCGACCCGGGTTCTCGCCTCCTCCCGGTCGCCAATCTGTGGGCTGGGTGGTTATGCCGGACCCCCCCCCCCCCTTTCGATTAATCTTCGCGATTCCAATCCACTATTAACACCATTTAAGTAGTTTTTTGGCCCTGCCGGCTAGGTGGGAGCCCGGCATCGTGAGTCGCTCTGGATCGCAAACTGCTGCCATCGAGTGACTTCCGGCCCTGCCAGCTAGGTGAGAGCCTGGCAGCGGGATCTTCTCGAGGCCGAGGATGATACCGAGTGACTTCGGAGCCTGGCAGCGGGATCTTCTCGGGGTCCAAACATATTCCATCGAGTGACTTCCGGCCCTGCCAGCTAGGTGAGAGCCTGGCAGCGGGATCTTCTCGAGGCCAAGGATGACACCGAGTGACTTCCGGCCCTGCCAGCTAGGTGAGAGCCTGGCAGCGGGATCTTCTCGGGGTCCAAACATATTCCATCGAGTGACTTCCGGCCCTGCCAGCTAGGTGAGAGCCTGGCAGCGGGATCTTCTCGAGGCCAAGGATGACAACTAGTGACTTCCGGCCCTGCCAGCTAGGTGAGAGCCTGGCAGCGGGATCTTCTCGGGGTCCAAACATATTCCATCGAGTGACTTCCGGCCCTGCCAGCTAGGTGAGAGCCTGGCAGCGGGATCTTCTCGAGGCCAAGGATGACACCGAGTGACTTCCGACCCTGCCAGCTAGGTGAGAGCCTAGCAGCGAGATCTTCTCGGGGTCCAAACGTATTCTAATTCTCTATGCGGGCCGGCTATGACCGTACTGGAGCGTTTGAAGAAATTTATTATAATGAAAGTGTCACTTACATGCTTTAGGGGAAAAAACGCTTCAAGTCGTCACCACTCCAGGTGTGACTCAGGGTCTCACCCTCTACATTTTGGAGTCGGTAGCCTCCTGACTTTAGAGCTTCTTTTACAATAAATGGCCCCTCCCAGCTGGGATTGAGCTTCCCTACGGATGCCGACCTCCCTACCGCATCCACCTTTTTCAGCACCAGGTCTCCCTCCACGAACTGCTTGACCCGAACATGCTTGTCAAAGTATTTGGTCATCCTCCTTTTTACCTCCTCCTGTCGGACAGCCGAAAGGTCCCTCAACTCTTCCACCATGTCAAGGGAGAGTCTCAGCTCCTCCTCGTTCCCGGTCTGCCATTCTCCTCGGCCTTCTTTGGCCGCCACGACCCGCGGCGTTTGGACTTCAAATTCCACGGGGAGCACTGCCTCGCACCCATGGGAGAGCTTGAAGGGGGTCTCCCCTGTAGCTGTGTTAGGGGTGGTTCTTAGGGCCCAGAGAACTGCGGGGAGCTGCTCCACCCAGCTCCCCTTCAAATTCTCCACCTTCTTTTTGAGGAGGTTGACGATGATCTTGTTCGCGGCTTCCACCTGCCCGTTGCTCCTGGGGTGATGGACCGAGGCGAACCTGAGGTCGATCCCCAGCTGCTCGCAAAAGCTGGTGAACTCGGCACTGGCGAACTGGGGCCCGTTGTCCGTGACGATGGCCTGGGGCAGCCCATGGCGACAGATGATCTCCCCCCAAACAAAGTTCCTGATCACCTGGGAGGTCACCTTGGCCAGTGCCTTCACCTCCACCCACTTGGAGAAGTAGTCAATCATCACTAGGAGGAACCTTCTCTGACCGCTGGCTTGGGGAAATGGCCCAACCAAATCCATTCCCCAGATCGCGAAGGGCCAGGGGGCCGTGATACTCCTGAGTCGTTGGGCTGGCTGTAGCTGAAGAGGAGCAAACAGCTGGCACTTATGACATCTTCTTGCGAACTCTGCGGCATCTCGGCCTAGGGTGGGCCAGAAATACCCTTGCCTGACTATCCTTCCCTCCAGGGTCCGACTCCCGGAATGGCTCCCACATTCGCCGGAGTGGACTTCCTCCAAGATCCTCTGCACTTCGCCCTCGGCCACGCAGCGAGCCAGCATCCCTGAGAGGGTCTTCCTGTATAGCTGCCCGTCCTGGAGGAGGTAATAAGCGGACTTGTGCCTTAGCTTCTTCTTATATACCCCCTTCGGATATTCCCCCGTGGAGAGGAAAACTACAACTGGATCCATCCACGAAGCTTGCTAGTCGATTTTCATAAGCTCTCCTTCTTCGATGGAGGGGCGGAACAGGTCGGTGATGGTGCCCCCCACATGGGGACCATGCTTTGCCAGCTGATCGGCTTGCTCATTCTCTTCCCTGGGCACGTGTCGGATGATGAAAGTTTGAAAGGTGCCAATGACCCCCTTCACCTTGGTCAAGTACGATCGCAAGGTGGGCTCCCTTGCCTCGAACTCCCCGTTGATCTGGGAAGCCACCACCATGGAGTCAGTAAGGACCTCCACATCCAGCACCCTCAGCTCCCTGGCCAGGCGCAGCCCTACTATCACGGCCTCGTACTCGGCCTGGTTGTTGGTAATGGGAAAGTGCACCACCACCGTCTGCTCAATTCGAGTCCCTTGAGGGCTTTCTAGGATCACCCCCACCCCAAGGGAATGTCTCCCTGAGGCTCCATCCACCCTCACCTTCCAAGGAGTCGGGCGGGTGAGCTCTTCCTCCGCTACTTCCACCACGTAGTCGGCCAGGAAGTCGGCCATCGCCTGGGCTTTGACCGAGAGCCGCGGAACGAAGGAGACATCGAACTCGCTCAGCTCCACCGACCACTTAGCCAGCCTGCCTGAATGCTCCACCCCCTCGAAGATGTTGCGGAGAGGATGGTCGGTCACCACTCGGATTGAGTGTGCCTGGAAGTAAGGTCGCAGCCTCCGAGCCGAGACGATTATGGCGAATGCAAGCTTCTCCAAGATCGGATACCGGAGCTCGGCCTTCCTTAGGACCCGGCCGACGTAATAAATAGGGAGCTGCCTCTTTCCCACTTCTCGAACCAAGACGGAGCTTAGGGCCTCCGCCCCGACCCCGAGATATAAGAACAGGTCCTCCCCCTCCTTTGGCCCTTGGAGCAGCGGAGCCTGTGTCAACTGCAGTTTGAGGGCCTGGAACGCCTCCTCACACTCCTTGGTCCATTCAAACCTCTGACCACCCCTTAGCGTTTTGAAGAAGGGGGAGCACTTCTCTCCTGCCCGAGAAAGGAAACGACTTAGCCCTGCTAGCTTCCCCGTCAGCCGTTGGACCTCCTTAGCGTTCCGCGGGGACCCCAATTCCAAGATTGCCCGGACCTTATCTGGATTCGGCTCGACCCCCGCGGGGGTGAGGAGGTGCCCCAAGAACTTTCCCCTGCTGGCCCCAAAGACACATTTAAGGGGATCCAACCGCATCTTGTATTTGCGCAGGGTGGCGAGGGTGGGAGTCCACGTCCCGACTTTTGATCATGAGGTCGTCCACATACACCTCCAAGTTCCTCCCCCTCTGCTCCTTGAAGACCCTATCCATCATTTTCTGGTAGGTTGCCCCAGCATTCTTCAGCCCGAAGGGCATCATCTTGTAGTAGTAGCATCCATCCCCTGTGATGAACGAGACATCCTTGATGTCCGGGGGGTGCATCCTGATCTGGTGGTAACCTGAAAAAGCATCTAAGAAACTCATTACAGAAAAACCGACGGCTGAGTCAACCAGCGCGTCGATCCGAGGGAAAGGATAACAGTCCTTAGGACAAGCTTTATTAAGTAACGAAAAATCGATACACATTCTCCATCGGCCGTCTCCTTTTTTAACAATGACCACGTTGGAGACCCAGCCGGGATACTGAATCTCGGACACGAAGCCAGCCTTGAGGAGCTTCGCCACCTCCTCCCTGATGGGCTCCGCCAGCCTGTCCGCCGTGGACCTCTTCTTCTGCTGAACGGGGCGTGTTCCCGGGTCCAGGTTGAGGCGGTGGCGGGCCATATCCGCGTCAACCCCCGGCATCTCCGCGGCGTTCCAGGCAAAGATATCCACATTCTTCTGGATGCACTCCAGCATCCTACCTTGGTCCTCCGGGGTCAGCCCCCCGCTGACGCGGATCTTCTCCATCCTGCCTCTACGGGTGAGCACCTCCAGCTCTACCACTTCCTCTGCGGCCTCCAGCCTGGACTGCTCTGCCCATCCCTCAGCATCCCCTTCCTCCGGAACGGGGACCTCTACCTCCATCTCTTCCCCCACAGCCATCACTCCGGCCACCTCCATATCTTCTCCTGTTGCCTCCTCAGCGTGACTCTCTACCCACAGCTCCTCGCTGACAACCTCCTGCTCGGCCTCCTCCATCCTCCGACCCATCTCCTCGGCTCCCTCCTGCCAAGAGATAGCGTTCACCGCGGTGACATAGCACTCCCGTGCCACCTTTGGGTCCCCCCTGACTCTGACCTGGATCCCCTCAGCGTTGAACTTTAAGCACTGATGGAAAGACGAGGGGACGCAGCGGAAGGCGCTGATAAGGGGCCTCCCGAAGATGGCGTTGTAGCTGCTGGGGGCGTCCACGATGACGAACCTGCAGTTTCGGGACTGCCCCCCAAGGTGACATGAAGGCCAACTCCCCCCTCTACTTCCTTCCTTTCTCCTGAGAACCCGAACAAGGGCCCGTCTGAGGCCAGCACCCTCTTAGCCTCCACCTTCATCGCGTCAAACGCCTTTTTGAAGACGACGTTGACGGAGCTCCCGTTGTCCACGACGATCCGAGAGACAGTGAAATTCTCGATGGCGGCCTTGATGACCAGCGCATCGCAGAATGGGTCCTCGTGGTCTGACACATCACTCCGGGAGAAGGTGATCCTCTCCTCCGGTGGCGGGGTTTGGGATGTAGAGGCGACGCTCCGCCGGTACATGGTGTGGAGACTTGCCTTGCGAGAAGCCTCGATCCCCACTCCCCCGTGGATCACTCTGATCCCTCTCCGGGTCCCGACATCCACCCGGTCTTCGCAACGATCCTCCTCCGCCCGAGGCAGGACCTCCTCGATCCTCACTTCTTGTCGCGCCTCCTGCTGCTGCTGCTGCCGCTCCCTATTCTCTCTCATCTCCAAGAATTTTGGGCACGTGGCCGTCGTGTGCCCCTCTTCCTGATGGAAGTCGCAATAGGGCAGCTCCACCCTGACCTCCCTTCTCCTCCTCCTCATGATCCCCCTCCTTGCTCCCAAAGCTATGGCCATGGCCTCCTCCTGATCGGGGAGCCGGGGCCTCTGGCCCTGCCTCCAGCCCGGAGGGTGGAACTGATCTTGCCTTCCCTGATGGTGACCCCTTCCGTAGTAGCCGCCTCTCGGTGGCCCTTGCCCCTACCATTCAGGTCTCCAGCCCAGCCGACGGTCGGGCTCCTGGTGCCCCCACCTCGGCTGCTGCTGCCACTGGAGCTGCCTCTGCTCCCTCTGCCTAGGCTCCCCTCTTCTCTCTTCTTGTCCTCTTCCTCCCTTCGATTCCTTTTCCTCCTCAGTTGCCCACCTGGCCAGTTTCCTTGCAAATTCCGGGTTCGACGCCTCCCCGTCGACCTCTCTCGCCGCCCTCTCCATCAACTCCTCGTAGTAGAGGGGAGGAACTCTCTTCAGCTCCATTCGGAAGAAACCCTGCTGCAGGCCCAGGGTAAAAGTCATCATCAGACTATGGCCCGGCATCTGCTGGACCTGGGTAACTTCCTCCTGAAATCGGTCCACGTAGCTCCCCAACGTCTCGTTCACTCCTTGCTTAATGTGGAACAAAGACTCGGACTCCTTCTTCCTCTTCTTCGAGGTGGTGAATCTCAGCATGAACCCCCGGCGTAGGTCCTCGAAGCAGTAGATGGAGCTGGCAGGGAGCTGGTGGAACCACTCCCTCGCCTTCTCCCGGAGGGTGATAGCAAAGAGTCGGCATTTGAATCCGTCCGACATCTGACGGATGGAGACCACATCCTCGAACTATTGGACATGCTGGACCGGGTCTCCCTTCCCGGTGTAGTAAGACATCTCGGGTTCCCTGAACCCATCTGGGACTGGAGCTGAGGAGACCAGCTCGCTGAAAGGACTGCCTCCCCCCACTGGGCGAGCCGGCGAGTCTCGCGAGCCCAATTCGCCGAACCTGCCTCGGCCTGCCGAACCGGGGAAAAGCTCGCGCCCCGGGAGCTCGCACCCTCGGCCTTCCTCAGCCACTTCCTTCCCGGCTCGCCTGCCAGGAGCGTCTTCGCCTAAAGAGGGGGCGGCTGCGATCTGGGCTGCCGGAGTCGAGCACTCGGCCCGCGCGCCGAGTGCGAACTTAACGAGGCTCAGCACCTCGTTCCTGAAGTCTTCCAACATCCCTACCGTTGCGAGAGGCGAGGGGCGGCGAGTCCTGCCTGTCAGATCCTTGTCCTCCCGTCATTGAGCTCGCCTAAGCTTTTCTGCGCTGACCACTTTCCACGCTCACCGCACCAAAATGTTGAAACCGGAATTCGGTCTCCTATGGAGTTCGACCCTTGGGGAAGGGGTGGTCTCGCGCCTACTTCGCTCCTGCAAGAAAAACAACAAAGAAGGCAAGGTGAAACAGACCCAAGGGCTCGGCAGGGAGGTCCCACCACAAACCTGGAAGATCTCTGAGCGCTTCCCCTCCTTAGCCAGAAGCCGAGCTAAGGTACCCTCAGAAAGCACTTGAAAACAGGAGCTGGGAGGCACTCAAAGCGTGCCCTCTGAGGTACCCCTTGTGTCTTATTTATAGTTTTTGGAATCTGAACTGCCAATAACCAGAAGAACTGACCTGAAAATACCAAAAAGCCCTGGGTTGGGTCTGCCAACAGCCAAACTCCGCTGTCCTGAACAACTATGCGCAGTCCAACCTGGTCTGCCAACAGCGTGGCTCCGCTGTTCTGAGAAGCTATTCGCACCCATGGGGAGTCAGCTCGCCTCCAATCCCTCCGCGGGAGGCGGGCGCGACCTGGCTCCAGCAGCCCGCCTATTCTTCCTGGGCGAACGCGAGCCGGACCGCCGCGACCCGCCAGTCTTCTGCCGAGGCGGACAGGCGACCAGGTCGCGTGTAGGGGCGGGCTGGTGGCTATCGCGACCCCCCGATCAGCTCGCTGGTCACGGGTTGCCGAGCCCGTCCGCTTGTACTGGTGCGACGAAGGGCACCCCCCGCTTTGGTCGGCGATCTATCAGAGCGAGCGGGAGAGTAGGGGAGTCGTCTCGCCCGGCTCGCTCGCCTAAAGTGAGCGGGAGCGGACCAGCCCCCCCTGCCGTATATCTGCTTGCTGCTTGGGTGCGGGTCGCGGGGCTAGACCCGCTCGACCTCCCTGGTGGGACCCGCTCGACGAACACGGGGTTGTACAGACAGTGGACACAACCATACTTTAGGACAAGCTCGAAGATTATAATGCTTAAATAAATAAAAAGTTGAATGAGAGAAATTCACTATATTACTCATTACAAGCCTTCATACCCTCCTATATATGGAGGCGGATAATACAATATGAGACAATACATTATGAAATAATATGTATTGTAACATTTTCCCTCAAGTTGGACGTGAGATGTTAATCATGCCCAACTTATAAACAATCCTTCCAAAGATACTTCCTTTCGTGACTATGTCAGCAAGTTGTCTATCAGAGGGAACAAAGGGTGTACACACAACTCCTTTTTCAACATTTTCTTTGATGAAATGTCGATCTACTTCAAGGTGTTTAGTGTTGTCATGTTGAACATGATTGTGGGCAATGTTAATAGCAATCTTGTTGTCGCAATACAATCAGATGGGTTCGGCTTTATTAAAGCCTAAGTCACTCATCAAGGAACATAACCATAGGCCTTCACAAACCCCATGATTCATGGCCCTAAACTCGGTTTTTGCGCTTGATCTTGCCACTACTTATTTTTTACTCCAAGTAAAGAGATTTTCGCCTACTAGAGAACAATATCTTGAGGTAGATCGTCGATCTTTAATTGACCCGATCCAATCAGCATCAATATAAACTTCAATTTTCAGACATGAATTTGGAGCAAACAAAACCTCACTCCCCGATGAGAATTTAAGATACCTAAGAATTCTGTAGGCAGCATCCACATGGCGAGTCTTCGGTGCATGCATGAACTTGTTGATAACACTCACTACATAAGAGATAACAGGTCGTGTATGAAACAGGTAGATTAGCTTCCCTAACAGCCTCTGAAATTTAAAGATGTCTTAAATCGTCTCTCTGTCATCTCGCCCCATTATGTGATTTGCTTCAATTGGGGTGTCAGTCGATCTACATCCACTCATCCTTGTCTTCCCAAGAAGGTACATTGTGTACTTCATCTGGAAAAAGAAGACTCTAAGCTTGGACCTTGCAACTTCAATATCCAAGAAATATCTAAGTTTTCCGAAATCTTTGACCTCAAACTCACTAGTCAATCTTTGTTTTAGAATCTTGATTTCTTTAAAATCATCGCCTTTAATAAACTTATAATAATGTCATCAACATATGCAATGAGGACAGTAAGTTTACATGTCTTATGTTTGATGAACAATGTATGATCAGCATTGCTATGGTGATACCCAAATGACGTCATAGCTTTGTGAAATCGCCCAAACTAAGCTTTAAAAGACTGCTTCAACCCATATAGGGCCTTCATTAACCTGCAAAATTTTCCCTCGAAACTTGAAGGAGTAATGCCTGATAGAATAGCAATATAATTTTCCTCATCCAAGTTCCAATGGAGAAAAACATTATTCGCGTTAAGTTGACAAAGGTATGATCATAGAACTCTAATAGTGTTCATCTTTAGCACTAGGGCAACTATCTTTTGATAGTCAATTCCAAAGGATTGTATATAATCTCATGTCATCAACCTCGCTTTACACCTTTCAACAACTAATTGAGATTTATGTTTGATGGAGAACATCCATGTGCACCCAACAGTTTTTTTCCTATGGGGAAGGTGCACTAAATCTCATGTGTGATTTATCTCAAGAGCAGCCATTTCATCAAACATCACCTCTTGTCATATAGGGATCTCAAGAGCACCCTGCAGAGATGCGGGTACGGAAATGGAAGCAAGAGAAGACACAGAGGTCGTATGAGAAGTAGAAAAAGAGTCACAAGATACATAATGTGAAAGGGGATGTTGAGTGCAAGATCGGATACCATTTCTGAGAGCAATGGGTGGATTTGAAGGCTCTGAGTCAAGATCTAATGGTTGTTTTGGTTACATAGTTGGGACGTGTGAGTTAGTCCCCTTAGTGCATCGAGTATATATCTGCAAGGTAGGAGTAGTATATGGAATTAGTATCTGGAATAAGTAGAAAGACATTAAAGACATTAGAGGGGCCAACTTCCAACGGTACAAACTCCCCCCAAAGTGAGGCATAAGGTCGTAGAACTGGCAGATGAACGGTAGGTGGGGGCATATAGAAGTAGTCACCTGAGGGAGTATAATATGCCCCAAATTAACGAAACGTAACATCCATAATGACAGATTTTCTTCGTATGTTGATGGTAACATTTGTTTCCATTCTGTGGAAAATAACCATTAAAGACACTTGAGCGCTCAAAGATCAAGTTTAGTATGACGTGGATGGTGGATAAAAACAAATCAAACACATCCAAACGTCTTAGGGGGAAGATGAGAATGAGGCACATGGAGACTGTTAAGGGGGGTGTCATTCCCAAGGGCATGCGGTAGTATACAGTTGATAAGATATGTCGCAATGAGAACCGCATCACCAAGGAATATCTGGGATGGTGCATGGTTGACGAAAAACAATGAGCAGCTTCCAAAAAATGGTGATTTTTATGCTCATCAACATCATTCTAAGCAGGGAAATAAGCACAAGTCGTGTGGTGATTAATGCCATGATCAGCAAGGTATCACTCAAACTGGGATTCCATGTATTTGCGGCCATTGTCGTTGCGTAGAATTTTAATATTGGTATGAAATTGAGTAGAGATCATTTTATGAAATTTTTGAAAAATAGGAAACGTCACTTTTTTATCTCAGAAAATATAATCAAGTAGAGAAAAGAAACAATCAATAAATGTAACAAACCAAGCACAACCAGAAATAGAAAATATAAGTCAATGTCCTTATACATCAGTATGAATAAAAGTAAAAGATATACAACTAGGCAACGAAAAACGATTATACGTAGTATGTCGATGTTTGCTAAAAGTACACACATCACACACAAAAGAATCAAAAATAGTAGTTAACATTGCAGGAAACAACAATTTCATAATAGGAATAGATGTTTCCACCAGGAGACAATTCCGTGAATACAAGGGATGAGAAGTGCTGGATTGCAGAGCTTGTGAATGTGGCACGGGACTGGACTCGAGCACATAAAGACCATTGACCATGCTACCAGAGCAAATTACCATCTGTCGTCAGATCTCAAAAAACACAAGCGGAAGAAACAAGTTATAAAGCAGTTCATGGAATTAGTTAAGTGGTCAATAGAAAGTAAATTACGAGTGAAGTTAGGAACATGAAGAAATGATGATAAGGTGAGAAAAAAAGTAGGAAATGAACCCCTTTCCAGCGAGAGAGGAAAAAGAACCATCGGCAATGCTTACCTTAACATGGACAGATAGAAGCGTATATGATATGAAACCTGAGGCGGAGCTAGTCATATGATCAGTGACCCTGCAGTCAATGATTCACTGGGTGGAAGAATGAGATGTATCGGAATGAGTACTCGGAGTCCAAGTGTGAGCGTAAGAGGAGGATGATAAGGCAACAGACTCCGTAGAAAGACCTTACATCATGTGGCGAAGTGAAAGCACTTCGTCAGCCAATAATGCACCAGGAAGGGTAGAGGAGTCGGTTCCAGTATGGTTAGGAGGGATATCCACAACAGCATCAGTGTGATGAGCAGAACGAGGAGAGGCATGACAATCTGGAGGTCCCCCAAATGAAAGGCCGCCACAAGGTGTAGCACCCCTTCTTGGTGGAGGAAAGTCATGGAGTCTGAAGCAAGTATCCCTGGTGTGATGGCTCTTCCCACAATAATCACAAAAAATGGTCTTTATCAAATCTCTTCATCATAGAATTACGGGTCTACAGAGCACCCGGATTATAAAAGGTAGTGTCAAGGGCAGAACTCTCATGAGCAGAGTCAGGAAGCAAGGTCTGTTGACTATCGAATTCCTGCTGCACAATACTATAGACCTTGGTAGAGACGGTAGCAGTGAATGCCGCGGAATCTGAGAACTGAGCTTATCAAAGTTGTAGGCCATGAAGAAACTCAAAGATCCGATTGCGGTCTTCACTTATACAAACCATCGCCTCATCAATAGGGTTAACAAATGTGAGGGGATGAAAGCGATCGTATTTCTGATATAACTGTACAAACTCCAAATAATATAAGGAAAGAGAGTGATCACCTTGTCGGAGTAAGATATCTTTCGTCTCAAGTACAAGATCTGAGTGGCAATACCCCTCCGAGAATAAGTAGCCTCCACTCTCCGCCAAATGTCAGCAGTGCCGAGAAATAAATGGTTGCAAGCGATGGGATACTACATAGAATTTGTGAGCCATACATGACTAAGGAGTTCTCTAAATATCACGATATCTAATCCAGTGAGGCTTTTTTGATTCCCGAATTTGACCGTTGACATAAAAAAAATTGGTGACTCTTGAACGTTGAGGTGATAGAACGAGACCATAAAGGTAATTGAAATTATCCAGACGAATGATAATAATCTGAGAAGTATTGTGACTATGGCTCACACAGAGAGAGCACACTGGAGTAACAACCACGAATGAGGGAGCAGGATAATCAATATTGCTTAACATAGTGGCACAAGAATAGAAATCTAAAGACCACCCAACACTTGAGTATCCAAGAATAGCAAATTACATCGAGTGAACATGAATTTGGAAGAGGAGAGAAAGATAAATGGAAGAGCTGGAGGCGAGTTACTGTCTGTAGAAGACGCACGGAAGACGGGGAAGGAGGAAGAGGACACGCGGAGGAGGCGGAACCTGCGGCGAAGTGCTAGTGGCGAACGAAAGGGCTGCAAACGCATCGAAGAGGTGGATGCGCGGGATACGAAAGTCGGTCGTGCGGCGGGGCGAGTTGGGGAATCAATGAGAGTCGGTTATGGCATGATGAGTGTCAGCTTTGATACCATGTTGAACGAGAGAAATTTGTTATATTATTCATCATAAGCCTTCCTCCCAATTATATATGCAGGTGGACAATACAATAACAACACAACAACACTCAAGCTTTTATCCCACTATAGTGGGGTTTGGTGTACAATACAAGAAATAATATATATTGAAATAATACATAATGTAAAATAAAGCATAAGATTATTTTAACAAGCATGAGAGAGAGAATGGCAAGAAGTACACTTTTGGGTCAATCCGAACTTAGGCTCTATTTGTTTGAGCGTTTCGCAACTCCATTTTAGGCAAACGCCGCCGGAAGGAGGGTAAACAAATGAACCTCCGGCGGCGTTTGCTCTGTTTCCACCCACCTGCCTTGTGAAACGCCCCCAAAAAGCTCCGTTTGGATCAGCCACCTCTCCCCTCCAGTTCGAACTCTCTGTTTCCACTCGCCGGATCGACCCGTCACCGCTAAAACAAATGAAGCCTTAGGCTCTATTTGGTTCGGCGTTTTGCCGCTCCGTTTGGGGCAAACGCCGTCGGAAAGCGGGTAAACAAATGAACATCTGGCGGCGTTTGCTCTGTTTCCACCCGCCCGCCTTGAGAAACGACCAAAAAAACTCCGTTTGGAGAAGCCACCTCCCCCCTCCGATTCGAACACTCTGTTTCCACCCGCCACCGCCGAACCAAATGAAGCCTTAGCTTGGCAATATGGCTTACTGAACTTGGGTCAACCTGGAGACTCTCGGGATTGAAAGAAGGCCAGGAGCATCGGGTTCTAAATGGATGAGAATTGGGTTGTGGATGAGAGGTATGAGTGTGGGAGGTATAACAGGGCTATGGTGGTCGGGAGGAGGTAACAAGGTGGCCGCCTCACTGGATTGGGGGAGGAAAGTGAGGAGGTGGTCGGATGCTAGCTGAAGAAGGGAGTCGGGGGTGGCGGGAGGAGCGTCTGTTATAAATACCTGTGCGGAACTAGTCGACAACAAAGGGTAGTTATGTCTCTCATTCCAGCTCCTTGTGTATCTTCATCCCTCAACAATCTTGCATGCATCCAATGACAGATAACTTGGTTTCTGATTTCACACTTGAAGACAAGCAAGATGAGAATATTGAATGGTGATTCCATACATCTCTTTTAAAGAACCGTCAAGAAAGATGTCCATGACATTCTTGATCTCCTGATTGTGTAGCTGATTGGGAGGGATAAAACAATCCATTTGAAGTGGTGGGAATGATCCAAGAAGCTAAGCCCAGTAAAGTGATTGTGGCTGGCCCTGATCAGGAACATTGTTGTTGATGTTCTTGATTTACATGTCGACTGAAAGAAGCTTTGAATAATGATCGTCAAACTTTTTGCAGTGATGTCAGCACGTCTTCAAGAAAGAACTCATGGAGATATTTCCGGCGATCATCCGCCAACCGTTGAATGGTTGTCATTCTTTCATCGTAGAAACTTTAAAATATTTTCCCGATGTCATCGGCCACTGTTGGTCGGAAGGCATAATTGTTGTACGGTTTGGCAGAAACATAATGAGGTGTCGATGAAGCTCTTGGCTTCATTTTAAATTGTGATTAATAATCTCATCTATAATCTCTTGAGGGTCATCATTGGTCCTTCGACACGATTCTTGTCGCTCTTGATCGTGTTGATCCCATTCTTGAGCCACTTCATTCGTTCGAAGAAAATCACGATGGATTGGGGAAGCCAAGAATGGTCACAAATGTTATTATCCAAATGTTTCATTTGTTGGCCCATGGACAGAGACTTCAGAGCGAAATCTTGGGTGAGATCTATTATTATTTCAAAGTGTTAGACGGCTTGACTCATCTTGATCATTTGTGTTTTTAAACGAGTGAACCTGTGGTTGGATTTGTGTTGAAGAGTTAATAGTTGCTTGAATATTTTATTGTGGCACGCATCCAATTCCTTCCTGAAATCATTTCTTGTTAGCATACCTACAACTTGATTAGATGAAAGAATCAATACAACCTTTCTAATAGAATGGATTTAATAGCTCCAAATCTTCTTGAAGAAGTTGAATTCCCTCTTGCTTTGAGTCCAATTGATTCTAGAAATCTGCCATTGGAGGAGACTTAAGGCTGGTGGTCTCAATGTCATCCTCAATGTGTTCACGATCTGCACCCCCAATGCCTTCACGATCTTCGGCGAATGAATGTTACGGCAGCAAGATGCCAACTTTTGACACAAGAATGAAGATCACCGGAGTTGAGGGAATCACACCAAGACGCCGTCTTTTCATTCTTTATCTCATTACACCCAGCATCAATCTCAACAAATTTCAGAAGAGCGTAGCCATGATACTTGAATGAATATTGTGAACATTGCAAGTTCTTGAAGAGCACCATTACCTACTTCTGTTTTTGAAGAACGTTGGAGGTGGAAAGGTGAATTGCATGAAGCCAAACAACAAATGAAGAGTTTTTTTTTTCTACGCAGCATTTGGAGGCCAAAAACTACTGCAGAAACTTGTTAATTTCTTCAAATTGTGGCGGATCTTGAAGGTTGTCAAAGGAGAAAAGAGACTCTCAAAGAAAGTGCCATTTGTAACGATCATAAGTGAAGCAGGACAACACTGATGGAGGACGGGGCTGTGTGAAAACGAATGTGACGACACACTAACGTAAACCTGAGTACAAATGTGACAGGGCGGTGTCCACAAGCTAATGCAACACTAAATGAGAGTGTGGAATGAATGTGATCAAATCAAATTTAAATGATGCTTGCATGTTTTAAATATTCCAGAAATAACCTTTAGCAAATAAAATTGTATAAGCTAACCAGTGTTACACAATGTAAACCTATATTTTTCAAGTACACGAATTATATCAAGAATTTTCTCTGCACTGAGGATGATAACCTACAAATTGAACAAATAAATACTATAGAAAATGCAAACAATTATGCAGAGAGCAAATAACCCGAACAAATATGAAGTGCTCTCACAATATTCGATACAGAAAAATAAACACAGTACGAAAATACTCACGTAGCAATAAAGATGAATCTGATGGCGGTGGCAGGTAAGAGCAAACCACTTGGAGAGAGGCTTGTCAGAGGTGGGCCGTAGGTTCAAAACTTAGCTTGACTGTTAATGGATGCAGGATTTCTAGCAGGGAGAGTTGTTAGGGCTCACTGATGCTGGAAAGTATATCACGGGCAGGGAGGGGGCTTGCAATTTTCTGTTGGCGGCTCCGCAACAAAGAAGAGGGTGGGGAGGAAGAGGAGCAATGGACGGTTGAGATAATGGGAAAAAAAGCTGAAAATTGGAGCTTGTGTGTGGAGGGGATGAACGGTCTTGGATGAGGAAGGATGATGGTGCATGGAGGAAAATGCGAGTGACTACTCAGGCGGCGGTGGTTCCACGGGAGAACAGTACGGAAATGGCGACTGGAGAAGGGAGTCACTGTTGCGGCTTGCAGGAATGAGACACGCCAGGGTTGAAGCAGGATGGTAGGGCTGGATCTAGGAGGTTTCTGAAGGCCGACTTGCTTGTGATAAGGAAGGTAGCTTGCGGCTAGGGTAGAGGAAAACGTAGGAGAACTACAGGTCGTTGATTTCTGTCTTTGTCGAGAGGAAGAACATGAACAGGATGAGCTGCGGTTTTCTCCTGCAAAGGAGGACAACGGGGGCGTAGGTCCTGCGGCTGGTAGGCGTGAGCAGGAAGAGCGGTGTGATTTAGATCTGCTGGAATTCAATGACCGTGAACAGTACGGATTTGGTTGTTTTCTCCTCAGGCTTTTGGCACTTTGCACCCCCGAAAATATCACTTTTGGCACTTTGCAGTCCCAATGTTTAAATATTGCACTTTGCACCCCTCATTCTCATATTTTTAGCACTTTGCACTCTAGGCATTTGAATTCAGCTATCAGAAATTACCCTTGCTAGGGTGCAAAGTGCCAAGAATACGATAATGAGGCGTGCAAAGTGCAATTAAACATTGGGGGTGCAAAGTGCAATTAAACATTGGGGGTGCAAAGTGTCAAAAGTGATATTTTCGGGGGTGCAAAGTGTCAAAAGGCCTTTTGTAAGACCCCTTTTTTTGCAACAACCACCAAGGGTCTTAGGCCCAGAACCGTCGTTTTGCGGTGACACCTTCGCACCCGGGAAGGTCATCACTACAAAACGCTGATCCTGCCGGCCAAATCGATCACCATCGACAGAATGTATAATGAATGAAAGTGTAAGCATACAAGTCCACAATAGTATAGAGGAGAAAATCACATGACAAATAAATAGTCCACACCAGAAAGTGAGTCTAAATACCAACGCGAGAAAGTGAATACGGGCTTAAGCCCGGTACACGATAACCTCACAACAATTCACTCATAAAAGTAAAACTACTAATACTCGGCTCCACTCACGGATCCGGATGTCTGTCCACCCGAGCTACACTGGCCCATCTCCATCTGCACCGTACCCTGCTGGTGTTGCGTCTCCTGGGGCTGTTCCCTGTCTCCCATCTGGAGCACCTAAAATATGGTGGTCAAACGACCGTCAGTCAAACTAGACTCAGTCAACAATCCCCCACCCCTCTACCCGTGGCTCCTGGGCACCGGGCGGAAAGGAGTGAAAAGGAGGACCAAAAGCAGGGCGTAATCAAGCAGGTGACATCTACCCTAAGGAATAAAATATTAAGGTATGACAGTGGTATCACAATAATTAAACATGAGTAAACAAGTATGTAACAAAAGTAAACAGTAATGAGTAGCAAGTAAGTAAAAGCAATAAGAAGAGTAAGTAAGAGCAACGAGAAATATAGCCGTTGATTTATAGGGATTACCCCTATAGACCAAGGGGTCGTTTTGCGGGGCCTATCGTATAAAACGTCACATACCATTTTATACGATAGGTGTTAGGGGTTAAATGCAATGATTATGTTATGACATACAAGTATGCTATGGTATGCACATGCAACTGCAACTCACACACACGACTCTATGCGCACGGACCTTTAGTTCCCCTTTTTGGAGTTAGCTAAACTCTTAGGAGCCTCTCGTCGTGGCCAACGGAGACAGTGGGTTGGGCCTCTCCACTCCTAGACTGGTAATCACACTACCCCCTCTAGCCCCTCACGTACGTTTCTGTACTATTCCTAGTAAACCAGCTAGTCTCCCCGAGTCAACGTACCGACGACGGTGTGATCGATCGTCCAATACCGAGGACCCACCACTGTTATGCACATGCAACCATGATATTTTGTATCTAATTATAGTACCGAGCCTCCAGCACTTTAGACTACCGAGCTTACTAGTTCACCATGTTCCCGAGCCCACGGCTCCCTGGACTAATCAAGTCTCCTTTTTTCCAAGTCCCCGAGCATCCAGCTCCCCGGACTTCCAAATCAATACCGAGTCCATTTAACTCTACCAGTAAGCCCTTAGGCCACGGGCCTACGTTATCCTTTTTCTACCAATTCATCTCCCTACGTGTACAGGTGTGTGTGTGTAAGGTGAAACTATTATTAGGGTTGCTCTTGCCCAAATTATTCCTAAGGTTTACGTTAGCCCGGGACTGCACAAGGTATTCCCCGTGAAGGGCTCTCGAAGGCACTAGGAACTATGATGGGATTACGCTCAAAGCTCCCTTTCGCAAGACACTTAATATTATTGGTTTCTACCCTTGATCAGATCTCTCATTTATTTACCCAAACCAGCAACCTACTAAGGATTCAACTCTTCAAATTCATTACCCACTCTTGTTCAGTTTCCGCAGTTACTATATGCGGATCACCCTATACTATATGAGATGTATAAAGGAGGTACTCCAGATTGTCTTCCAAATCTCCTATAAAATTTACCAGAGGTATATCATAATAAGTTTAGTCTAAAATCAGAGAATCATAATTTTTCTAATTAATTTGATATTTATTGAATTTTCCCAAATGTTTGGTCATGGGCAATTTTGAACATGAACTATATGATCTACTTAAGTAATGGCCACCCAAAACTTTTGATCACTAAATAACAGTGATATATTACTAGATACTAATTTCCATAATTTTTCAGAAAATATGTGACCTCTAATTAATTTATCCAAAATAATTCTCTTAATCGTATGTAAAGAAGGAAGTACCAAAATTATTCATAAGAAAATTATATAAAAATTACAGAATCTTAATATGGTACAGAAAGGGTCATTGTGCAAAAATCATAATTTTTCAGGCTTGCTAGACACCGAAATAAATTAAACCTTGGAAATAGTCTTCCAAAAATCCCATAAAAATTCACAGAGCTTTAAAACTTAATTAGGAGTCCTTCGGCTAATGTTCATCAATTTCCAGCAAGTAGTTACTTCATAATAAATTTCTAAGTAAATAATTCAAATTGCTAAATTGTTAATGAAATATCCAAAATAATAATCCTAAATTCATAACAAAATCTTCAGAGCTTGTACTAACTTTAAACACTACTCTACCCAAATTTCAAGTGATTTTAAAGTGATTTGATAGCCTAATACTCCAAATTAGGTTTGGTGCCCTAAACTAGGGTTAGGGTTTTGAGGGGGTTTAAAACTTCCAAATTCCCTAAAACTTTAACCAGAGGACTATACTAACTCTATGGTCCTCTCCACCAATTTTCAAGCCATTCCAAGATCATTTGACCCCATGACCTTCAAACCCTAAAAATCACCATCAAGAGACCTTCCCTAGGGTTCTAGGGTTACCCTGCTCTTAACCACCCCAAATTCCATTGGAGGGTGTCATACCATAGAGAGTCAGTGGCCAAAATATCAGCCCCTGTTGAGGTGATTTGACCACTCAAAACTCAAAGGGGGTGTTTTGACCTAATTAACCCTATAAGGGGCAAACTAGGGTTGGATAAAACCTAATCAAAACATCTCCAAAGGAGATGGAATTTTTACCATAGCCCTAACATGCTCTCTAAGACCACCCACCCAAATTTGGGGGGATTTTGAGGTGTTTATGACACCTAATTAATTTATACTTGGTTTATTAAATTTTTCTAAAAACTATAGGAAAATGTTTTCCAAAAATTCTAGTTTTTGGATATGTCCTACATATAGTTAAGAGTACCCTCTCCTCCAAATTTCAGATTATTTGGATGTATGGTTTGGAGTGGGGACTTAAATTAAGCTCTGGACAGCCCTATGGATAGACCTCACCAAAATGAGTGATGTGGTCTAACGAGGACTCCAAATTGAGTGAAATCAATTTTAAATTACACTAGACAACAAGGGCTACATTTTCTATATTGACCACTTTTACAGTAGAGGCATCTAAGTATTTGTAATAATTAAAAATATCTACTGCTAATAATCTACAGAAAAATCAAAAACATTAATATCATTTGAATCGCCTTGATCAAAACGGATGGCATCCGTTCATCCTCAACCTCCAGCCAAGGGCCAAGATTGGCCCGACCTGGAGCCTCTTCCAGCCAACTTTCTGGCCACCCCGACCACCTCCCTGGCCGGCCACCACCACCACCACCTCTGTAGAGGTGGTGGCTAGCGTTTGGCGGCGACCATGCCGCCGGAGGCGGCGGTTTCCAGCGAACTCTCACCAACATTTTTCATGGAATTTCAAGGAAATTTTCTCTCCGATCCGGCTCGTTTGAGCCCGACTTCTCAACCTAAACAAGTCTAGATCTAGCACGCATAGAGAGAAGGATTGGACCTTGCCGGCGGCCTGAAGTCGGGAAGATTGCCGGGAAGCCATTTCTGAAAGTTGCGTCCCTCGGCTTCTGCAACTACAAGGTGGGGAGGCTCGGTTTCTTCGGGTAAGGATTGGGAAAGCCTCCTCTGAACTCACTGGTGGTGTTTAAAGCTTCAGATGGGGAGAGGAGGGGTTGGATCATTAATGTCCTTCAAAGCCATTAATGGCTAGGCTCGGCCATGGAGGAGGGGGGGGGGGGGCTGAACCAAGTCTGACGGCCAGGGGAAATGGCTGGAAACTTCTCCCCTTCCCTAGGAAATTGAATTCAGCCATTAGATGTGGCTTTTGGCGAACCGTTTTCTTCCCTCTCCTTCCTCATTTCTCTCTCCTCCTCACGGCGATTCTGCCCAGAACTGCCGTGTCACGCCTGGTGACACGGCTGTGACGCGGGCGTGTATCATCCGACACGGGCGTGTCGGGTGGGCGTGTTCCCTTCTGTTTGACGAAATGAGTTGAGCTCGACGAAATGAGCTCGACGATCGTCGGGCTGACGATACGCCTGACGACACGGGCGTGTCGGTGGCGTGTTCCCCCCTGTGCTACGAAATGAAATCGACGATCGTCGAGCTGAGCTCGATGAAATGAGCTCGACGATCGTCGGGCTGACGACACGCCTGACAACACGGGCGTGTCGGGGGCGTGTCCCCCCCCCCCTGTTCTACGAAATGAACTCGACGATCGTCGATCTGAGCTCGACGAAATGAGCTCGACGATCGTCGGGCTGACGACACGCCTGGCGACACGGGCGTGTCTGGGCCAACACGGGCGTGTCAGACCCGGAAGAGTTGTTTTCAGGGAATTTGTGTGGCTGTTTATTTCTTCCTAGAGGATCTGACGGTTCAGATCTCCCCTTGCTGATATAAGGCTGAGCTATAGGCAGACCAAGGTGATTTTTACCTTGGCCTTCTTCACTTGGTCCTTTGGGATTCCTAGGGTTTTGACATGACTAAAACCACTCTTGGGGGTCTAGTCGGAAATGGGATGTTACAAATCCCAATATATAACAAAAAAAATTTCGTCCTCGAAATTCTAGTTAGGCCTACGGGTTTTCAAGTATGCAAGAAAAATTGTAACATCCCGAAAGGCTGAGAGTAATACCTGACTGAAGAGTTCCGGGTACAGCTGCTGCATCAAGTCCTGGGGCTCCCAAGTGTGCTCCTCCTGGCCGTGATTTCTCCAAAGAACCTTGACCAGTGGGACCTTATTGCGGCGTAAGACCCGCATACCCGTGTCATCAATCCGGACCGGCTCCATGTGCACTGACCGGTCAGATGCTACTAGCCCATCTGTGGTGTCTATCCGCTGCTCTGGACGTAATAGGGCCCTCCTGAGGGAGGAGACATGGAAAACATCGTGCAGGCCTTCCAGCTCTGGCGGCAGCTCCAGCCTGTATGCTAAGGGGCCGACCCGCTCCAGGATCCTGTAAGGCCCCATGTATCTCGGGCTGAGCTTCTTCCTCCGCCCGCGAACTCGAGAGACTCCGTGCATCGGCCATATCTTCAAAATCACTCTGTCTCCTACCTGAAACTCCACCTGTCGATGCCGCGCGTCGTAATATTTGGCATGTCTGCTCTGCGTCTCCAACATCCGGTCTCGTATCAGTCTCACTTGGGTCTCGGTGTCCTCCACAAATTCCGAGCCCAGGACCTTTGGGTCCTCATCATGTATCCATGACAGGGGAGTCCTGCACCTCCGTCCATATAGAGCCTCGTAGGGGGTCATACCTATACTGGCTTAATGACTGTTGTTGTATGAGAACTCTACTAGTGGCAGCATCTTCTCCCATGGCTCTCCTCGGTCTAGAATGCACAGACATAGCAGGTCTTCCAATGTCCGATTTGTGCTCTCTGTCTGCCCGTCCGTCTGAGGGTGGAAGGCTGTGCTAAAAGTCAGTCGGGTGCCCAGGTATGCCTGAACTGACCGCCACTCCATGGATGTAAACCGCCCATCACGATCTGACACTATCGTCCTGGGCACACCATGATAACGAATGAACTGCTCCACAAACTTCCGCACCAGTACTCCCACTGAATCGTCCTTCCTGATCGGTATAAATCGAGCCACCTTCTTCAACCGATCAACGATCACCCAGATCGAGTCATTCCCTGTCCGAGACCGGGGAAGCCCATGTATGAAGTCCATGGTTACGTCATCAAACTTCCACTCCGGCACCGGGAGTGGCTGCAACAATCCTGCGGGGTTCCTGCACTCCGCCTTCACAAGTTGAAATGTCTCACAATGGGTCACGAAGTAAGTGACATCCTTCTTCATACCCGGCCAGAACATAGTCTTCTTCAAATCAGTCGTCATCTTTGTGATCCCCGGGTGCACAGAATATCGGCTGCATTGCGCCTCCGTCATAATGTCCTCCCGGATCTGACCTCCCTCCGGTATATACACCCGTCCTCTGAAGCACACCAGGCCATCCCTCAGTGTGTAGTCTCCTGTAGTGCCTGCCTCTATGGCCTGGAAGATGGGCTCTAACTTGGCATCCTGCCTCTGTCCTTCTCTAACTCGGTCTCTGATGTCATCGGTGACGCCCATCGCGGCCGAGTACTCATCATAGAGCTCAGGGTCGTCAGACGACACCAGAGTATTGTGCATGTCCTCTAGTCTCTGCAGCAGCTCCATGGACATCAGTTGAGGCTCTGCTCCCACTGTGACGACTCTCCTACTCAGTGCATCCGCTACCACGTTCGCCTTCCCCGGGTGGTAGTGCATCTCGTACTGATAGTCAGATAGAAACTCCACCCACCGCCTCTGCCTGATGTTCAGTTCCTTCTGCGTGTCCACGTACTTAAGGTTCTTATGATCTGAGTATATATCACAGTGGACTCCGTAGAGGTAGTGTCGCCATATCTTCAATGCGAACACAACTGCTCCCATCTCCAGGTTGTGCACTGGATATTTCTTCTCATGAGCCTTCAGCTGGCGGGAGGCATATGCTATGACGTGTCCGTTCTGCATCAGCACCGCTCCCATCCCCTGATATGATGCGTCGGTATACACCCGGAATCCTTCCTTCCCAGATGGAAGGGCCATAATAGGGGCTGAGATGAGTCGGTTCTTCAAATCCTGGAAGGCTGCCTCACACTGTGGCGTCCATACAAAGGGCACGTCCTTCTTCATCTACGAAGTGAGTAGAAGGGCGATCCGAGAAAACCCCTCCACAAATTTCCGGTAATAACCGGCAAGCCCCAGGAAACTCCGCACGTCCGTGGCCGTCTTCAGTGGTGGCCAATCTCTGACTGCCTGTACCTTTGCAGGGTCCACCGCTAACCCAGCTCCGCTAATAATGTGGCCCAGGAAAGCCACCTCCTTCAACCAGAACTGACACTTGCTGAACTTTGCATAGAGGCGATGCTCCCGCAATCTCTCCAAAGTCAGTGCCAGGTGTCGTGCATGGTCCTCCTCCGTCCTAGAGTAGATAAGGATGTCGTCTGTGAATACTATGACAAGCACATCCAAATAAGTCTCGAAGACCCGATTCATGAGGCTCATAAACGCTGATGGAGCATTCGTGAGCCCGAAGGGCATCACGATGAACTCATACAGTCCATATCTGCTACTGAAGGTTGTCTTCGGAATATCCTCCTCCTGGATCCGCAGCTGGTAGTAGCCTGACCTCAAGTCCAGCTTCGAGAAATAATGGGCTCCCTCCAGCTGATCGAACAACTTGTCTATCCTTGGGAGCGGATAGGTATTTCGGACGGTCAGCCTGTTTAGTGCTCGATAGTCAATGCACAGGCGAAGAGTGCCATCCTTCTTCTTCACGAATAGGACCGAAGCTCCCCATGGCGAGGAACTCGGTCTGACGAATCCTGCTTCCACCAACTCCTGCAACTATGTCTGAAATTCTGTCAGCTCCCTTGAGGCCATCCGATAAGAGGCCTTGGATACCGGCTTAGCCCCTAGAACCAACTGAATCTGAAAGTCCTTCTCCCTCTACGGAGGCAGTCCTGGCAGCTTCTCCGGAAATACATCGGCGTAGTCACAGACCATCGGAATGCTAACAATCGGGTCCTTCTCCTCAGTCATCTCGAACAGCACCCGATATACCTCGTCTCCCTGCATGTGGGCCTTGACGGCCTGAATAGATGAAAGGAGGCGGCGGGAAACCGGAGTAGTACCTTCGAATGTCGCATAAGTGTCTTTGTGTCTCAGCACGACCCTCCTCGCCGGGCAGTCAATCTGGGCATGGTTCCAGACAAGCCATGTCATGCCCAAGACAAGGTCGAAGTCCGACATTCTCAGAATCGTCGTCGGGGCCTCGAGTGTTAACCCGTCTATGGTAACCGTCAGGAGGCACTTCTCTGTGGACTGGATCTCCATCCCATTGGGGAGACACACCCTTATGGCCTCTCCCGTATAATATCGAATCTGGCCCAGATCCTTGATGAAATCCTCCGACACAAAGTTGTGTGATGCCCCCGTGTCGAACAGGGTACGGGCAGGTTTGCCGCACGCCATCACTATTCCTAAATTAGTTAAAGGAAAAACAGCTTAGGTCTAAAGTTTTATAACCTATGTTGTGTAATTATTCTACCAATACTAAAAATTACTCCCATACCTGCAATAACCCTGTTCGGGTTCCGGGGCTGCGCTAAGTCCAGAGCGTAGACCTGCTCCCCATCCTGCCTGTGTTTACCGCCCTGAAATCTGCGTTCGCGACCACGTCCACGACCTCCCATCTGGTGAGCCGGTGGGCTACCCTGTGCAGCAGGTGTGGCCCCATTCCTCATAGGGCAATTACTCTGAATGTGCCCTGGCTGATGGCAGTGATAGCACAGCTGTGGTGGGGGTGGTCCCTGCCCTATCCTGGGCACCTCCCTCATCTGTAGCGGCTGCGGGGCCAGCACTGCCTGCTCCCTTGGTTCCTGTCTTTCCTCCTGGCAGGGTTGATCCCCGTTCCTTCTCTCTCCCATGACCCGGCCCCTCTGCGGGTCCCTTCTCCCTCCTAGCACTGCATCATCCTCATGTCTCTTCCTGCCCCGGACTGCAAGATGGTCCGCCTCCAGCTTCTTGGCCATCTCCAAGATCCTGCCCATGGTACCATCAGACACGAACAAGAGGGCCTGCCTCAGGTCATCACGGAGGCCCTTGTAGAACCTCTTAGCGTAACCCACATCATCCAGCTTGTAAGAATCCGCAAACCGGGTCAAATGAGTAAACTCTCGGTGATATTCCAGAACTGTCATGTTCCCTTGCTTCAACTGCAAGAATCTATCCTCCAATTCATCCCTTGCGGACTGCGGCACAAAATGCTCCAGTAGTGCCGCCCTAAACTCCTATCACATAATGTCTGCGATCTCCACTCCCGCATAAGTGGTGTCCATCACCGACTTCCACCACCTTTTCGTATGCGACTCCAGACAAGAAGCCACCAATGATACTGCCAGGTCCACCGGGCACTGTATTCCCACCAACATCTCGTACATAATGTCTAGCCACTCCTCCGTGCGCACTGCCGTCTCTATCCCCAAGTAGGATGGTGGGGCAAGGCCCCGGAATGCACTCAACCAGTTCGCTCCAGGGTTCGGCGGAGGAGCCGGAGCCTGCTGTGCCCTAAAGGCCTCCAAGATGGCCATCAAAGCTTGTCTCAGCTCCGTCTGCTGCAACGGGGTCGGAGCCGGCGGGGGTGGAATCACATTCGGGGCTAGAGGTGTCCCCTGCGGCAGGGGAGGATTCGTCGTACCCTACAAAAGATGGTCTTAAGTTTAGTAAATTGACCTAAAACTCTTCGTTACTGGTGAGCATTGCACGTGATTCCTCCCATGAGCACATCATTGCTTCCGCTGCTAGTTTGTCCTCAAACTAAGCCCGCGCGGGGTGTCTCATGTTTCGTGGACTACATTCTTTCGGATCGAAGTTTCCTCTGATACCACTTGTAAGACCCCTTTTTTGCAACCACCACCGGGGTCTTAGGCCCAGAACCGCCGCTTTGCGGTGACACCTTCGCACCTGGGAAGGTCATCACTACAAAACGCCGATCCTGCCGGCCAAATCGATCACCATCGACAGAATGTATAATGAATGAAAGTGTAAGCATCCAAGTCCACAATAGTATAGAGGAGGAAATCATATGACAAATAAATAGTCCACACCAGAAAGTGAGTCTAAGTACCAACGCGAGAAAGTGAATACGGGCTTAAGCCCGGTACATGATAACCTCACTACAATTCACTCATAAAAGTAAAACTACTAATACTCGGCTCCACTCACGGATCCGGATGCCTGTCCACCCGAGCTACACTGGCCCATCTCCATCTTCACCGTACCCTGCTGGTGTTGCGTCTCCTGCGGCTGCTCCTTGTCTCCCATCTGGAGCACATAAAATATGGTGGTCAAACGACCGTCTGTCAAACTAAACTCAGTCAACAATCTCCCACCCCTCTACCCGTGGCTCCTGGGCACCGGGCGGAAAGGAGTGAAAAGGAGGACCAAAAGCAGGGCGTAATCAAGCAGGTGACATCTACCCTAAGAAATAAAATATTAAGGTATGACAGGGGTATCACAATAATTAAACATGAGTAAACAAGTATATAACAAAAGTAAACAGTAAGGAGTGGCAAGTAAGTAAAAGCAGTAAGAAGAGTAAGTAAGAGCAACGAGAAATATAACCGTTGATTTATAGGGATTACCCATATAGACCAAGGGGTCGTTTTGCGGGGCCTATCGTATAAAACATCTCATACCATTTTATACGATAGGTGTCAGGGGTTAAATGCAATGATTATGCTATGACATACAAGTATGCTATGGTATGCACATGCGAGTGCAACTCACACACACGACTCTATGCGCACAGACCTTTAGTTCCCCTTTTTGGAGTTAGCTAAACTCTCAGGAGCCTCTCATCGTGGCCAACGGAGACAGTGGGTTGGGCCTCTCCACTCCTAGACTGGTAATCACACTACCCCGTCTATCCCCTCACGTACGTTTTCGTACTATTCCTAGCAAACCAGCTAGTCTCCCCGAGTCAACGTACCGACGACGGTGTGATCGATCGTCCAATACCGAGGACCCACCACTGTTATGCACATGCAACCATGATAGTTTGTATCTAATTATAGTACCGAGCCTCCAGCTCTTTAGACTACCGAGCCTACTAGTTCACCATGTTCCCGAGCCCACGGCTCCCTGGACTAATCAAGTCTCCTTTTTTCCAAGTCCCCGAGCATCCAGCTCCCCGGACTTCCAAATCAATACCGAGTCCATTTAACTCTACCATTAATCCTTTAGGCCACGGGCCTACGCTATCCTTTCTCTACCAATTCATCTCTCTACGTGTACAGGTGTGAGTGTAAGGTGAAACTATTATTAGGGTTGATCTTGCCCAAATTATTCCTAAGGTTTACGTTAGTCCATGACTGCCCAAGGTATTCCCCGTGAAGGGCTCTCGAAGGCACTAGGAACTATGATGGGATTACGCCCAAAGCTCCCTTTTCGCAAGACACTTAATACTATTGGTTTCTACCCTTGATCAGATCTCTCATTTATTTACCCAAACCAGCAACCTACTAAGGATTCAACTCTTCAAATTCATTACCCACTCTTTTTCAGTTTCCGCAGTTACTATATGCAGACCACCCTATACTATATGAGATGTATAAAGGAGGTACTCCGGATTGTCTTCCAAATCTCTTATAAAATTTACCAGAGGTATATCATACAAGTTTAGTCTAAAATCAGATAATCATAATTTTTCTAATTAATTTGATATTTATTGAATTTTCTCAAATGTTTGGCGATGGGCAATTTTGAACATGAACTATATGATCTACTCAAGTAATGGCCACCCAAAAATTTTGATCACTAAATAACAGAGATATATTACTAGATACTAATTTCCATAATTTTTCAGAAAATATGTGACCTTCAATTAATTTATCCAAAATAATTCCGTTAATCGTATGTAAAGAAGGACGTGCCAAAATTACTCATCAGAAAATTATATGAAAATTACAGAATCCTAATATGGTTCAGAAAAGATCATTGTACAAAAATCATAATTTTAGAGGCTTGCTAGACTCCAAAATAAATTAAATTAAATTTTCATAAGAAACAATACTTAATGAAGCAACCCTTATAAATATTCTTCCAAAAATCTCATAAAACTTCACAGAGCTTTAAAACTTAATAAGGAGTCATTCAGCTAATGTTCATCAATTTCCAGCAAGTAGTTACTTCATAATAAATTTTTAAGTAAATAATCCAAATTGCTAAATTGTTAATGAAGTGTCCAAAATAATAATCCTAAATTCATAACAAAATCTCCAGAGCTTGTACTAACTTTAAACACTACTCTACCCAAATTTCAAGTGATTTTAAAGTGATTTGATAGCCTAATACTCCAAATTAGGTTTGGTGCCCTAAACTAGGGTTAGGGTTTTGAGGGGGTTTAAAACTTCCAAATTCCCTAAAATTTTAACCAGAGGACTATACTAACCCTATGGTCCTCTCCACCAATTTTCAAGGCATTCCAAGGTCATTTGACCCCATGACCTTCAAACACTAAAAATCCCCATCAAGGGACCTTCCCTAGGGTTCTAGGGTTACCCTGCTCTTAACCACCCCAAATTTCATTGGAGGGTGTGTCATACCATAGAGAGTCAGTGGCCAAAATATCAGCCCCTGTTGAGGTGATTTGACCACTCAAAACTCAAAGGGGGTGTTTTGACCTAATTAACCCTATAAGGGGCAAACTATGGTTGGATAAAACCTAATCAAAACATCTCCAAAGGAGATGAAATTTTTACCAGAGCCCTAACATGCTCTCTAAGACCACCCACCCAAATTTGGGGGGATTTTGAGGTGTTTATGACACCTAATTAATTTATACTTGGTTTATTAAATTTTTCTAAAAACTAAAGGAAAATGTTTTCCAAAAATTTTAATTTTTGGATATGTCCTAGATATAGTTAAGAATAGCCCCTCCCCCAAATTTCAGATTATTTGGATGTATGGTTTGGAGTGGGCACTTAAATTAAGCTCTGGATAGCCCTATGGATAGACCTCATCAAAATGAGTATTGTTGTCTAACCAGGACTCGAAATTAAGTGAAATCAATTTTAAATTACACTAGACAATAAGGGCTACATTTTCTATGTTGACCACTTTTACAGTAGAGGCATCTAAGTATTTTTAATAATTAAAAATATCTACTGCTAATAATCTCCAGAAAAATCAAAAACATTAATATCATTTGAATCGCCTTGATCAAAACGGATGGCATCTGTTCATCCTCAACCTCCAGCCAAGGGCCAAGATTGGCCCGACCTGGAGCCTCTTCCAGCCAACTTTCTTGCCACCCCGACCACCTCCCTGGCCGGCCGGCCACCACCTTTGTTGAGGTGGTGGCTAGCATTTGGCGACGACCATGCCACCGGAGGCGGCAGTTTCCGGCGAACTCTCACCACCATTTTTCATGGAATTTCAAGGAAATTTTCTCTCTGATCCGGCTCGTTTGAGCCCGACTTCTCAACCTAAACAAGTCTAGATCTAGCACGCATAGAGAGGAGAATGATTGGACCTTGCCGGCGGCCTGAAGTCGGGAAGATCGCCGGGAAGCCATTTCTGAAAGTTGCGTGGCTCGGCTTCTGCAACTATAAGGTGGGGAGGCTCGGTTTCTTCGGGTAAGGATTGGGAAAGTCTCCTCTCAACTCACTAGTGGTTTTTAAAGCTTCAGATGGGGAGAGGAGGGGTTGGATCATTAATGTCCTTCAAAGCCATTAATGGCTAGGCTCGGCCATGGGGGGGGGGGGGGGGGGGCTGAACCAAGTCTGACGGCCAGGGGAAACGGCTGGAAACTTCTCCCCTTCCCTGAGAAATTGAATTCAGCCATTAGATGTGGCTTTTGGCGAACCGTTTCCTTCTCTCTCCTTCCTCATTTCTCTCTCCTCCTCACGGCGATTCTGCCCAGAACCGCCGTGTCACGCCTGGTGACACGGCTGTGACACGGGCGTGTATCATCCGACACGAGCGTGTCGGGTGGGCGTGTTCCCTTCTGTTCGACGAAATGAGCTGAGCTCGACGAAATGAGCTCGACGATCGTCGGGCTGACGACACGTCTGGAGACACGGGCGTGTCGGGGGCGTATTCCCCCTGTTCTGCGAAATGAACTCGACGATCGTCGAGTTGGGCACGACGAAATGAGCTCGACGATCGTCGGGCTGACGACACGCCTGGCGACACAGGCGTGTCGGTGGCGTGTTCCCCCCTGTTCTACGAAATGAAATCGACGATCGTCGAGCTGAGCTCGACGAAATGAGCTCGACGATCGTCGGGCTGACGACACGCCTGACGACACGGGCGTGTCGGGGGCGTGTTTCCCCCTATTCTACGAAATGAACTCGACGATCGTCGATCTGAGCTCGACGAAATGAGCTCGACGATTGTCGAGCTGACGACACGCCTGGCAACACGGGCGTGTCTGGGCCAACACGGGCGTGTCAGACCCGGAAGAGTTGTTTTCAGGGAATTTATGTGGCTGTTTATTTCTTCCTAGAGGATCTGACGGTTCAGATCTCCCCTTGCTGATATAAGGCTGAGCTATAGGCAGACCAAGATGATTTTCCCCTTGGACTTCTTCACTTGGTCCCTTGGGCTTCCTAGGGTTTTGACATGACCAAAACCACTTTTGGGGGTCTAGTCGAAAATTGGATGTTACACCTTTCTCCTTCAATCAGTCGTGAATTAAAGCTCTGTTTGGTGCCGCTGCAGTGACTGGAGAAGCAGTGGTGGGAAGTAATAGTGGAATAATCAGCTGTTTTGCAGAGTGGTGATAGAATCTGTAAAACTATTTGGAATAACAGCTTTTGCACAGATGTTTCATATTTTGAAAAAAAATGAGGTATATATCTGGCAAAAATATAACGAACATTTGAGTAATATTCTAACAAAAATATAATCTAGAAAAAAAATAGTTTAAGGACATTTGAACAGGAAATGATTTCGCCTAGCTGAGCAGAAAAAGTTGCTTTATAGACATTTCCACAGCCAGATTCGTTCTGAACTTCATGAGAAAAATCTATCAGAGAGGTGTGTAGAGAGAGAGGTAGATCTAGAAAAACGAGAGAGTGAGATGGAGGGAGCTCGACTTGGAGGAGAAGAGCAATTTCGGCCATGGGAGAGGGGGTCAGAGCTTGGAGAAAAGCAAATTTGGAGCTAGAATTTCGTCCATGGCGACGAGAACAAAGGGCAGGCCGGCATTCTCGTGAAAAATCTACTCCCACGCCCCGTGACTACGATCTGGAGTCGTGAAAAAATATCACGACTCCAAATCGCAGAAAAACCGTTGTTTTGGGGCGGTGGCGACTCGAGTCGCGCTCCCAAAATTTTTGTTTGGTGCGATATTTTCAAAAACAGTGACACCTCAGATTTCAAAGATTTTGCTCGTCTCTATGTACATGGGCCAACAAATGAAACATTTGGATAATAACAGTTGTGACCATTCTTGGCTTCCCCAATCCATCGCCATTTTCTTCAGACAAATGAAGTTTAAGGCTCAAGAATGGGATGAACGCGATCAAGAGCGACAAGAATCGTGTCAAAGGACCAATGACGACCGTCAAGAGATTATAGATGAGATTATTAATCACAATTTAAAATGAAGCCAAGAGCTTCATCAACACCTCATTATGTTTCCGCCAAATAGGACAACAATTATGCCTTCCGACCAACAGTGGTTGATGCCATCGGGGAAATATTTTAGAGTTTCTAAGATGAAAGAATGACAACCATTCAATGGTTGGCAGATGATCGCTGGAAATATCTCCATGAGTTCTTTCTTGAAGACGTGATGATATCATCACTGCAAAAGTTTGACGATCATTATTCAAAGCTTCTTTCAGTCCACATGTAAATCAAGAACATCAACAACAATGTTCCTAATCAAGGCCAGCCACAATCACTTTACTGGGCTTAGATTCTTGGATCATTCCCACCAGTTGAAATGGATTGTTTTATCCCTCCCAATCAGCTACACAATCAGGAGATCAAGAATGTCATGGACATCTTTCTTGACGGTTCTTTCAAAGAGATGTATGGAATCACCATTCATACATTATTGACGTTGTGTTGTTATTGTATTGTCCGCCTCCATATATAATGGGGAGGAAGGCTTATGATGATTAATATAACAAATTTCTCTCATTCAACATGGTATCAAAGCTGACACTCATCATGCCATAACCGACTCTCATCGCTTCCTCAACTCGCCCCGCCGCACGACCGACTTCCGTATCCCGCTCATCCACCTCTTCAGCGCGTTTGCAACCCTTTTGTTCGCAACTAGCAGTTCGTCGCGGGTTTCGCCTCCTCCGCGTGTCCTCTTCCTCATTTTTTCGTCTTTTGTGCGTCTTCTGCAGACAGTAACTCGCCTCCAGCAGTAGTGACTCTTCCACAACCCTTTCTTTCTTCTCCAGTGATTGTCCGACGCCGCTTCCTCCATGCAGTGAAGTTCCTGCTCCTTTCTGACACCATTTGCTCTTCCATTTATCTTTCTCTCCTCTTCCAAATTCATGTTCACTCGATGTAATTTGCTATTCTTGGATACCCAAGTGTTGGGTTGTCTCTAGATTTCTATTCTTGAGCCACTATGCTAAGCAATATTGATTATCCTGCTCCCTCATTCGTGGTTGTTACTCCAGTATGCTCTCTCCGTGGGAGCCATAGTCACAGTATTTCTCAGATTACTACCATTCGCCTGGATGATTTGAATTACCTTTATGGTCTCGTTCTATCACCTTGGCGTTCAAGAGCCGCCAAAATTCTCGGAGGGGTAATGTCACTAAGATCTTCCACTTGAGACGAAAGATATCTTACTCCGACAAGGTGATCGCTCTCCTTCCTTATATTATTTGGAGTCTGTACAGTTATATCAGAAATACGATCACTTTCATCCCCTCACATTTGTTAACCATATTGATGAGGCGATGGTTTGTATCTGTGAAGACCGCAATCGGATCTTTGAGTTTCTTCATGGCCTACAACTTTGATCAGCTCAGTTCTCAGATTCTGCGGCATTTACTGCTACCGATGGGTCATTCTCAGACTCTGCTCATCAGAGTTCTGCCCTTGCCACTACCTTTTATAATCCGGGTGCTCGGGAGACCCGTAATTCTATGATAAAGGGATTTGATAAAGACCATTTTCTTTGTGATTATTGTGGGAAGAGTCATCACACCAGGGATACTTGCTTCAGACTCCATGACTTTCCACCACCAAGAAGGGGTGCTACACCATGTGGTGGCCTTTCATTTGGGGGACCTTCGGGTTGTCATGTCTCTCCTCGTTCAGCTCATCACACTGATGTTGTTGTGGACATCCCTCCTAACCATACTGGAACCGACTCCTCTGCCCTTCCTGGTGCATTATTGGCTGACGAAGTGCTTTCACTTCGCCACATGATGTAGGGTCTTTCTACGGAGTTTGTTGCCTTGTCATCCTCTCTTACGCTCACATTGGGACTCCGAGTGCTCATTCTGATACATTTTATTCTTCCACCCAGTGAATCATTGACTACGGGATCACTGATCATATGACTAGCTCCGCCTCAGGTTTCATATCATATACGCCTCTATCTGTCCATGTTAAGGTAAGCATTACCGATGGTTCTCTTTCCTCTCTCGCTGGAAAGGAGTCCATTTCCTACTCTTCTCTCACCTTATCATCATTTCTTTATGTCCCTAACTTCACTCGTAATTTACTTTTTATTGGCCACTTAACTAATTTGATGAACTGCTTAATAACTTGTTTCTTTCGCTTGTGTTTTTTGGGATCTGACGACGGATGGTAATTTGCTCTGGTAGCATGGTCAATGGTCTTTATGTGCTCGAGTCCAGCCTCATGCCAAATTCACAAGCTCTGCAATCCAGCACTCTCATCCCTTGTAATCATGGTATTGTCGCCTGGTGGAATCATCTACTCGTATTAAGAAATTGTTGTTTCCTCCAATGTTAACTACTATTTTTGATTCTTTTGCGTGATGTGTGTACTCTTAGCAAACATCGACATACTTCTTATAATTGTGTTTTGTTGCCTAGTTGTATATCTTTTACTTTTATTCATACTGATGTATAAGGACCTTGACTTATATTTTCTATTTATGGTTGTGCTTGGTTTGTTACATATATTGATTGTTTTTTTTCTCTACTTGATTATATTTTCTGAGATAAAAAAGTGATGTTTCCTATTTTCCAAAAAATTCATAAAATGATCTTCACTCAATTTCATACCAATATTAAAATTCTACGCAACGACAATGGCCGCAAATACATGGAATCCCAGTTTGAGTTATACCTTGTTGATCATTGGCATTAATCAACACACAACTTGTGCTTATTCCCCTGCTTAGAATGATGTTGTTGAGCATAAAAATCACCATCTTTTGAAAGCTGCTCGATATTTTTCGTCAACCATGCACCACCCCAAATATTACTGGGGTGATGTGGTTCTCACTGCGACATATCTTATCAACTGTATGTTACCGCGTGCCCTTGGGAATGACACCCCCTTGGCACTCTCCATGTGCCCCATTCTCATCTTCCCCCTAAGGTGTTTGGATGTGTTTGCTTTATTTTTATCCACCACCCACGTCATACTAAACTTGATCTTTGAGCGTTCAAGTGTCTTTAATGGCTACTTTACCACAGAATGAAAACAAATGTTACCATCAACATATGAAGAAAATCATTGTCATTATGGATGTTACGTTTCATTAATTTGGGGCATATTATACACCCTCGAGTGACTACTTCTATATGCCCCCACCTACTATTCCTCTGTCAGTTCTACGACCTTATGCCTCACTTTGGGGGGAGTTTATACCATTGGAAGTTGGCCCCTCTAATGTCTTTAATATCTTTCTACTTATTCCATATAATACTCCTAACTTGCAGATATATACTCAATGCACTAAGGGGACTAACTCACACGTCCCAACTATGCAACCAAAACAACCATTAGATCTTGACTCAGAGCCTTCGATTCCACTCATTGCTCTTAGAAAAGGTATCCGATCTTGCACTCAACATCCCCTCTCACATTATGTATCTTGTGACTCTTTTTCTACTTCTCATACGACCTTTTTGTCTTCTCTTGCTTCCATTTCCATACACGCATCTCTGCAGGGTGCTCTTGAGATCCCTATATGACAAGAGATGATGTTTGATGAAATGACTACTCTTGAGAAAAATCACACATGGGATTTAGTGCACCTTCCCCATAATAAAAAAACTGTTGGGTGCACATGGATGTTCTCTATCAAACATAAATCTCAATTAGTTGTTGAAAGGTGTAAAGTGAGGTTGATGGCATGAGATTATACACAAATCTTTGGAATTGACTGTCAGAAAATAGTTGTCCTAATGGTAAAGATGAACACTATTAGAGTTCTATTATCATACCTTTGACAACTTGATGTGAAGAATGTTTTTCTCCATTGGAACTTGCAGGATGAGGAAGATTATATGGCTATTCCATCAGGCATTACTCCTTCAAGTTTCGAGGGGAAATTTTGCAGATTAAAGGCCCTATATGGTTTGAAGTTGTCATCTATCCAAATTACCTAACCTAATTAACATATAGTAATAGAGCATGCATCTATCCAAATTATCTAACCTAAAGCAAAATCCAGAATAAGTATGAATAAGAACCTAAGGCAACAAAATGAGACAATGGTATAATATAAATAAAAAAACATGAATAAGCCTAAGGAATTAATATCTAACATCTAATTGTCATGATAGAAATCTCGGTAGCATTTCTTTATTTTTAGCAATTTGACTCTTTCCAGCTTGAAGTTTCTTTTTATTCCCTTCCGGCTGTCGTGATTTTGGAGTTGTAAAATAGGTATGATAATAAAATAGGAACGATAATGTCTTTACTTCAGCAGCTCACAATTGTGGTGTTGTAAAATAGAAAACTTTAGGTAGATCCTGATTTTGGTTCATTGTTAGCAAAATCCACAATAAAAGCAGGCAAATATAGAACCAATAACATGCTCTAGAATCGACAATAAAATGCTCATGCAATGTAGAATGAAGAATAGGAAGTGAGGAGTGATTTTTTCATGCCTAGAAAATATAGAATCAATAACATGATCAATGCTTAAAAGACAAACTGAAATTAACATGACTTAAAAGACAAACTGAAATTAAAGCAAGCAAATCACACTTTATCACAGTAACGGAACAATGCAATCCGAAAAAAAAATTCACAGCAATCACAGTATTCGCAGCATTCACAGAAAAAGTTTAAGTTCTTGCACTTACAAAAATCATTCCAACAGCTGATGAACAATGCCTTCTGCCCGAGAAGTCGCGATGAGTTGTAAATATCTCTCAACTTTCTTTAAGTTCCTCTAATTGAACCCCTTATTTTGATGGTGAACTGGTAAGGAAGTAGTTGTGGAGAATCTGTAAAATAATATTCAGCTTAAAGCATTGACAAATACAACGATTTAACCATTGATGTCTCTATTAGGTAAATACCTGATGGAAACATTTATATAGCTTAAAATACTATAAGATGAAACTGATTGGGACCTACTTACTTGCATTTGATTAAGCTCAACTCATTATTTACAGAACATTGTGCGAAATATTAATAGCTTGGCCCTCTATTATGAATCACTTATCTTGATCAACTTCTGTCAATATCAACAACTATAACTAATACCAGCTGAAACCAATGTGTATCAGAAATATATTATATAATCAATTAATTAAAACAGAATACAAATGTATTTCCACAATCCTACAGGAAAACAGAGAAATATATTTCCACGATCTTGGAGAAAAACGAACTCCTCTACGATTTAAGAAAAGTATGAAAATCTGTAGCGATCCTAAAACGCTACTAACAGGAAATACTAAGAATGGCCTAAAGGAGGATGGCCGGAGATGAGAGAGAAGACGAACGGCCGGAGAAGAGATGGCCGGAGTTGGGAGAGATGAGGGGGGCAGGGACAAGCAGAAAACAGAACAACTTTATTAATTTCTTTCTCTCCTCCATTACAACTCATTACTCCTATTTATAATACTAATTACAACTAATAACCTCTAACATGTGGACACGTGGCCTAATGGCCGTTACATTACATTCCCCTTTGAAAACGACGTCCTCGTCGTTTGTTCATCGAAATTTTAATATGATTGCATCCTTCAAATATAGTCACCACTGAAGTTGATGATGCAGAATATTGTTGTTGTCCGGACCGAACAATGAGAACTAGAATGTCCTCCTGGATCAAAAACAAGAATAATTGAAGAAGTTGGTATTGACTTGACCACCCCTTCATCGAGTAGTTCTTGCTCATGTGATTGTCTTGACAACAGCGGCAAAAATTTGTTCTCCGCAAGATAATTTTGGCGCATCATGGTATCTTGGTTGAGGAAATAGTGACGAGGAATGCCAAGAAAAGTGGAAATTTTTTTGAGCTCTTCCGGGACAATTTCGATGTTGTTCTTCATCATAAGAGTGGTGGATGACAACGATGGATCCGTAATAGCAATCACACTAGTTAAGTCATTGCCCTCATTTTGCTCTTGTTCAAAGTTTGGCGTTGTCATTGCCCTCATTTTGCTCAAGGATTGTGAAGGTGTCATCCATTCTGTCGGAGCTATCTTTGGCCAAGATTTCAATACATAATGCTCTTCAAAAGCGTTCACATAACTGTCCTTGAATGTCGAGATAAAAGTCAGCACTATGGTAGAAGAACCGTATTCTCTAACTATGGCATCAACAAACAACGGGAAAGTCAAAGCTGGATGAGTGCATAATGTAGCCCGATACCAGATAGACACTGGTCTATCTAAGTGTAGCGCTGCATAGATCATGAAATTTGCCGGCCGAATGTTGTTATCCGAAAAATACAACTGTAATTTGTAAAGCCAATCTATTGGATTCCCATCAGAAAAACGCGGACATAAATCATGTCTCTCTTGTAAAATATTTTTCATGCGCTGTTGGCAGGCATCTATACTGTGTAGCATGTTCTGCTTGTAGGCTTCAATAGTAGTGAATAAGTCGTCTGTCATTGTAGAAAAATTGGGATGGTTGGCAAAAACCAGGGCGGCGATGTCTTGATTGAAGTACTAAGGAGCTTTCCTACTGTAGACTGCAACTGCAGTGGTGGTGACAGAGGGTTTCTTATCGGAGGAAGATGTGCTTGATGGTGGCAAAAAATAGCTCCAAATGAGGTGAGGGAGGAATATTGAATCCTGTCTGATGGTGGTGCATACAGCTACAAAGAACATCTGAAAGAGAAGATGTCTCTTCGTCTGGATTGCTGAAAGGTGACAGGATTTAAAATTCCTTCTCGCATCCTGGCGAGGTTGTGGAGATGGCGCGGCGGCGGAGGTAGTGCGGCGGCGGCGGCGGCGCGGTGGTGGCGGCGGCGGCGGCGCGGCGGCGGCGGAGGCGGGGGCGGCGGCGCGGTGGTGGCGCGGCGGCGGCGCGGTGGTGGCGGTGGCGGTGGCGGCGGCGCGGCGGCGGCGGCGGCGCGGCGGCGGCGGCGCGGCGGCGGCGGCGGCGCGGCGGCGCCGCGGCGAAGGCGGCGCAGCGGCGAAGGCGGCAGAGGTGGAAAATGAAGTGTTCGCGGCAGTTCTTTGGTTGCTAGCGGGGACTGATCTCGCGTAAACAGGGGTGGCTCTGTTTCAAACAACTGGCCGGCGGTGATGGAAGGCTAAGAGGCCAGAGGTGGTGTCGTTCTTGATCGCGGTGGCGCAGCGGCGAAGGCGGCAGAGGTGGAAAATGAAGTGTTCGCGGCAGTTCTTTGGTTGCTAGCGGGGACTGATCTCGCGTAAACAGGGGTGGCTCTGTTTCAAACAACTGGTCGGCGGTGGTGGAAGGCTAAGAGGCCAGAGGTGGTGTCGTTCTTGATCGCCGCTGTGGGAGGGCAGTTCTTGATCGCCGGAGGTAGTGTTCACCGGTATTTTCTCTCAACGAGAGCACCAAATGTAACGATCCTTGATCATCACTGATTCAACGGTGAGTGTCGGCGTAAGTGGCAGATGAAAGCAACCTAAAAGAAGGCCATGAGGGAGGTGGCCGGAGGTAGAGAAGAAGAAGAAGGAGGGTCTAGGAGATGACCGGAGGAGGGAGAGAGGAACGGGGAAGATAAAAGAGAGGAACAGTAAAACCTTTATTCATTTTCCCATGATCTCTATTACATCCATATGGGTTTATTTATAGCCCAAGCACTAAGCATTACAATCAAGGGCACTTGTCACAATCCTATTTCATCTAATATATCGGACTCGTTACATTGTCTTCTCCTTTTAAAAACGACACCCTCGTCGTTTGGTCATAAAAAAAAACCTTGTTACTATTTTTTTTTCCAAACTTGCATGAATATCTTCTTCAATCTAAAATCAAGAGTGATGACTCATGAATATAATCTGGCGTCATTTTGACAAAGCAAGAACAATTCAGTGGACAGCTTGCTGAAAGTTGAAGTCTCCGGAAATAATAGGCAAACACAATGTCTCTTTGAAGTCCAGCTTGAAGAGCAAATGTAAATTCTTCAATGATTTCTGTCAAGGATACAATCTTCTAAAAGTGAAAATTTTGAGAACTTCAAAATTAGTAGCTTTAACATTTCCTCCGGGGTCAAACATAAAATTTGAGGAAGTTATTTCATGATAATTTCGAACCAACGCCATAAATGGGTTGATGAGGGTAATCGGCCGGAATTTGCGCCTACGACAATCCTGTTGTTGATGAGTAGGCATCGGATTGGCAAAAATCTTTTTGCTCACATTGTTCTTTTTTCCATTAATCGAACCAACATCAGATAGCTTACAACTGAAATTGGATATCTTGGAGCATACACAGTCTAAATCTTCGGAGTACTTCACAGATTTAACCTCGGATGGCAGCAATGAACTTGTAATCACAGATTGAACCTCAGATGACAGAAATGAACTCGTTATAGAATCCGTCATAGTCGCGACATTGATCCCAATTTGCTCTTGTCCAAGGTTCGATATTGGAGGCGTTGTCATGGATGGTGGAAGAGCCGACCCTTCTATCGGAGCTATCCTTGGCAAACGGTCCACGTAATCATTCTTGATTGCCGAGAAGATAGACGACACGATGATAGAAGGAGCGTATTCATTAACTAAGAAGAAGGGTCTAGGAGATGACCGGAGGAGGGAGAGAGGAACGGGGAAGATAAAAGAGAGGAACAGTAAAACCTTTATTCGTTTTCCCATGATCTCTATTACATCCATATGAGTTTATTTATAGCCCAAGTACTAAGCATTACAATCAAGGACACTTGTCACAATCCTATTTCATCTAATATATCGGACTCGTTACAAAATCATGGAAATAAAAGACCTAACAACAGAGCAGAAACAGAGCAGAAATGTAAAACAGGAAGAAAAAATAACGAGGGGGCTCGGGAAGAAGAAATACCGAGAGGGCCTTGGACGGAGGCGATAGGATCTGTGCTGGAGAGAACTCGACGGCTATGTTCAAACGCCGGTGCGCTGGAGATTGAGGAAACAGGGAAGCCCTGAGGTTCGTGAAAATAGGGAAGCGGGGGAGGAAGGCGGAAGACAGTGTTGCGAGGGGGCGGTTGCCCTACTTGCACAGAGAACTCGCGATGACCGAGAAATCGCGATGACCGAAACCTGCGGGGACGAAATGGGGAAGAAGTCGCGAATATCGCGATTTTGAGGTGGGATTGCGACAGGAGGAGGAGATGTTGCGACGAAGGCGAGGCGAGGCTGGGTCGTGCAGCTTTGATCGGGAGAGGGAAGAGACCGGCTTTCGCGAGCGATTATAGGAGATGGCGCCCTAGCTGCGCAGAAGAGGGAAGAAGAGGGGGAATAGGAATTTTGAGGCGGATGAACAGTACAGGTCTCTATTAATTTCGGCTTAATTGACAAGAGAATCTCAAATCTTCTCTGAACTAATAAAATCAATCTAGGACTAATAAAATCAATCTATGACTAATAAAATCAATCTAAATTAGTCTTTAAGAGCATTTCTCTGTTCCGTTTTCGTTATAATAAAACTTTTCATTACATTTGATTTGATATTTGATTGTGAAGTAATTAATTAGTTTGTCTAGTAAAACTAAACAATATATAAGTGTATTTTTTTATGATATCATGGAAGATCAAAAGCTTCTTGGATTTTACATTTTCCAGACCTCTCCTTCTGCCGTCTCCTGACTTACCTCCTCTACGTTTGACTCGCCGGAGCTCCTTCATCCTCCTCTGGCGATCTGTGCATCCAAATGGTAATTAAATTCATCCTAGCTCTGCATCCAAATGATCAATGTTTGTCTAGATTAATGTGTTCGCCAATTTAATACTAAACTTATATCTCCAGAACCAACTCAAACTCATAAAAAGCTGATTTTTTTAGGCGATTGATATCCGCACTACACTTTTGGATATTTGCACTACGTTTGCTTCTAATTTTTCGCGTCTTTTGAAAATACTCCTTGTACATGCATTTTTAGGAAAAGTATTCAACACGAAAGTTGTAGATCTCGACGAGATCTACAACTTTCGTGTTGAACACTTTTTCTAAAAATGCATGTACAAGACGTACATTAGGAAATACGCTCAGATTTTGCGCCTTTTAGAAATACGCCTTATACATGCATTTTTAGGAAAAGTGTTCAACACAAAAGTTGTAGATCTCGTCGAGTTCTACAACTTTCGTGTTGAACACTTTCCCTAAAAATGCATGTACAAGTAGTATTTTCAAAAGCCGCAGAAAATTAGAAGTAAACGTAGTGCGAATATCCAAAAATGTAGTGCGGATATCAATCGCCTTTTTTATCATTAACATTCCACATTTACTCAGTCATGCAAAATATAATTATCCGAAAACAGAACACCCTCCAAAATAGAGCACCCTCAAATAGAACACCCTCTAATAAAATTATCCTTTTTGTATCATCCAAAAACAAATCAGAACCTGCAAAAAGATAATTAATGTGCTACCACAGTTTAGGATCAAATATAACATAATAAAAAAAATATTCAAGTCATATAATTATCTGGTGTAGGACATCCTCTTTTGTTATGTTCAGAAACACCGCATTTTGAACAAGTAATTATTATATTTTTACGACTCAGCTTAGTTGGATTCTTCTTTTTAGTAACATCAATATTTCTTTTTTTTCTTTGGTCGTCCAGGAGCTCTTCAAAGAATAGGCGGAAGAATCTGAGTGTTCTCTCCATTTGGCCAGAAATTTGGTCCATTTGTGGGCATTATGGCATGACTGTAACATGCAATATAAGTAGACTTCTTGAAACATTCATGTACATGATTGTGTTTGTTTATGTTTAGATAATGCATGCAACTGATAGCATGACGACATGGAAGCCCACTTACTCTCCATCGTCCACAAGCATAAAAATAATTATCTAAATCAACTACAAATTTATCCGGGACATAAATTACTTCAAAAACTTTGTTATGTGACCATAATGGCATCCACATTTCCGTAAACTTTGCCTCTTCATCAAGTTTTTTGGCAATTTTTTGGTTCACTTTGATAATTTGTTTTTCAATTTTTTGGCGAGTATTAGCCCAACTACACATTAAATAAGCATGAATATCCTTCATCATGGTTAGAATGGGTTTTTCACGCATATCCAAAACCACATGTTTGCAGCATAAACGTCTCTTTATAGCTACTAGATGTTCATAAGCTTTAACTGAAATTTCTTTAATCTCCTTCATCGATCTCTCTCATTCTGCCTCAAATGTCGCATTTGATGCCTTCCATAATAAGCATTTTAAGTTTTTACTTAGAAATCTCTTTCTAAAATTATTGTAAAGATTTCTGACACAAAAACGATGATCAATGTCTGGGTGCAACTCCTTAAATGCTTGTACAAGTCGCTGCACGTTTCAAACATAAATAACGATATACTTCTCATATATTAAATGTTCAAATAAAGAGTAAAAATAAAATCAAATATTTTGTTGATCAGAGATATATGTGATATCACACATTCCAATATCATTTGTGAGATTAGTGAGAAACCAAGACCATGAATCTTTATTTTCTACTTCAATAGTTGCATAAGCAATAGATAACATCTGATAGTTTGGATCTCTCCCGATTGCTGTTAATAATTGACCATCATAGTAACCCTTAAGAAAGCACCCATCTAATCCAACAATCGGTCTGCATACTCTAAATGATGCTTTACATGCGGCAAGACATATATATAATCTCTGAAACCGTGGCAATATAGTTATTGAAGGCATAATATTTTCTACATAAAACTCTTGTGGCCATGTAAATTTCATGCGGACAGAACTTCTTTGATTTGATCTGAATAGCTCAGCACAATATTGATTCAAAGAACTGTACTCCTCACCAACACTACCTTCAATTACAATGCTTGCTTGAAACTTTGCTCTCAACGCTTTGTTCTTAGAAATCCCCGCAACCCATTTCTCTTTCACTTTATCAACAATTTGCCTAGGATGTATGTTTGGATTTTCTCTAACCTTCGACTCAATGTGTTTGCTTAACCACTTAGTACTCAATAGTTTATTGTTGAATTCTCGACTATATGAGTGTTTATCAACTATAGTCTTCAACACCCAAGTATCTAGATTTCTCATCGGCGTAGTATAAATTTCTCATTCACATCCAGACTTACATTTGCATCTCACTCTTTTTTTATCATTTTTTACCAAATTTAAACTCACACTCATATGTATAGCATATGTTGTTAGTGTATCTTTAAATTGTTCCTTCGACTTAAAAATTAAGCCAGGTTGCCACATCATTTCCTTCATATCCTTTAATAGTTTGAACAATGATTGTTTACGCTTCATCCTCATTGAACATGTGTCTTCATCGTCACTACTAAGAGAGTGGAGTGAATCAGACTGACATTGATCTTCATTAATTTGTCTTTTATTGTTATTTAAGTTCTCAAGAAAGACATCATCAAATAATTCTTCTTCACCATCAAAATGAATATTCAAGACACTTTCATCACTATCGTTTGAATTCCCAGAGAAATTGCCATCATTATCTAAATCCATTGACTAGATATGTAAATAAAAATAAAAAAATAGCATTAAACTTTGTTGTTCAAATATCTAAAATATGAAAAAAAATCAAATGTTTCAGAAGCCAAATCAAAGGCTTGAGTAAATTCTTGATAAATAATGTCATCCAATAGAGACGAAACATCCATTAAAATAGTAACTGATCATCAGTAGAAGCAGAGTTTGGATGGATTAAATTACCATTTGGATGCACAGATCGCTGAAGGAGGATGAAAGAGCTCCGACGAGTCGAATGCAGAGGTGACAAGTCAGGAGACGGCAAAATGAGAGGCCTGGAAAATGTAAAACCCAAGAAGCTTTTGATCTTCCATGATATCATAAAAAAAATACATTTATATATTATTTAGTTTTACTAAGCAAGCTAATTAATTACTTCACAGTCAAATGTCAAATCAAATGAGATGAAAAGTTTTATTATAACGGAAACGGAACGAAGAACTGATTTTAAAAAGGTCATAAAATTTACAGACTGATTTAGCATTTTTGCCTTAAAAATTCACACATGGAAGTCATTGACCCATCTAGGGTTTCAATTTGTGCATGAAAATATATGAAAAATATAAAAACACATGTTAAATCTCCTTTGAAATTTAATAGGAGGAGAAATTTTAGAAAATAGAGGCATCAGAACCCAAGTTAGGGTTTTCGGCTAACCTAATCCAAGCCACCGATTCTCACAAAATATAAGAGGAGTTGAGAGAAAGAGATTACATTATGCTTGAGGAAGAAATTCTTTGAAATCAGGCGGTTTTGACATTGGTTTGGGGTCGGCGACCTGCAACAGAGAACTGGAACAGGATGGCTTGCGTGCAGCGTGAGAGGAGAGGAGAAATGAAGGCTATCGAGTTTCTCTTGGTTTAACAAGGGATATATCCATTAAGCGGAAACTATTGATTCTTTTTAAATTGGTCCTACGAAGACCACCCGCCCCTTTATTCGTGGCATACTCTTTTTTTTGGTTTTTTTATCACATAAAAATTACATATATGAATATATGTATGACAAATTCTACCAATATCAAATCCGTAATTTAAAATAAAAATCTCTTATTTTTTTTTTGAAAATGCGTCCTTTATCACTTATATTTTCCTGTCACCACTTAAAATTAAATTATAATAATAATTATTGCCTTCTTAGGTTTACGGACGTGTCACACCCCACCACACTTATGTTTGGACTCTCACTCCAAGAAGAAAAATTTGATTGTGATGTGTCATTCATCCTAAATAACCCGGACATGATACCACATATATCTATTTTTGATGTGTCGCTTTGTATTTTTTGAGTTCACTTGGGTTACATCGAGCGATTATTTACCCATGACACCTCACTATATCGATTTTATATTTGTAGATCACACTTTTTATTTCACTTTATTATTCTTTGATTATAGATCACACTTTCATATTATTGACCTATTTAAATCTCATCGCATTAAGAGGATAGAGAGGACCCCTCGAAAGTTCACTCCTCAAATGGATGCAGGATTCAAAGATTTTGTTTGGAAAGTTTTAAAGATTAAATTTGGGTCAAATTTTAATTTTGTGCTGCTCGCCAAACTTAATCGAATGATAAAAATGAGATGTTTGATCTAAGCTTAGTTAACACATATGTGTTTAACAGAAGAGTGTATGATTCAACATGATTTGATGATTCCACGTGTCGAACTTGTTTTCCACATACCATGTCTATTTGTCCCCTTTTCCTTCTCACTTTGTGATACCTCTCTGAATTTTATTGATCATTTAAATGATATACATATAATTATAACTAAGGATTTGCGAGCATCTACGAGAAATTATAATTTCATGGTTGGTCATTTGTTGTTGTTGCTGGTGAAAAGAAGTTGTTTGGTGAAATTGTTAAAGATGAAGGCTCCAGTGCATCTGTTCATGAGTCTTTATAAAACAAACACTTTATCAATCTCTGTTGTAAGATCTCTTTGAGATCTAAGTGGACTTTTTCCAAATTCTGAGGTAGGATTCTTGTATAGAATCTGAGGTAGGTCTGAGTTATAAATGCTGAGTGTATGACTTTTTCCAAAGTCTGAGGTAAAATTTTTTTATATAATCTGAGGTAGCCTGAGTTATATAGGTTGAGGTAAGGTTTGCTTGTGAGCCTGAGATAGGAGACTTGTTTCTGTCTCTGAGGTAGGACTGAGAAAAGTTTGAGTTATAGTAGTGGAAGCCACTTTGAGGTGTATGATCCAGGGAGGAATTTGAGCTGTAAGATATATTGATCCGAGTTTTGGAAAAGTTAGCCTAGTTTAGCTCTCTGTTATATAAGCGAAGAGAGAAACTAGATGTATCTTATATATGAGAACAACTATAAATTTTTTGTGTGTTTTATGTGTTATTGAAAGTTATAACTAAACTTTAACTCATCAACTTAAATTCTAGAAAGATAAAAAGTCTCAAAAAAACTATTCATCCCCTCCCCCTCTAATTGATTATCTACCCTTAAAAGTCTTTCAAGTGGTATTAGAGGTAGGTTGTTCAATAAAGACTTAACAGTCTGAACAAGATCTCTAAGGATAGTAAAAGTTCTCTTACTCAGTCCCTGATGTTAGTACCTGATGTTAATTCACAAACACCTGTTAATCTCTACAAAAGAGAAATCAATAATATGAAACTTTAAAATAAAACGTGAGACGAAAGATATCTTACTCCGACGAGGTGATCAATCTCCTTCCTTATATTATTTGGAGTTTGTACAGTTATATCAGAAATACGATCACTTTCATCCCCTCACATTTGTTAACCCTATTAATGAGGTGATGGTTTGTATCTGTGAAGACCGCAATCGAATCTTTGAGTTTATTCATGGCCTACAACTTTGATCAGCTCAGTTCTCAGATTCTGCAGCATTCACTGCTACCGTCTCTACCTGAGGTCTACAATATTGTGCAGTAGGAATTCGATAGTCAACAGACCTTGCTTCCTGACTCTACTCATGAGAGTTCTGCCCTTGACACTACCTTTTATAATCCGGGTGCTCGGTAGTCCCGTAATTTTATGATGAAGGGATTTGATAAAGACCATTTTTTGTGATTATTGTGGGAAGAGCCATCACACCGGGGATACTTGCTTCAGACTTCATGGCTTTCCTCCACCAAGAAGGGGTAGTACACCTTGTGGTGGCCTTTCATTTGAGGGACCTCCGGGTTGTCATGCCTCTCCTCATTCTGCTCATCACACCGATGTTGTTGTGGACATCCCTCCCAACCATACTGGAACCGACTCCTCTACCCTTCCTCGTGCATTATTGGTTGACAAAGTGCTTTCACTTCGCCACATGATGTAAGGTCTTTCTACGGAGTCTGTTGCCTTATCATCCTCCTTTTACGCTCACACTTGGACTCCGAGTGCTCATTCTGATACATCTTATTCTTCCACCCAGTGAATCATTGACTGCAGGGTCACTGATCATATGACTAGCTCCGCCTCAGGTTTCATATCATATACGCTTCTATTTGTCCATGTTAAGGTAAGCATTGTCGATGGTTCTTTTTCCTCTCTCGCTGGAAAGGGGTCCATTTCCTACTCTTCTCTCGCCTTATCATCATTTCTTCATGTCCCTAACTTCACTCATAATTTACATTCTATTGACCACTTAGCCAATTCCATGAACTGCTATATAACTTGTTTCTTCCACTTGTGTTTTTTGGGATCTGATGACAGATGGTAATTTGCTCTAGTAGCACGGTCAATGGTCTTTATGTGCTCGAGTCCAGCCCCGTGCCACATTCACAAGCTCTGCAATCCAGCACTTCTCATCCCTTGTATTCATGGAATTGTCTCCTGGTGGAACCATCTACTCTTATTATGAAATTATTGTTTTCTGCAATGTTAACTACTATTTTTGATTCTTTTTTGTGTGATGTGTGTCCTTTTAGCGAACATCGGCATACTACTTGTAATCGTTTTTCATTGCCTAGCTAGTTGTATATCTTTTACTTTTATTCATACTGATGTATAAGGACCTTAACTTATATTTTCAGACATGAATTTGGAGAAAACGAGATCTCACTCCCCGATGAGAATTTAAGATACATAAGAATTCTGTAGGCAACATCAACATGGCGAGTCTTCGGTGCATGCATGAACTTGTTGATAATACTCACTACATAAGAGATAGCAGGTTGTGTATGAAACATGTAGATTAGCTTTCCTAACATCCTCTGAAATTTAAAGATGTCTTCAATCGCCTCTCTGTCATCTCGCCACATTATGTGATTTGCTTCAATTGGGGTGTTAGTCAATCTACATCCACTCATCTTTGTCTTCCCAAGAAAGTACATTGTGTACTTCATATGGAAAAAGAAGATCCTAAGCTTGGACCTTGCAACTTCAATATCCAAGAAATATCTGAATTTTCCCAAATCTTTGACCTCAAACTCACTAGTCATTCTTTGTTTTAGAATCTTGATTTCTTTAAAATCATTGCCTTTAATAAACTTATAATAATGTCATCACATATAGAATCATCGCCTTTATCTTTTTCTTGACTCAATTTTGCTTTGCATTGATCCTTGTAGAATTTTCATGGCAAGTGGTTCACACTCCACCCTGTCCCTCGGAGCCATCCTTGAGAAGGAGAAGCTGAGTGAGACTAATTATTTGGATTGGTATGGGAGCTTGAGAATTGTTCTCAGGTAAGAGCGAAAACTCTATGTTTTGGAAGAGGTATCCTCTGACGAGCCTGTCAGGAATGCATCCCGTGCTGATAAAGATGCTTACAAGACGCATCTTAACGACTCCTTAGACGTTGAATGTCTCATTCTATCGACCATGAACTCTGAGCTCCAAAAGCAACATGCGAACACGAGTTGTAAGGAAATTTACGAGCATCTCAAGAAAATGTTTCAAGGGAAAGCTCGTCAAGAGAGATTTGACATCACTAAGACGTTGTTCCAGTGTAAGATGAGAGCTCGGGACCTAGTAGGGACTCACGTACTTAAGATGATTGGGTATATCGAGAACCTTGAGAGACTAGGCTTCCCTCTGGGCCAAGAGTTGGCCACAAACCTGATCCTGCAATCGTTGCCGGACAGTTATGTGCAGTTCATCTTGAACTAAAACATGAATGAAATAGACAAGACACCGCCGGAGCTCCTAGGTATGTTACGAACTGGCAGGATCAATATGAAGAAGGTCAAGCCTGCTAGCCTCAAACTGATGGTGCATAATGGAAAGGGCAAGGCCAATGGCTTCAAGAAGACAATAGTAGGACTTAAGTCTACTCTAGAGCCCAAGTCTTCTACACTGAAAAAGAAAGACTTTATGAAAGAGGGAAAGTACCACCACTGTAGCAAGGCTGGTCACAGGAGGAGGAATTGTCCTTCATACATTGAGGGTCTGCAGAAGATGAAGGGAGGTATGATTTCTGCTTCAAGTATATATGTTATAGAGATAAATCTTTCTGCTCCTTCATCTTGGGTATTGGATACCGGATGTGATTCTCACATTTGTATAAATTTACAGGAACTGAGAAGGAGATGAATGTTGAGTAAAAGAGAGGTAGACCCGCGTGTTAGCAATGGAGCAAGAGTTGATGTTGTCGTCGTGGGTGTTTACCATCTTTCCAAAAAAAAAATAGTAACTGCAAGCATCTACTTGCCATGTTCACAATTCAAATTTTCCCACACAAAAAATTATCCTTTTATATCCCTAAATAGGAGAGGGATTGTGAAAGGTGGAAGAGATTTACTAAAGGGAGTTGTTAAGGGCACCACAGTTTTGGCTAGGTGCACTGTACTTTCTCTTAATTTTTTGCTTCTTTTGGAAATACGTCATGTACATGTTTTTATAGAAAAAATATTCAACACGAAAGTTGTAGATCTCGACGAGATCTTCAACTTTCGTGTTGAACACTTTTTCTAAAAAAAACATGTACAACACGTATTTCTAGAAAGACGCGAAATCTGGACGTATTTTCAAAGTACGCATTGTACATGCATTTTTAGGAAAAGTGTTTAACACAAAACCAAGTGGGTTTGTAATTGAACTTGATAATTGTTATTATGTCCTTCCATAATTAGAAACATTTTATTTATTTTATATTTGGACATGATTGGATTTTCTTTTATTATCAAGAACAATTGTTGTTCTATATTTAAAAATGATGTTTGTTATGGTATAACCCAGATATTTAATAGTCTATATGTTTTGAACTCAGACCATCAGATCTATAATATAGAAAATACTAATAGACTAAGAATGAATGACCTGAACCCTACATATCTTTGACATTATCGTTTGGGTCATATAAATGAGAAACGTATTGTAACTCCCCAAATTTCATGAGGCGAGAAATGGTTCTCTAGAGATTATCGCCCAACGGTAGCTAGTTATCATGTGGCGGTGGCTCTAGTGATAATGTCGACAACATTGAGAGCGTCGAGAGTATTGAGTTAACTCGACGCTAGACTTACCGCGTAGCGAAAAGTTTTTACCGCGCGACGGTAGTTGGGGGATTAAACTGGCAGAGCTCTGGGAAGCTTTCGCCTGACGAAAGGGATACTGCTGGCGATAGCTAGGTCAATTTCATTGACGAGGCCCTCGGGATCCTACCATGCGGCAGTAGCAGATAGCGCGCGGCGATAGCAGAGGGAGATATCATCCTATCCCGCGACGATAGTGAATCTATAACAACGTGGCCACGTGTCAGCATGTGATTGGAGGGCCTGAGCGGTTACACGTAAAACGAGGCGGTATCGCTCGGCAATAGCGCGTTACTGCGCGGTGGTAGATTTATATATATGCTTAATTCGATCGTTTCCTCATCATTATTCCGGAGTTGGAGAGTTTGGCCTGGTTTTCTGGAGGAGTAGCTGCACCGAAAGAAGGGAGATCTTGCCGCCATTCATGTTTCGGGTCTCAGATTCGCAAGGCGAGTCGGGATTTGCGGAGACAAAGTCGAAGCGGTTGTTTTCAACCGTTTGGATTTCTCACATGCCACCAAAGCGTACATTAAGAGTAACGATCCTCTTTCTTAGACATGTGAAGTTCTTCGTTTGGCATTTGAGGGTAGACACTCCACAAACACGTGAGAACTGTTCTCCCGACGGGTAGATCCATGTATCCCCATTAGTTTGCATTTAGATCTGGAATTGTAGTAGGAAATAGGAATGCTGCGTGAATCCCATCCAGACAGGTTGGTCTGAATTAGTGATGTTTATATGCTTTGTATGTCGGAGAAGACTCTGTATTAATCGTGTAGATTTCGGAGTCGCGGGATGTTCAGATGAATGCGTTGAGAGTACTGGAGGCAGTCTCCAAGAAAACACTTGATAAAGGGGAAGAAACGATAGTCTTACCACTACTGCGCAACGGTAGTGCTACCACTAGCGGTAGATCCTAGTGAGCTATATATTTATTGAGAAGTCTGTCTCATGGAGACCTGAGGGCTATTGTAGTGAGGCCTGTCTCATGGAGACCTGGGGACCGTATGTTGCAACGTGAGATTAATGTGCTCAGCTTTGGTGGTCGTGTGTGCTAGCCTTGGGGATAATCTGGTTATACATGTTGTGATGGGCAAGGGGACGCTGAACCCGCGTCATGTATCAGCCATGAAGGTTTTAGCTTTCGTCACATGACGGTGAGATCAATGGGCATCAGCTGAATTGCACCCACTCTATAATGTTCGACTTGGAGTGAGTCATTGGCATGTATTCGGTAAAGAGCGCCTTGACTTTGTCGTAGCATAGAGAGAGACACTTTGGATCCGGCCCTGGGAAGTCTTTTAATGCTCAAAGGTGTCATCGTGTGAACGGTGATTGGGCCTGAAATCTTGGCACACTAATAATGTGCCCTGTGTGCACGGGGAGTATGGCAGGTAGCTTCAACGTCTATGGCGAGTGATGCTTAGTTTGCACATTCTTGTTGTCATATTGTTATGAATACTAATGCCTGCAGGGAAGGAGCACCGCCACCCCGTGCAAGGGGTGGAGTCGTTATAATTTGGTCAGCTAATGTTGACCATTGCTTTTGTTTGTCACCATTGTGGTGGGTTGTTGCTTGCAAGTGCAACTGAGGCAAGTGGGAAATAGCAGGCTGAAGCCCTGGATAGCTATGTCGGCCCTCGAAGGCCAAAGCGAATAGCTAGCATTTACTCTTAGCTTATCTATGGCCGGCCTACGTGTCGAAGTATGGAAAACATTTACTTTTGAATAAACATTGTAAGGCCTTAAAGCCAAGATTTTATTTTATGTATTTAAGTACTCATTCCTATTTCGATGATTAGTAGACATTCATGTTTTGGTGGGTTTTATTTATAACCTTTAAGCTACTTCTGCTAGATTGAACTCAGTGTTAGGATACAAAGTATTGGGTGTTGGTTTCAATTACTAACTCCTTGGTTTGTTTGTAGTATATGACGTCGGGCCCGGGCCGGACTGATAACTTCGCAAAAAGAAGTTATCTTCATCTCTATTTTAACCATTTTTAGCCATGTTATGTGATATTTATACATGAAAAGTAGATAAAATCCAATTGCCGCATGTTTTGGAGTCAAAATGTTTGTACTCTCATTGTTTATATGTTTTTATGATAGGATTCGGGGAGAATTTAAGTCAAAGATTGAAGGCTAAGTATTGTGAAAAATCTGGGAAAAATGTTACAACATATTCTCAACATTCTGGCAGGAACTGTGCAGAAAAAAACAGAACCAGAAATGTTGCAACATATTCACAACATTTTTGGCAGTTACAGGAAATTCAAATCCGAAAATGCCAAGTTTTGGACAGTTACAACTTATTTCAAAGCATCCATTCAGCATTTTAAAATGACTGGATGTGGGGCCCACTAGGAGAAGAAGAGGGAAAGTTTAAAGGAAGGAAATTTCAGCCATAAAGAGAGATTTTATTCCATTCTGAGAGAGCCATTAGAGGAAGAGAAAAACTGCAGGAAGAAGGATTTTCGGCCAAGGAAGAACCAGTCCAGTCTTGGCATTCGGGCTGAAGGAAACGCTTCCACACCACTGGAGAAGGGAAGATTCGCATTTCTTTTGAAATGTTTAGTAAGATCTCTTCAGTTTTGTGTTATTTTCCCGCAGTCATGAACTAAAACTCTCTAGTCTTGCATGATGAGAGTAGTATGTGTATTTTGATGATGAACATCTTTGATTTTGAGTTTGCTTTGTGATTATCTTTATGGATCTTGTGATTTTTATGGTGAAATTGTTGGATCATGTCTTTTTATTGTATTGCGCCGCGAGAATCGAGAGAAGAGCGGCGTAATGTTAATTTAAGGGCTAGTTTATCGCAGTGCGAGAATCGAGAGATGAGCAATGTGAATCATTAACCAACATTTTTTTATTTTTACGGCGTTTCAAGAGTCGAGAGAGGAGAAACGTGTGTGCATCACAAGATCTATTGAGTTTTGAAAAGCGAAAGAGATTTCCTTTTTATGCTTGCGTATTTGATTCTTGCACTTCATAATATTTTTCGTTTTTCCTAAGTTAGAGATAACTAGGATTGCGTAGATATCAAGACCCCTTGTATCGAGAGATAAAGGTTTCTTCTTTTAAAAATCATCGCAAGATAATCCAAAGTTCAACCAAATGAAATATTTATTTTATCACCATCAATGTACACATATGAAATCAGAAATGCAAGACTATTTTCTCTAATTGCTAAGAAATTACTTAAAGATCTAGTTAATTTAGTTTTAATATTTATCTAAAAGTTTTAATCTAGTTTCAGAAAATCAATTAATCGTTTTACTTGGATTCATAGAAACGGTGTAGCTAGTAATTGTAAGCACTAAACCCATCACTTCTCCGTGGGAACGATCTCACTCACTTTGTATTACTTGTACGGCACGTATACTTGCGTTTTCAAGCTCTATTTTGCGCCCATCAAGTTTTTGGCGCCGTTGCCGGGGAGGTGCAACGGATTTAGTGTTTTTCTTTTTACAATATTAGTGAACCTTAGTACGTGGAGGTCAAGTTTTGTTTTCACTTGTTAGTTTATTGTATTTGGGTTATCATCTTTGTCATCTGATAGTTTATGTCCAGGTATCGATCCGTTGAATTAATTCCTCTAAATTCTGAAATCGAGCGAACCTGTAGACGTAATAGAAAATCAACTAGATTGGAAAATTCGAATCAACACAACATGAATAATCAAAACAATGATGCTGACGTTCATCAAGAGGGACAGGACTTAGGAGGCCAAGTAGAGCATAACGGGCACCCAATGGAAAATAGGAGAACATGTCGTGACTATAATATGCCTTTTAGGGGAGGGGTACAATTTAGTATCGCTAGACCTGCGGTAGAGGCTAACAACTTTAAAATTGATTCCACGGCGATGCAACTTGTCCAGAATAATAAGTTTAGTGGCCATAACCAGGAAGACCCAAACTCTCATCTAAGAACGTTCATAGAAATCTGTGACACATTTAAGATTAATGGCGCATCTGAAGAAGCCATTAAATTGCGATTATTTCCTTTCTCTCTAGAAGGGAAAGCAAAAGATTGGTTGAACTCGTTGCCTAATGGGTCTATTACTACTTGGGCTATATTGGTTGAAAAATTTTTATCCAAATATTTCCCTCCATCTAAAACTGCCAAGTTAATGCGGGATATCTCTACATTCATGCAAGCGAATGGAGAAACCCTATATGATGCGTGGGAACGATTTAAGGAATTATTACGCAGATGTCCCCACCATGGGCTAGCCATTCACCAACAAGTATGGACGTTTTATAACGGCCTTCAGACATCTACAATGATCCAAGTAGATGGAGCTGCGGGAGGTTCGTTGATGAACAAGTACCCTGAAGATGCATACGGTATTTTAGAAGATCTATCTTCTAATAATTACCACACGATCGAGCGTCAAGTACATCCTCCCACTACGGCAGGATTGTATCAAGTTGACCAATTAACGTCATTTGCAGCCCAAATGACGTCCCAATTTAATACCATTAACAAGAGGTTAGATGCTTTGACGTTGAACCAAAATCAAATGAATCCTCAAGTCAATAGCATTATTACTCCCATGGTTTCTCCTAACCCCACCTTAACAATTGAACAACTTGTAGGGGGTAATGAAGAAGTTAATTATTTAGGAGGGCATTATAAGCAAAATACAAACCCTTACCCAAACCATTATAATCCTGAATGGAGAAACCATCCTAACTTCTCTTGGAAGAACAACTCCGGTCCTACTCCACCACACTTATTTAATTCTAATGCTAATCCTCAACATCAAAACAATCATTCCAACCAAGCAGGACCATCTAGAAAGGTAACAGATGACTTCATCATTGAATCAATGCAAAAGAATGAAGCCCGTTTCTCTAGTTTGGAAGGGTCCATGAGAATGATTGAATCACAACTAGGACAAATCGCCACCGCTTTAAGTATGCGACCGCAAGGCACACTCCCTACGGATACCACACCCAATCCCAAGGGAGATATTCATCATTGTAAGGCCATCACATTACGAAGTGGGCGTGAGTTAGTAGTTGGTCAAGACACTAATCCACATGAACAAAATAAAAATCAAGACCAAGAAGAAGTCAAAGGTCCTAGTGAGCAAGTAATAATAGGAAGAAATGAGGACGATAAGAGTGAGAAGGAAGGAGTAATAACAAGAAGAAATGATCAGGTAATAGAAGGAGAAAAAGAGGAAAGAAGGAAGGAGAACCCACGAACCTATCCACCACCACCTTTCCCTCAAAGACTAAAAAAGAGCAAGTTGGATCAACAATTTCAGAAATTCTTAGAAATCTTTAAGAAGTTGCAAGTTAATATACCCTTCGCCGAAGCATTAGAACAGATGCCAAGTTACGTAAAGTTTATGAAAGACATATTAAATAAAAAACGGAAGTTTGGCGTGAACGAAACGGTAACCCTTACACATGAATGTAGTGCAATCCTCCAAAGAAGATTGCCACCAAAACTAAAGGACCCCGGAAGCTTCACGATTCCGTGTTCTATTGGACATCAATTCGAGGGAAAGGCTTTGTGCGATCTAGGGGCGAGCATAAATCTTATGCCACTTTCAATTTATAAGAAGTTAGGGTTGGGGGAGATTTCCAAAACATCGATTACATTGCAATTAGCAGATAAATCTCTAACCTTTCCAAAGGGGATTGTAGAAGACGTCTTAGTCAAGGTAGAAAAATTTATTTTTCCGGCCGATTTTGTGGTATTAGACATGAAGGAAGACAAGGAAGTCCCCATTATAGTGGGTAGGCCTTTCTTAGCCACCGGAAAAACTTTGATTGACGTACACAAGGGTGAGTTAACCATGAGGGTTAACGATGAACAAGTGACTTTTAATGTACTAAAAGCCATGAAATTCCCTCGTTTAGAAGAAGATGACATAGAGGAAGTTAAGAGTGTGACCTTTATTGATTACAACTTAAGTGAGAATCTAGAAGAAGATGAAGAGGAGGGGACGGATGAAGAGAAATCTCATTGTGAGAACGAAATTCAAGAATGCTTTGAAATAAGTGCACGTCCACCGACATTCACTCGCAAGCCGGAGATTTTAGATATGACAGATAAGACGTGTGCAAATAAACCTTCCATCATTAGTCCTCCCACACTTGAGTTGAAACCATTACCTGAACATTTGGCCTACGCATATCTAGGAGACAATGATACATTACCGGTCATTGTCAACTCAAAATTATCACCAAATCAACATCAACAACTCATAGATTTGCTGAAGCAATTTAAATTAGCCATAGGTTGGACGATCGCAGACATAAGAGGGATTAGTCCTTCGGTATGCATGCACAAGATTCTCCTAGAAGAATCTTATAAAGGTTCCATTGAGCCTCAACGCCGTCTCAGTCCACCTATGAAAGAGGTCGTAAAGAAAGAAATAATAAAATGGTTAGATGCAGGGATAATATACCCTATCTCCGATAGTTCTTGGGTCTCTCCGGTTCAATGTGTTCCGAAGAAAGGAGGGATGACCGTAATAAAAAATGATAAGAACGAATTAATATCGACTAGAACTATTACCGGATGGCGCATTTGTATGGATTATCGCAAGCTTAATAAGGCTACTAGAAAAGACCACTTTCCATTGCCTTTCATAGATCAAGTTCTAGATAAGTTGTCCGGTAATGATTTCTTCTGCTTCCTAGACGGATATTCCGGGTATAACCAAATCACGGTTGACCCGGAAGATCAAGAGAAAACAACCTTCACGTGCCCTTACGGAACATTCGCCTTTAGGAGAATGCCATTTGGTCTATGCAACGCACCAGCCACGTTCCAACGGTGTATGATTGCTATATTTTCAGAAATCATGGATCATGGCATAGAGATCTTCATGGATGATTTCTCCATCTTCGGAAAATCATTTGGGAGTGTTTGGAGTGCCTAGAAAGAGTGCTTGTGCGATGTATCGAAACTAACCTTGTGCTGAATTGGGAAAAGTGTCATTTCATGGTACGCGAAGGCATCGTGTTAGGCCATCATGTGTCAAGCAAGGGGTTAGAAGTAGATAAGGCCAAAATTGAGGTCATAGAGAAATTACCTCCTCCTAGGAATGTGAAAGAGTTAAGGAGTTTCCTAGGGCATGCCGGATTTTACAGAAGGTTTATCAAAGATTTTGCTAAGATTGCAAAACCTCTTAGTGGATTGTTGGAAAAGGATACGAAATTTCATTTTGACGAAGACTGTTTGAGTGCATTTAGTAAACTGAAAAAGCAATTAACCACGGCACCAATTGTGGTGGCACCCGACTGGGGTGAACCATTTGTCCTTATGTGTGATGCGAGTGACTATGCCGTGGGTGTAGTACTAGGTCAAGTTAGGGAGAAACTTTTTCACACCATAGCCTACGCAAGCAAAACTCTGATTGAAGCTCAAATCAATTACACCACGACTGAGAAGGAGTTGTTGGCAGTAGTCTACGCCTTTGAAAAGTTTCGATCTTATCTTTTATGCACTCAAGTCACCGTTTTTACTGATCATGCGGCTATCCGTTATTTGATGGAAAAAAGAGATACAAAGCCAAGGTTGATTCGTTGGGTACTATTATTGCAGGAATTCGATTTGGAGATTAAGGATAGAAAGGGCGTAGATAACCCTGTAGCAGACCATCTTTCCAGGATCGAACCGAAGGAATCTTATTATCATTCAGGGATTGAGGAGAGATTTCCAGATGAGCAAATCTTAGCTATATCAGAGGGGTTAGTGCCATGGTACGCCGATTACGTCAATTACCTCGTTAGTAACATCTTACCTTCAGATTTAAACTACCAACAACGAAAGAGGTTCTTACACCAAGTGCGGTCTTATCTTTGGGACCCACCTTATTTGTTTAAAATTGGTGCTGATGGAGTAGTGAGGAGATGTATACCGGAAGTAGAAATGCATCCTATTTTAGAAGATTGTCATAGTTCTCCCTACGGAGGACACTTCAAGGGAAATAGGACAGCTATGAAAGTCTTAGAGGCCGGGTTCTATTGGCCTACATTATATCATGATTCTAGAGAACATGTGAAAAGGTGTGATCGATGTCAAAAGGAAGGAAATATCAATAAGAATGAAGCTATGCCTATGAACCCAATTCTAGAAGTTGAGCTTTTTGATGTCTGGGGTATAGACTTCATGGGACCATTCGTTAATTCGAATGGTAATTTATTTATCCTCTTAGCCGTAGACTATGTATCGAAATGGGTCGAAGCCATAGCCACGACCAAAAATGATGCAAAGGTGGTGTTATACTTCCTGAAAAACTTCATATTTAGTCGATTTGGAACACCCAAAGCTATTATAAGTGACGGGGGAAGTCACTTTTGTAATCACCAATTTGCTGCGTTGTTGAAAAAGTACGGGGTTAGGCATAAGGTAGCATTGACATACCACCCCCAAACTAATGGGTTAGCAGAAGTATCTAATAGAGAGATCAAGAAAATCTTGGCTAAAACGGTAAGTGTAAATTGCAAGGACTGGTCTCAAAAGCTTAACGATGCCTTATGGGCATATAGAACCGCTTTCAAGACCCCAATTGGTGTTACCCCGTATCGGTTAGTTTACGGCAAGGCTTGTCACTTACCGTTGGAGTTGGAATATCGGGCATATTGGGCCATTAAGAAAATCAACTTTGACTTTCAAGAGGCCGGTAAATCTAGACTACTACAGTTAAATGAATTGGAGGAGATCCGGACTCAGGCGTATGAAAGTGCAATGGTTTATAAGGACCGTACAAAAATGTGGCATGACCGCCATCTTACGGACAAAAATTTACAACCAGGGAAACTAGTTCTATTATTCAATTCACGATTAAAAATTTTTCCCGGAAAATTAAAATCTAGGTGGTCGGGCCCGTTTCGGGTCAAGGAAGTTCTTCCTTATGGGGTCGTTACTATCATCAATGAAAAAGATCATTCGGAGTTTAAGGTCAATGGCGGACGTCTTAAGGCTTATTTAGGGAACGAAAATGAACGAGCAATATCGTTCATACACTTGAAATAAAATTTTCGAGCCGCTGAATGTCCAGCCGGGACATTAACTAAGGCGCTTCTGGGGAGGCAACCCCAAATTTTTATGTTAAGTTCTTTATTATTTTTGTTATTTTTGTTTTGTTTGTTTCTATTTCTCTCAAAAATTCCTTTCAAAAAGAAAAAAAATGAAATGATGATTCATGACTGAATCCCTATGGTCTCGAACGCTTAAAACCCACATTTCCCCTTCATTCAGTACTAGCCAAGGCTCAAAATCGACTCAGAAAAAAATGTTGCAACATTTTCGAAAAATGTTGCAACACTTTTTTCTCTGCCTTTTTCCCTTACAAGAGCGGAAATTTAGGCGGTGACCGGTTCAACTGCTTGATTAACCGGCTACCTGCGGGATTTACCTGAACCGGCGGTCTAATTGGCTATTAAATTTCGTTTTAACCTATTTTGCCGGTTCAATTAACATAAGTTAACCTTTTTAGTTTTCTTTTTTAATCACGCCGTGTATTTGCTGGCTTTTAAAAACGCGATCTCCCCAAATCCGCTGCTATCCCCCCCCCCCCCCCCCCGAACCCTTTGCTCCAGGAAACCCTAACGCCTCTGTCTCGCCCCGCTTCGACTCATCCGCCGGCGGCAGCAACCCCGCGACCACACCGTTCTGGAAATACCCCCCCCCCCCCTCTCGCCGTCCTCTTACGAAGTTCTGCTATCACTTACCGGTGGCGTCGACGTATCATGGCCCCCAAGAAAGGTAGAGAGAAGGCGGTGGCGGCGCACACGCACTCAAGATTCATCAACGACGAAGCCATGGCTCGCTACGAATTGCTTAAGGTAAAGCCCCTCATCTATGAACGAGGGTTTCAACTGGAAGTTCGTGGTTGGAGTCAAGCGTATGTGCAGCCAATAGACAAGTTCGGTTGGACCTCCTTCTGCCATCCACGCACTGATGCTGTCCTACCGTGGGTGTATGAATTTTACGCCAACGCCAAGTTCCACACGGACGGAAAAATCCACATACGGGGGAAGGAAGTCGATTTCTCCGCGGAAGGTATAAACTCCTACTTCGATTTATCAAATCTGGATTGTGATGTCCTCCAGTCGGTTAGAACCTCTAATCCATACGATATCGCCACCACATTGAGCCTCACTAGAAACATCACGTGGGTTAATGAATCAAAGCATGTCCTGCATTCAGCCCTTTTTACTCGTGAAGCTAAAGTGTGGCTGCTTTTCGTAAATTCAAGTGTTATGCCGACGAAACACTCCAACCATGTCTCCTTCGAGAGGGCTTGCATTATACATAGCATTATAAAAGGGATTCCCATTAATGTAGGGCATATTATTTCCAGTCAAATCCAAAAAAAGGTCAAAACGGAGGGGGGTACTCAGCTGTGGTTTCCCACGCTAATCACATCGTTGTGCCGTTACGCCGGGGTATCTCTCGCCGACACGGACACTACTACCATTGTAGGCCGGCCAATCACATTTTCTGTGATTTCCTCCTATATTAAAGTATCTTCCGAGGAGCCACCTCCCAAATCCGCTCCGAAACAACGCCCCACCGTATCTTCGAGCAAAACCACCCAACCTCCAATTCCACCACCACTTTCCCCAAACCCCCGGATTGGCCGATCATCCTTAAATATTTGCAAGGCACCGCCAAATATCAGCGCCAACAACATCGTGATATAGTCTCCCATTTAAACATTTTACATCACAATCAAGTAGCCATTCTCCGCCATTTGAATGTACCTGAGGACAAGATAGCAGTCCACGATGTGAATCCTGCTTGGTATGACAACAATCCCTCTACTTCTAAGGGAAAGGAGGCGGCATCCTCGCCAAATCCACATGATGAAACGGAAGCGGTCGAGGAGGGTGCAGCCTTTGCAGCCGGCGAAGACGACGAAATGAAGGAATTTTTGGACGATGACGACTCAGACGAGGTCGATGACGCTGACGACGATGAGGAGGATGGTTGATGCTCCACTACTCAGATCTGGGAAATTTACTTTGCATTTTTACTGCTGAAATGACTGTTTTGTTTTTTTTGGGACATCTCTATGGTGAAACATTTCAGTGTTAGTGCAGTACTTTATTTTATGCACATATTGCTCTTGTCAAAATTGCGGAGATTGATTGACTCCTTGGACGCTCGTTATCATTTTTCCTACATGACTACTTTGTTCTATTACTGATGAACTACTTGAAATGCATGCTATTAACTGAATGCTCAGTACCGTTGACGTATTACTTGGTTATGTATTTTCTAGCACTAATCTTTGTAACTGTTACTTGCTGCACTATAGTTGATCAATTCCCTAGCTGCATTTTTCCGTTTCCTGAAATGTTGTTTTCATAAATTATGGCTATATGTTTTCATGTCGTGAAGTTTTACATGTTACTCAATACCTTCACTGTGTTAATGCAAACTATTTATTATAATCTGCTACTTTGTGGGATATTCCGTTCATCGCTTATACTTTTATGTTCCACTTCACTCATATTTATATGTTGACGACTCACATGTGAAACTGTCTTTTTATTCCACTATTATGATTTATGAAGTTCGCAATCGCATACAAGGCTATTATATTTGCTACAACTGCTTTACTAGGGACTAGTAAAGGTTAAAGTATGGGGGCATGTCCTTCTATACCTTGCTTGACAAAGCTTTTATGGGGTATATTTTAGAACTGCTTGCTCTTCATTTTTTATTATTATTATTAAAAAATCTATTCAAGTTTTTCAAATTAATTGTAAGTTTAGACGAGTCAGTCCTATGAGTCAGACTATTAAATTGTAATTAGACTGATTGGTTAAAGCTCGATTAAGAAATCTATCTCACATTCATGCACTATAGTTCTTAAAAGTGTTTACCCCCTTTTAATTTATTTAATTAACTTCGGATCCTAATGGGATTGGATCGAGTATGTTCTAATTCAATGATAGTCGCCAATATATTGAGCGTACGTAGTTAACCTTGCTTCCACATAAATCCTTACCTTTGTGGCCATCACATATTACTTTTGAGCTTAAAGACTTGATTATTCATTTCCCTATGTTCTTTAGCTAGTAGACTGACCACTTATGGGTGTTAAAACAAAAAAAATTTGTGTATATCATAGTGACATGTGGCCTAAGTTAGCTCCGGCTTACTTGGAATGATCCCAACTATGATCAAAAAAAAAGAGAGGATATATATATAGCATAGTGATATGTGGCCTAAGTTAGCTCCGGCTTACTTGGAATGATCCCAACTGTGCAAATATCAAAAGAAAGAAAAAATTGTTGAAAGTTATACCCCATAAGGTGGCAAGCTACTAAGTTAATTAGAATCATTGGCTACCCACCTCTCCAAAATTCATCAAGTCGTTTTTATTTGGCATTGGTTTCTACCAAACTCATGTAGAGGTCATATCAAAGCCTTAGACTACTCTTGATCTATCCTATTGGTGATGAAGTTTATCGAAAATGAATTGTAAGGGATGTAGACAAATTGTTAAGGGCATCACATATAACACTTGAATTCTTAATTGAGCCTTATCCTATATCTATCTGATAGAATTATGAAAGTTTGAATTCTTATGGACTAGCAAGTCTAGCATCAGTTAATGAGAATTACTTGAAGCTATTTTGGTTAACTTATAATGAAGAGTAGATGGAAATGAAATTATACTGTCATGAATCTTTGTCATATCATGATTTACAATGATTTACCTTTGCTAGGGACTAGCAAAGAACTAAGCATGGGGGTGTGATAACTTCGCAAAAAGAAGTTATCTTCATCTCTATTTTAACCATTTTTAGCCATGTTATGTGATATTTATACATGAAAAGTAGATAAAATCCAATTGCCGCATGTTTTGGAGTCAAAATGTTTGTACTCTCATTGTTTATATGTTTTTATGATAGGATTCGGGGAGAATTTAAGTCAAAGATTGAAGGCTAAGTATTGTGAAAAATCTGGGAAAAATGTTACAACATATTCTCAACATTCTGGCAGGAACTGTGCAGAAAAAAACAGAACCAGAAATGTTGCAACATATTCACAACATTTTTGGCAGTTACAGGAAATTCAAATCCGAAAATGCCAAGTTTTGGACAGTTACAACTTATTTCAAAGCATCCATTCAGCATTTTAAAATGACTGGATGTGGGGCCCACTAGGAGAAGAAGAGGGAAAGTTTAAAGGAAGGAAATTTCAGCCATAAAAGAGAGATTTTATTCCATTCTGAGAGAGCCATTAGAGGAAGAGAAAAACTGCAGGAAGAAGGATTTTCGGCCAAGGAAGAACCAGTCCAGTCTTGGCATTCGGGCTGAAGGAAACGCTTCCACACCACTGGAGAAGGGAAGATTCGCATTTCTTTTGAAATGTTTAGTAAGATCTCTTCAGTTTTGTGTTATTTTCCCGCAGTCATGAACTAAAACTCTCTAGTCTTGCATGATGAGAGTAGTATGTGTATTTTGATGATGAACATCTTTGATTTTGAGTTTGCTTTGTGATTATCTTTATGGATCTTGTGATTTTTATGGTGAAATTGTTGGATCATGTCTTTTTATTGTATTGCGCCGCGAGAATCGAGAGAAGAGCGGCGTAATGTTAATTTAAGGGCTAGTTTATCGCAGTGCGAGAATCGAGAGATGAGCAATGTGAATCATTAACCAACATTTTTTTATTTTTACGGCGTTTCAAGAGTCGAGAGAGGAGAAACGTGTGTGCATCACAAGATCTATTGAGTTTTGAAAAGCGAAAGAGATTTCCTTTTTATGCTTGCGTATTTGATTCTTGCACTTCATAATATTTTTCGTTTTTCCTAAGTTAGAGATAACTAGGATTGCGTAGATATCAAGACCCCTTGTATCGAGAGATAAAGGTTTCTTCTTTTAAAAATCATCGCAAGATAATCCAAAGTTCAACCAAATGAAATATTTATTTTATCACCATCAATGTACACATATGAAATCAGAAATGCAAGACTATTTTCTCTAATTGCTAAGAAATTACTTAAAGATCTAGTTAATTTAGTTTTAATATTTATCTAAAAGTTTTAATCTAGTTTCAGAAAATCAATTAATCGTTTTACTTGGATTCATAGAAACGGTGTAGCTAGTAATTGTAAGCACTAAACCCATCACTTCTCCGTGGGAACGATCTCACTCACTTTGTATTACTTGTACGGCACGTATACTTGCGTTTTCAAGCTCTATTTTGCGCCCATCACGGACCTACGACTATATGTTATGTGACGGATGAGGTGTTATAAGATGGTATCAGACTCTAGTGTTGGTCTTCCTTATTCGAATTCGTTTACGAATTCTTTTAAAGGGTGGTGAGCACACGTATGTGTGTTACCGTTATAACATAAAAAGAACCCATGAATGTCCACTTAGGAATGAAAATACACACGTTTGGGAAACCTGAGTGTTCTTATAATTGTGTTTTGGCAATCTGTTTGTCACCTGATTGAGTGTTTTTACATTTATAGGTGACTAGGAGCGGTTCAGGGCCGTCACAACAACAATGCTCTGCGGAGAGTAGTGCACCTAACGATGTGTCTACAATCCCTCCTTCTGCTGAAACCATACGGATGGTAGCGGAAGAGTGTTCGCTATGATTAATGCATAACCAGGATGGCAAGTGCAGCCTCCTATCCCTGGTGTAGTGGAACTTATGGTAGTGATCATGGAGCGGCAGTGCACGTGGTGTTGAGGAGAGCGGCAGAGAAACAGTTAAAGCATGTGATGAGCTTTAATCCACCAATGTTTACCGGTATTGGAAGCCCAACTCAAGCCAAGGATTGGCTGTCTAGAGTTAAGAGGGTCATGACGACTACGGAGACAGAAGAGTGGCAGAAGGTTACAATATCCACTTTTCTTCTAGACGACGAAGCAAGGCTGTGGTGTGATGAGTTAGAGCTGCATCATCTGGCTTGGAGACAACTCGCTGACATCTCGTTGGAGGAGTTCACGAGATTATTTCTGGCACGGTTCATCTAGACAGCGCAGAAAATAGCGATGGAGAATCAGTTCCAGAGGTTGACTCAGGGTAAAAGTAGCGTGGATGACTACCTACATGAGTTTACAAGATTGGGACGACATGCTAGCTCCACTTTTCTGGATAAGGAACACAAGATCAACCGATTTTATGAAGGACTGCGTGATGATCTTAGGTTACTACTCTTAGGTCCGATGACGTAGGGCTTTCTAGTTGTGGTCAATACAGCTCGGTCACTATAGCAGGATTTGAAGAGGGTTCATAGCAGGAAGGATTTAACAGTGAAGAGCCCGGAGTTCAAAGTACCGAGACCGGCGAAGTCTTGATATCGAAAGTGGAACAAGAAGGCCAAGCATTTTTATTTTTTTAAAAAACCTTTATTCAGGGACTGAGTAAGGGAACTTTTACTATCCTTAGAGATCTTGTTCAGACCGTTAAGCTTTTATTGAACAACCTAGCTATGATACTACTTGAAAGACTTTTAAGGATAGATACTCACTTAAAGGGGGAGGGGATGAATAGTTTTTTTGAGACTTTTTATCTTTATAGAATTTAACTTTGATGAGTTAGAGTTTAGTTATAGCTTTCAAGAACACATAAAACACACATGAAATTTATAGTGATTCCCCTATATAAGGTACATCTACTTTCTCCCTTCGCCTATATAACATAGAGCTAGACTAGACTAACTTTTCCAAAACTCAGATCAATAGATCTTACAGCTCAAATCCCTCCCTAGATCTTACAACTCAAAGTGTCTTCCACTCATATAACTCATGTTTTATGAAAAACGCACGATGGTTGTTCACTAAAAGGAACCTGAGCAATTTCACGACTGAAACAGCCATGCGTCAAGGAAAATGCACTATCGTGCGATGCCTACATGCAATATTTTAAGTCTTGAGGGAACAACCCACCTGCAAACAAACACCACATCATGGAGCACACCTCCAACACAAGCAAAAATATTACAGTATACACAAGAAAAAGACATGAGGAGCACCATGTGCTTACCCCCAGCAATAAGATGCACGATTGCACACCCCAATGAGCCAAAATGTGCACATTATGTGAGAATCGTGAACAAGTGAAATATAAGCAATAATGACCTGAAAGTGAAGTACAAGTGTGTGAAAAATAGCTCAGATGAGTCCGAAAAATCCTATATAAATCGAACTCATATGTGGTTTTCTACCATTTTGTTTGGAGATCCTTTGGTGGTTGGCGTCATTGTGGCTCTGCTCCAATGGGGCAAAAGAGCAAGGCTTATAAGATTATAACTGTGGATTCGCCAAAGCAATCTGCTGATGAGGAATTAATCTATAGGAAAATACACAGGTTCCATAAAATACTACATGCATGGATTTTTCAATCATAAGTGTCCTTTTATCATAACACATATATGTTTTGCTAGATAAGGAATATCCCAAAAATATTCCAACACCAGCTTTCTTATCAAATTTGACAAGATGGCTTTTCCCATTGTTAAGGATATAACAAACACTGCCAAATATTCCGAAGTAAGAAACTTTAGGTGGCCTACCTTTCAAAAAATCATAAGGCGTCTTTAGTTTTGTCTTGTGAATAAGACTTCTGTTCAGAAAATAATTAGCAGTGTTAACTGCTTCAGCCCAAAAGTATCTAGGCAGATTAGACTCTACTAATAAAGTTCTTTCAGCTTCAATTAGTGTTTAGTTTTTTCCTTTCAACAACTCTATTTTATGAGTTTTGGGAGCAGAAAAACTTTGTCTTATCCCTTCATCTTCACAAAATCTACAGATCAACTGATTTTCAAACTCTATGTCATGATCACTTCTAATGAATGATACTTTAGTATCTAATTTAGATGGGATCTGTTTAGTGAATTTTGTGAAAGTTTCAGACTTGGATTTTAAAAACAACACTCAACTAAACCTTGAAAAGTCATCAATAATAACAAATATAAAAGATTTACCTCATAAAGTTTGAATGGTAAGAGAATCAAATAAATCCATATGTAGTAAATATAAAATTCATGGAGAATCATTCTCACTAATAGTTTTAAAAGATGATTTTACCTGTTTTCTCAATTGACAAGCTCTACATGGATTCATCTTTTTGTAGTTAACTTTTGGTAATCCTCTTACTTGCTTATCTTTTGATAAGTTTGTTATAGTCTTGTGATTTAGATGACTAAGTCTCCTATGTCATAGCTCATTCCTATCAATTTTTGTATTAAATGGACATAATTCATTGTTAGTGGAATCAAAATCAACAACATATATGTTGTCTTTTCTAAAACTTGTTAGTATAGTTTTATTTGTTCTAGAGTTTATTATTTGGCAAATATTGCTAGTGAATACAACCTTGTATTCACCATCACATAATTGGCTAATACTAATTTGATTATGTTGAAGCCCTTCAACATAAACTACTTTAGCAAAGGTGATATCTCCCATTTTGATCATGTCATATCCTTTGGTCTGATCAAAATTAGAATCACCAAAAACTACATGTAGACCATTTTTGGGCTCGAAATTTATCACTATATAATATTTGCAAGCTGATTACTCCTTCCATTCAATGAGTCTTCAAAGACTTTTGTCTTTGATAGTTCTTCTTCAATGAAGTATTTTCTTATGTTAGCTTTCTAATATGTTCCTTCAAACTATTTATCTCATCTTCTAAATATTTATCTTGTTCTATTTGTTTAATATCATCTGGACAGTCTTCATACATTTTTAATTTTTGCCTTAATGATTTGATTTCTTTTTCCAGTTGTATTTGATCAATGCAAAATTCTCTAAAACATATCTTAAAATCATTAAAAGTGAAATCTATATCATCAAAATAATCTGGTACCTCATTTGAATCATGATCAGATTCTGTCTCTAGTGCTATGAGACCAGCTTCCTCAGTAGCCATTTCTTCTTCTGTATCTGATGAAGAACTGGAATCTGAGCTTGTATCACTCTAGGTTTCAACAATAAAACTTTTTCCCTTTCTCTTATCATTCTTCTTTAAATACTTTTTCTTTTGATCCTTTGAGCTAGATCTTTCTTTTTGTAATTCTAGACACTCAGTTGAAATATGTCCAGGTTTTCTGCAAGTAAAACAACTTATCTTCTTATTAGGAGTTTTTTAAAACTTTAGTTTTCCTATACTTCTGTTTCTTCTTCTTGAACCTTCTGATTTAATCCATTTTTTGAATATTCTAGCCAGAAGATTGAACATTTCATTTTCTGCAACAAATGGATCATCTTCAGAAACTTTGAATGCTGCTGATTTTTCTTTTGATGATAAGCTATTCTCTTTTGCTTCAGTTTCAGCTCTACTTTTCAATAACTATTCATATGATTTCAGCTCTCCAAGTAGAGCAGCTGTAGTAATCTCTTTATGACATCTAGCTTCTCTATTTCCCAAATTCTAAAGTCCCATGTATTAGGGAAATATATGAGTAACTTATCATTTATTTCTATATGAGATATGTCTTTATTCAATCATTTTAACTCATTAATTATCATGCTAAATCTGTCATACATCTCTGCTACAGATTCATCAGATTTTTTCTGAAAATTTTCATAGTGTGAGATTAGAAGTAATCTTATATCCTTCCTTTCATCTACACTTCCATCAACAATTCTTGATAAAGATTCTCATATCTCTTTTGCTAAGTGACATTCTGCAACCTTTTGAAATATGTCATCTGACATGGTAGATACTAAGATATTCATAGCTTTTAAATCACAATCTTTAATTCTCTTTTACACATCAGTCCATTCATTTCTTAGTACTTTTTCTGCAGCTATATTGCCTTTTGCAGCCCTTTTGTATGACATTGGTGGTTTTGTCAAGATTGATTCAAAAATTCCTTCATCAATAGAGTTTATATACAATCTGATTCCGGATTTCTAGAGTGTAAACTCATTAAGATTACACACTTGTGGTCTAGTTGATGCAAATCCTTTGAAGGAATTTGAGTCCATTATAGTAAATGTGTATGTGAATATATTGTTGCAACTGAAATGATCCTTTGATCATGGTGTTAACCTTATTATAAATTAATCTCCTATAGATTATCCTATAGATGATTAACCCCCCTCTGATATCAATTGAAATGGGAGTACAGTTGTTATATTCTTCAGAGTTTTCTCTAGAGGGGGTGAATAGAGATTAAAAATTATCTTAAAATACTTAATTCTAATCACATAATTTGCATTCACATAAACAATTATCTAGAATCAGATGTAATAAAGTAAAATCTCAGCACAACACCGCAGAAAATAAGACAAAAATAAAATCACAGAAGACACAAGGATTATATTGGTTCTCCCTCAATCTGGGTATATTCACTCTTCTACCCCCTTAGTAGGAATTCACTATCACAGTGTGTGAGTCTTTTGATCAAGAAACTCTTAGAAACACAACAAATATTTTGATAAGGAGATCTTGAACCAATTACAATTTGAATCTTTTCTAACGAAGACTCTTAGAACCTCTCACAGAATCCTTTGATGAGAGATTTACAAAATTGTTTTCTCCAACACAAAAAGTAAAATAAGAGAATATTTGAGTTAGAATGATTCTTCTCTTTGTGTCCTCTCTTTAGATTTTTGAGGACAATCAATGATGATCTGTAGAACTTCTGATGAATCTCTGAATATCAAAATATCAAAGACTATAAGCCCAATCTGTAGATGGTCTTTCAAAATCTTCTCTAAATCTGATGCAATTTCCTCTCGAGAAGAAGTTCTAATTCTTTAATCAGACTCAACAACTATCAAAATCAATCGACTGATATTGGAAGAGATTCAATTGATGATGATCTTCCAAGCTTTCTCTGTCAAATTCAATCTTCCCACGATCTGATATATATTTTCTGATCATCTGCTGATTGATAATCAATTTGATAAACTGTGATAGATCTCTTATCTGTATTGTTGTTTCTTTGTAACTCATCATATATATAGATCGACTGCCTCTAACATCTCCAACAATCTGTTATGTAAACTCCTTGTTGATTTAAATCAAATTGAAGCCACAAAACAAAATATTATTAATAAATTCAGTCGACATAACGTCGAGTTCTAGTCGAAGCAACATCGATTTCTGACTGTCTGTATGAAAATCTCTGTAGTCGATGTTCCGTCAATATCATGTCGAAGCATATGTCGATTTAATCTTTAAGTGTCGTCGACTTATTCAGATTAAGTTGATCTGACTTCTATTCAAAATAACGTCGAATTCCAGTCGACATTGCGTCGAGATCTAGTCGACGCAAGTTGACAATTTATGATTTTTTTTCTTCAATTCAGTATGCCTTGTATATATCCTTTATATCAATGACACTATAGAATATTTAACTACCAAATTACCCTATCCATACATCATGTGTAATAAATATGTGATGTAAAATCACTAAAAATAATTTATCAAGCTAAATCTTAAGCGTTTTTCCAAACACTTGACACTGCAAGCATATCATAGATGTGAGCATGCTCTGTTTGAGTAAACACAACCATGACCACAACTCTGATTGTTGCCTTCTCAATACCCGAAAATGTTTGATATGAATAGTGGGGGTTGCTGGATGTGATCCATTATGCATGAGATCCTGAAGCAGCCATATCCTGCAAAATAAAAGAAAAATCAATATCGCCTGCATTATCAATATAGTCAGACTGTATCCGATCGAAAGCTATTGTTCATCTTCCTCCTCAGAATCCTCTTACAATTTGAGATACTCCTTTAGATCTTCCCTAAAAAACAAAATGCTAACTTCTCATCACTCTTGCTATAAAAAAATCACCTATAAAATATTTCTTCAAAATCTACAATCAAAACCACTTTTTCATCATATCCTAAAACCTAAAACTCCATGAAAATGAAATGAAATGAGAAAGGAACTCTCTAATACTAACCAAAGAGAGAAATATACTAAAAATTTCTAAAAGAAACAACATTTTATATGAAGCATGCACTTGCAAACCGAGGAGGTTTCGGTGAATAGAGTTTGGGGAAAATGTGATCTGAAAGTGGCAGACTGTACTTCTATAAGTCGCGATAACGCCTAGCGTTATTGATATCACTGAGGATAGCATACAACATTAATTATTTTTAATTGGTGAATACAAATTTATTTTTCTTTAGATCAATGTCTATTTTTAGTTTTAAATTTTTCAAAATATAAATATATATTTGTTATTTACCAACAATGTTAAAAAAACAAATATGCATTTCATTTTGTTGTTGTTGTTTGTCTTGCCTTTTTAAAACAAAAAACATAAAAAATACTATTTTTGCTTCAATGCCTAGTCAAGGTTGATTATATTTATCTCTAAAAAATTATTTACAATGCTTAAATATGATAAGGATAACTCCACTAAGCACTACTCATCCTTCTGATAAGTATTAATGAGCATTATGAGAATGAACACCTTATAAAAAATTGTAAAGTTTCTTATGCAAACAAATTTTACATCACTTCTCTTAACAAAAAAAATCTTTATGTGCTTTGACAATTGTGAAAGTAAAATTATTTGTCTATTTAATATTGTGTTCTTACATTACATACTCTCATTGATTTGATTTATACACTTGTATACTTTATTAAAACACACTTTTGAACTCATCATTATCTAACATAAAATTTTCATTCATGAGAATTAGATCCTAAAACATATCTACACTATTCGCTACACACTTGAGTAAATGCACTAGATTGCTATGCATGACTTTTATATTGTTTATTTTTACTTGGAATGTGAATTAATTTACATTGTAAAACACATGTTTTCTTGATATTTCAAATCATTCTTGCAATTTTTATGATAATATAACATTTTTTGTACTAAACTTCAAACATTTTCTTTTCAAGTTAAGACTTGTCATTTTTTTCTATGTTTTTACTTTCTAAAAAGATGTTCTTTTAAAAAAATGCTTACACTATTTTTTTCGTTGTGCTTAATCTTAAAAATCAAATTACTTTCAATCTACACAGTGCAAAATAAAAAACTATATCACTATCTTTTTTTGATGATACCAAAGGGGGAGAATAAAATGAAGAAATCTATTATTTAGGGGGAGTACATTTAAAAAATCATATAATGCATATATGTAGTATATGTAGGGGAGCATCCATATAGTTGGAGAACTTGCATATTTATCAGGTTCATCATATACTATAAACACCACTCTAGTTATATTTGATTTATACCTAGTAAATTTGTTATTATCAACAGAGAGAGATTATTGGAACATGTGTTTCTGAAAGAACTAGTGCCTAAACACCTAGAGGGGGGTGAATAGGTGCATTTAATCTTTTTAGACTTTACAGGGAGAAATACAGTACAGTAATTGCAATTCACAGCACAACAATCACAGCATTCACACAAGCATACAATCACAGAGAGCACACAGGATTTATAGTGGTTCCCCAAGGTCTGGGTACATTCACTTTCCTCCTTCGCCTATCTAGTAGTGTACTAGATTCGGCCTAACTTCTCAACTACTTCTCATATCCATAGATCTTACAGCTCAGAACCCCAAATAGGTTCCTACAATTCAGAGTGATCCCACTCCTACAACTCAGGCACAAAAGCCCTACCACTCAGTCTTCACCAAGACCTACACTCAGCCTTCAACAAGGCCTACACTCAGCCTTCAACAAGGCCTACACTCAGAGAAATGTATCTCCTACACTCAGGCATACAAGCCCTACCACTCAGCCTTTATAAATATAGGCTTACAACTCAGATCCCTTAGGATCCTACAGAAAATAAAAAGTACAAAGAATAATAACCACAACTCTGATTGAGAAAGTAGAGTTGACTGGCTTCTTGATGAGTTCTTGAAAGAACTTTGCTGAGATCAACCTCCCTTGGCTTTTCTTCAAAGCTTCTTGAATAGAACACAGTAGGGTTGAATCTCTAGGCATATAATCTTCAATGAACTGCTGACTTGAGAATCATATCTCAATCTAAATCTTCCTTAACAGCCTGGTTCAATAGCTGTCTTCTTAGAAGGAGCTTTCTCTCTCCAACTTCTTAGATCTTCACTTGAAGGTCTTCTTCTTGTTTGTTGTTTCTCACTTCAGTGATTGCTTCCTCTCCTCTTCTGATTGAATTTTTTCTGTAGAAGGAATAAGCCTTTATATAGGCTTTCTTCATGGTGACAGGCTGATACGGTTTCTAACAAACTTCTGACAGCTTTGATAGTAGCAGTTGACCGGTTGAAATGGCAGTTGTCAAGTCATCCAGTCACTTCTTGAAAACTCTGTCACTGTCTGAAAGTGTCGAGACAGATAGTCTTTATGTGTCGACACAAATAGACCAAGTGTCGACACAAGTAGACTAAGTGTCGACACTAGCCTTCATGGTGTCGACACTACTCACTACAAGAAAACTGACCTTTAGTGACGAAACTTTAGTGATTAAATATATTTCGTCACTAAAGACATGTCTATAGTGATGAATTGATCATTTAGTCATTAAATACATATTTTAAGTGACAAAGTCAAAGTTTAGTCACTACAAACATATTTTTAGTGACAAAGTCAAAGTTTAGCCACTACAAACACATCTGTAGTGACTAAAAAAATCTTGTCACTAAAAATATAACTTTAGTGACAAACATTTAGTGACTCAATATATTTTATCACTAAAGACACAATTTTTGTGATGAAGTAATGTTTAGTCACTAAACACATTATCTTCAGTGACAAAAGTCAACATTAGTCATTGTAGACAGAACTTTAGTGACAAAAAATTAGTGAAAAAAATATTTCTTCACTAAAAACATATCTATAGTGTTGAGGTAAAAGTTTATTCACATATTTCACATATTTCGAAAAGATTTAACAGTTACAAAAACAACGCATCTAAGGACCAACTAAAACTCATTTTAAAGAAATTATAATTTTCAAATAACTGGGAGCACAACTCACCTACAAATTTAAGATGATTTATTTAACAAGTTTCATCAAAAATACATGTTCATAAATCATTGTGAAGATATCAAAAATCATCAAATATTACTTAGTTACTTTTCTTTAATTATCACAATAGAGCATATTGATCAATTTTTCTCATCTTTCTAGCCAGCAACACTAAAACACATAGTTTCATCATGTTAACACACCACAAGTTTAAACTATAAGCACATATGCATATACCGCCTTCAGGTAGAGAGGACAAAATTTACCCCAAATATCGAAAAATAGAGATCATTCGTTCAAATAAAAAAAATTCTACCAAAACCTAAAATTAGTATGCACGCAAATACTCATCTACGAAGGGAGACTAAAATAGAACCCTGAAACGAGCTAAAATCACCACGAAATTGCCCAAAAAATGGACTGAAATCAAGCAAAATAGGGCTCGTCGACCGCTCATGGAGGCTGAAAATGTGGACGTGAAAGGGGCAGAATACCTTCCCTGTTGGAGTTGTGGAACACTTCCGGTCCTCTTGTTTAATTTCTCATACCGGGTTCGCCCATGTGAGCTTAGAGGAATCGAAGTGAGACTCTCTCTGACAAATCCGTTGTTGACGACAGCGGGGGTCCGGGGGCGGCAGCCCCCGGCGGAGGTCCCGCTGTCCGGACAGCGGGCAGGGGTCCAGGGGACAGCGTCCCCGGTGGGGGCTCGGGGGCAACGCCCCCGAAACAAAATCAGTTTTGGGTTTCCCGGGAGTGCGGTTATCTGCCCGTTTTCGCACGCACCCTATTTAAGGACTAAGTTATTAAAAATTAAAAATTAGAGTTTTAAGTTATTTTATTTTTAATTTAGTGTGTGTTGTGTCTATGACAAAAATTAATGTACCCATTCATAACTAAGTGTCAGTTTCCCTCCAAATTAAAAACAATATATGAGTAGTTCCCGTTTCCGCCACTCCCAAATTAATTAATAATAGGCAGTTTTCTAGTAACCGGCAGTTTCCCCCACCTCCATCAAATACCGCGTGTCCCGTTTTCTTCTGCTCGATCTGAACCATTTCGCGCTGCAGCCCTTGAAGAGTGTCGAACGCCGACGAATCCCGCAAAGTCGGCGTGATTTTTGTTTGCGACGATCTCTTCGCTGAAGCCTGCCACCGTGCTCTCCCTTTTTCAGCGAGGACAGGTAACGATAAACCCTTTATCATTTGCATTTCTATTCGGAAGTTTCGCCCACCTCCGCCTCTACCAAATGACGGCCAACGCATGTGAAAGAAGTTAGGGCAGACCCAATAAGTTAGGTGTCAGGGTGTGTTTTTTTGTGAATCGCGTCTTGTGTGATGCCCTATTTTCCCTTTCCCTTGCTTCGCCTGGCCGCAATCCGCAGAAATCCAGTTAAATTTTCGATTTTCTTCCTTTGGCAGTTTGGCTCTCCGGCTCTGCACCCTTTGGTGGTCGGCGTTTCCTTCACGACTTCGAGCAGTCTTCTCTCGATTGATTGGAGGGTTGGAGTCCGTTCATCATTTCGTCTCCTCTCAACCTCTGTAAGTTTTGCTTTTCTGCCATTAAGAATTCCGGTCTCTTCCTTGACTCCCTTCAGCATAGGGTTTAGGAAATAATTTCTGGCTGCAAAGCCACTATGGCAACAAACAATAGTCTGAGTGCTTGGTTAATTAACAAAAAGAATGATGATTAAATTGAAAAATGACATAGAAATTGAAAATATACATTTTCTTTGTAAAAATTGTAAAACCACTGTCTTTATTTACAGTTTCATAATTATTGTTTGGTTCATGAATCTATTTTATATATGCTTCAAATGTATAACAGCATAACTAAATACCTTAATCAGTAAAATTTTCCCAACTTATGTTCAAGATTTTTCATTTTATACTATGATTAGGCTAATAATTTGTTGATAATTTTATGCGATTCAGATTAATTAATTCAATTAACTGATTTAGATTACCTAATTTAATTTTATGCAATTCAGATAATTTAATGAGATAATGTTATGCAATCCTTAATTACTCTTCTACCCTTTCGTTGAGGTTGAAATATAATTTTTTTTGCACAATTTGTCCACATCCTCTTTACTCTCTACCTTGTTGTAGGTTTGTTATTTGATGTCTATTATGGAAGAGTTGTTTACACTGGAAGAGATCTCGTTAGAAAAACTATGCATAAGAGATTGGAGAATATTAAATGTTGTCGTTTATGAAATTTTTTAGGTGAATGTTATAGGAGAGATTATAGAATTGGTTTTTTTGACACTGTTCTATGCCAACTTTTCACTCTGGTTAACTTTTGAATTGAAACTTTTAATGAACTATAAATGTAAGAAAGAAATTATTTTTGTTTGGGAAACATCAAATACATTCTCTCTGATTTAAGTTTATTGTCTAAACAATGGAACCCAACTTTTTTTTAAAACCATGTTATATGACAGGAGAAGAAGCAATAAGACAAATTCTTAATCCTACCATTTTCTTCAATAAATTTTTGAAAAAATTTTCGTTACTTTAATTTGTACTGTAAATCCTCAAAATTACCTTTATTGTTTTATTTATTTATTTATTGATATGTAGTGCAATGGATAAAACATGGATGGATATCGGTGATCGGAGACAACCTGCTTACATCAGTGGAGTGAATTCTTTTCTTGATTTTGCTTTTACTCATTCTAGTAGAGGAAATACTATTCGTTGTCCTTGTTATAAGTGTGCAAATAATCATTTCCACACTCGAGAGATTGTCTTTGTGCATCTTATTCTGAATGGAATTGTAAAGACCTATAAATGGTGGTCAAGTCACGGAGAGGATTATTACATTAACCCAAATAGTGAGCGAAATGATGACGTGGTCAGAGAAGTTGAGGAAGAGATTTCAGAGCAGGATGATATACATGATCTTCTGTATGATTTTAATTTTAATGACAATGGTCATAATGAAGAAGAACGTGATCATGAGATCCCCAACGAAGCTGCTAAAAATTTTTATGATTTGCTAAATGACGCTGAACAAGAATTATATCCTGGTTGCAAAGAATTTTCAAAATTTCAATTTATGGTCACTTTATTAGCGCTTAAATCTGATTATGGATGGACAAATCGATCTTTTACTGCATTACTTAAAGTTTTGAAAAGAGCAATTCCTTTTAGTGAAAAACTACCAAGTAGTTTTTATGAAGCTAACAACTATATACAAGAGCTTGGAATGGAGTGTAAGAAGATAAATGCTTGCTTAAATGATTGCATTCTCTATCATGGTAAATTTGCAAATTTAGAGAGTTGTCCAACTTGTGGCACGTCCAGATGGCAATTGAGCAGGATAAATAATACTGCAGAATGCAATATATCGTCAGGGAAGAGTAAAAACATACCAAACAAGGTTCTAAGACATTTTCCTTTGATACCTAGGCTTCAAAGGTTATATATGTGCTCTAAGACGGCCGAGGATATGAGATGGCATAAAGATAGGCGTCACAATGATGGTAATTTACGACATCCAGCTGATGTCTTCGCTTGGAAGTCATTTGATGAAAAACACTCAGAATTTTCATCTGACGCACGGAATATTAGGCTTGGCTTAGCAAGTGATGGGTTTAATCCTTTTGGTATTATGAGCACAAATTATAGTGTGTGGCCAGTTATTTTAATTCCATATAATATGCCACCATGGTTATGCATGAAAACCCCTAATTTTTTCATATCCTTGATTATTCCTGGTCCGGGACAACCTGGGAATGATATTGATGTATATTTGCAACCTTTGATTGATGAGTTAAAAATATTATGGGAATTTGGGGTTCACACTTATGATGCATATACTAAGTGCAACTTTAACATGCGTGCTGCTGTGTTATGGACAATAAATGATTTTCCAGCTTATGCTAACCTTTCAGGTTGGAGCACAAAAGGTAAGCTTGCTTGTCCGTGCTGTAATAAAGACACATGGTATTGCCGATTAAAGAATGGGTCTAAGATGTGTTACATGGGAAGTAGGCGTTTTTTGGAACCAAATCATAGATGGCGAAAAGACAAGAAGTCTTTTGATGGAACAATAGAAATTCGAACAGCACCAAAGGTCCTATCAGGTGATGAAATTTTAGAGCAACTAAAAGATTGTGACGATGTGATTTTTGGAAAGCTTCAAAAGAAAAGAAGGCGGGAAGACAATTCTCTTCCGTATAATTGGAAGAAGTTAAGTATTTTTTTTCAATTGTCATATTGGAGTACACTTGAGATACGACATTGTCTAGACTACATGCATATTTTAAAAAATATTACAGATAATATACTAGGCACTATGTTGAATATTGATGGAAAGACAAAAGATGATTTGAATTCTAGACTTGACCTTAAAGAAATGGGGTTGAGATCAGAATTACATCCGGTGGAAAACAATGGTTATTATGTCATGCCACAAGCATGTTATACATTGACATTGGCTGAACGAAGGGCAGTATGCAATTTCTTAGAGAATTTAAAAGTTCCAGATGGGTATTCTTCAAATATAAAGAGATGTGTAAATGCTAAAGAGGGTAAATTGTCAAGAATGAAAGCCCATGATTGTCATGTTTTCATGTTGGATCAACTTGCTCCTGCTTTTCGTGGCATTGTTCGCAAAGAGGTTTATGAGCCGCTAGTTGAATTAAGTTTATTTTTTAAAGAGTTGAGCTCTAAGATACTAAATACAGAGATATTGGATAAGCTTGAGAAAAATATTATTATCACACTTTGCAAGCTTGAGAGAATATTTCCTCCTTCATTTTTCATCATCATGATGCACCTACCAATTCATCTTGTACAAGAAGCAAAAATTGCCGGGCCTATACATTATCGATGGATGTATCCAATTGAGAGGTATTTTTTTTTATTTTTTTTAAGATTTCTTTACTTTATCATATTATGTTTATTGAAATAATTGAATTTAACAGATATTTACATACACTCAAATCCTTTGTGAGAAACAAAGCCCGCCCAGAAGGCTCGATGGCGAAAGGATACCTAGTATATGAATGTTTGACATTTTGTTCACGATATCTAAATAAAGTTGACACAAAGTTTAATCGCCCAGATAGAAATGATGAAGGAAATGACGTGCAAGATTCAAGTTTGTCTATATTTCAAAAAACAGGGAGATCATTAGGTAAAGGTACAGAAAAAGTTCTCGCATATGAAGATTGGCATCAAGCTCAACTGTACATACTAAGAAATTGCCCGGAAGTAGAACCATTTATAAAGTAAGCTTCACATTTTTTACTTCATGCAAATGTATTTTTTTGACCTAATGTAAATAATTCATAAACCTTTTATTATTAGGCAACATTATCGGGAGCTCCTACAAGTAGATACTAGAAATATTGGAAAAAGACACGAGACAATTTTTGTTAGATGGTTTGAGTCGACCGTAAGTATCATTTTTTTTAGTCTTATTGTCTATTTGTTATTATGTTTAGTATATATGATTGTATTTCATTTTCAACAGATATCAAAGTTATATTATGAGGGAGACTCAAGAGCTAGTAAAGAATTTTTACAGTTAGCCCGTGGTCCAAAAAGAGGGGCGATACATTATCCTGGTTATATTGTTAATGGCTTTAGGTTTCATACTTATGAACGTGAAATCAGACGCAAAACTCAAAATAGCGGAGTTCTTGTTAAGGGAGATGATCAATCAGGTGGTAGAGAATATTATGGAGTTTTAAAAGATATTATTCAGTTGGAGTATGGTGTTGGACAAAAAATTGTATTATTTAAATGTAATTGGTGGGATACGTATAATGAAGGCCGAGGCTACAAAAAGGAAAACAATGGAGTTATTTCTGTTAATATAAAACGCAATTTGAGAAGCAATGAACCTTATGTTTTGTGCAGCCAAGTTGAACAAGTGTATTATGTGCCTGATAACAAAAGTAAAGATTGGCGAGTAGTCATAAAGACAGTACCACGCCACTTTTATAATGTCTCATCCAAAGACTTTGAAGAACTTACTGAGGATGAAATTAAGTTGTATGATATTGATAGTGTCCCATACAAGGTACTTGATATTGCTATAGATAATGATAATCCTGAATTTTCATTACAAAGAACCGATGTTGAGGCTATAACTATTGAGAAAAGAGCCCAATTCAGTCAAAGAAGAGTTATGCATGATGAAGATTAAAATATTGAAGACTTTGAAGATGCAGGTGATACAAAAAATGAAAACTTTTAATGCATATATTTTCCTCTATTTTTTATTTTGAACAACTATGAACTTTATTTTTTAATTCTAATTTCAGTTTTATCTTCTATTTTGTATAGTATTGAAAATCATATTTTTTTCTTATTCTATTTGACTTATCCAAAAAACTAACTTTTTTCAGGTATTTTAGATCAAAGATATGAAGAGTCCAAATACTGGTGTTAAGATCAAAGATTCTCACACAAAAAAGTTTATAGATAATTCACCATTGCATTCTACACGTGCCAGAAAACAATCAATTGATTGGAAAACCAAGTCAACCACTTTACATCCACGGTCCACTGCAGCACGCATTTGTTCCATTACTAAACCGGATTTTGCAACTTACCACAAGCATCCAACAAAACAATCACATGTCGTACGTGTGTCTTCTTATCAACACATGCCAGCACAAACACCAAGATTACTACATTTGGATCAAGCTTTGACAAAAGATGATCAACATACACATGTTCAGAGTGGGGTTGAACGCATTTCTTCTTATCAGCAAATGCCAACACAAACGCCAAGATCATTACATTTGGATCCAGGTTTGACAAATGATGATCAACATACATATGTCGAGAGTGGGGTTGAGCACGTTTCTCTTGAGCCTGAGATTGATCATGTACCTGCAAGTCCAACAAATCCTGAGCTTGATAATAATGGTATCTCTCGCTTATATTTTTTTATATAGTTTGAAATATATATATATATATATATATATGAAACTTATTGACACTAAAATGTTTAATGACAGGTTCAAATGTAACAAAAAAAGGACACGTGGTCCAACCATGGCGCTTGAGTGGTCAAAGAGGAGACAAAATAATGTGGAGAGGGTGGATGTGCAACTTCCGGCAGAACTTCGAAGATTAGTTGGGTACAAAGCTCAAGAGCTCATTACTAAAAGTGGGCGATATGTAAGACACCATGCTCCTCTAAACGTGGAGAAATGGTCTTTAATTCCAACAGATATCACTGACAAAATAATTAATATCATCTATGTAAGTATACAAATTATTTTCTTTAAAAATAGATAATCTTTCTATTATAACTCCACTACTATTGTCATTTTGTATTATTTTTAGGCTGAATTCAATCTCCCACCTGATTCCCATGTACGTGGGGATCTTATATCTTCTCTTCGTCGACATTATAATATTTGGCGCTTTCATTTGCATGCAAATTATTACCTAAAATGGAATAATGATGGCCAAAGACGTGCAAATTGCCCTAAAGACATTGATCCTGAGCAATGGAATTGGCTAATTAGTTACTGGGGTAGTGCGCGATTCAAGGTAAGAAATACATTCGTTAATTTAAATTTATGAAACTAGATCTACCATATCATGTTTTGTTTATGTGTAATTATTAATATTGTACATTATACTCAAACATTATTTTCCTTATGTGTTTGTTGATATAGAGGATAAGTGAGATTAACAAGCAAAATAGAAGTAAGCAAAAAATTAAATCTCATGTTGGTACAAAGTCTATAGCGAGAACAATATATGAAATGGTAAGTATTTTTTCTTGACATTTATAACATTGATTACATGAAATTATGTTTTTTAATACTTTGAATTTAATATTTTATTATTTTCTAAATGTAGAGGGAAGCTCCACAAAAAGAGGATGAATTACCCATTTACATAAGATTGTGGGAAAAAACTCGCAAAGGTAAACATAATGAGTGGCAAGATAACACGTCGGAGGAATTATATAAAAAATTATTGGAACTTCATGAAGCCCAAATTAGGGAGAATGGTGAAGATAAACTGACCCCTGAAGAAGCCTACACCAAAATACTTGGACATCGTTCTGGTTATATTCTTGGAATGGGGCCGGGACCTAGACCTTCAGAGCGTGGACGTACTAATATACAACATCTCGAAGAAAAAATTCGAGCTAAAGTAGAAGCGGAGATGATGACACGTTTGCAAGAGATGGAGGATCGAATTAAACAAGACTTTGACGCTAGGGTATCGGCTCTCTTGGAGCAAAGACAACTTGAGGATCAAGCAGACAGCACTAATTGACATGTTGACTCTAATTCAGTATTTACCTTGTCTCTTGAGGATAAACAAGTATGTTTTAATTCTAATACATAGTATTTGATAATGTCTTAGAAAACTTCTTAGTAATTATCTAACGCTTTGCTTGATGTATTAACTTGTAGGTACGGGTGGAGCTTTGGAGCAATTATCTCTTTCTTTTTTATCCTAGTATTAAGAATTTCTAAGATTGTTTGTTTTTGTTTCTCAGACTTTTATTTTTGGTTTGAAACTTACAGTTTATTGCTACTTTTACTATATTGCTACAAATCTATTCGAGCATTAAAAACTTTATGAATATTTATTTAGTTTATTAAAATTGTGGTTTTAATGTTGTGAATTTTTTATCTCTTGAAACTTGTGCTTATCTCAAAATTTCTGTAAGTTGTGTTTGGTATTTGCTTAAAATCTATTGCAGTCATGGAAGTACTGATAGGACAACCGGAGAATCAAAAGTTTATTCTCAGCTCCTTAATGAGAGTAGAAAAGGCGAGAGGTTGCCAAATATGTTCATCGATCTCATATGCTTCCAATTCAAGAAGTTAATCTTTTAATTGACTGCAGTGAGCTTGCATGCCAATATTTCCTTAGTTCCTTACACCGCACCCTAGCTAACTGCACTGATCGAGTGCAGTTTGCACCGAAGCAAACTGCACTGATCGAGTGCAGTTTGCACCGCAGCAAACTGCACTGATCGAGTGCTGCAGTTTGCACCGCAGCAAACTGCAGCGCTGCAGTTCGCACCGCAGCAAACTGCAGCGCTGCAGTTCGCACCGCAGCAAACTGCAGCGCTGCAGTTCGCACCGCAGCAAACTGCAGCGCTGCAGTTCGCACCGCAGCAAACTGCAGCGCTGCAGTTCGCACCGCAGCAAACTGCAGCGCTGCAGTTCGCACCGCAGCAAACTGCAGCGCTGCAGTTCGCACCGCAGCAAACTGCAGCGCTGCAGTTCGCACCGCAGCAAACTGCAGCGCTGCAGTTCGCACCGCAGCAAACTGCAGCGCTGCAGTTCGCACCGCAGCAAACTGCAGCGCTGCAGTTCGCACCGCAGCAAACTGCAGCCCTGCAGTTCGCACCGCAGCAAACTGCAGCCCTGCAGTTCGCACCGCAGCAAACTGCAGCCCTGCAGTTCGCACCGCAGCAAACTGCAGCCCTGCAGTTCGCACCGCAGCAAACTGCAGCCCTGCAGTTCGCACCGCAGCAAACTGCAGCCCTGCAGTTCGCACCGCAGCAAACTGATTTCTTGCATATCTCAGACAAATTCAACATTATTTCTAAAATGATTCTCTTGATTCAAAATACAAGGTTCCAATCACAAGATTTTCTGTTTGTCAGGATATGAGTAGCCTGTTATGAGAGGCATATGGCTAATTGATTTTCTTGATTCAAAACGTACTTTATTTCATTTTTCTTACTATTCTCAGAAAATTGAAGATTATTTTGAAGTCAAAAGGGAAGACCTATTGGCGTTCAACAAAAATCCTTAATAGTTCCGTACACTGCAATTTCTTCAAGTTCTCTCCAAGGACAATATAGAAACACTGAGCTTGTGCAAGAGAATGATGGAAAGAGGAGAATGTCCTCTTGTGGTTGGCTTTGATCCCCACAAAGGGTATGTTTTCTTTGTGCTTTGCAGTGTATCAGATTAGTTGGTTCTGTAAATTTTTATTTTAGTTTTGCTAGTAGCTTATAATCGTAGAACAAATTTGCTCTTTGATTCGCTTGATTGGTATAAATTAAAATTAGTTATGCTCGTCATTCTTAAAGAACTTCTCGATACTGATAATAATGGTATCTCTCGCGCATATATATATATATATATATATATATATATATATATATATATATATATATATATATATATATATATATATATATATATATATATAAACTTACTGATTGAGTGCAGTTTGCACCGCAGCAAACTGCAGCGCTGCAGTTTGCACCGCAGCAAACTGCAGCGCTGCAGTTTGCACCGCAGCAAACTGCAGCCCTGCAGTTTGCACCGCAGCAAACTGCAGCCCTGTAGTTTACACCGCAGCAAACCGGCTGCAGTTTGCACCGCAGCAAACCGGCTGCAGTTTGCACCGCAGCAAACTGCAGCCCTGCAGTTTGCACCGCAGCAAACCGGCTGCAGTTTGCACCGCAGCAAACTGCAGCCCTGCAGTTTGCACCGCAGCAAACTGCAGCCCTGCAGTTTGCACCGCAACAAACCGGCTGCAGTTTGCACCGCATTAATGTTTTTATTTCCAACAAAACTTCTTAAACTCATTTAATTTCTTGCATATCTCTGACAAATTCAACATTAATTTCTTGCTTCAATGATAATAGGGAAGGAAATGTGTTTTTTTGTCCTGATATGTAGACATACAGGCTACAACGTAGGATATCATTGAAGCACCATTTTGGTTTTGGTTTTGTTTGTTTGTTTGAAATTCACCACTGAGTAATTATTGTATCTTGTTTTAATAAAGTTGTTGTGTCTTTTAACAAAGGGGTCAAATAATATCAAACTTAATAAATATCCACGTCAGTGTGGTATGCTCGTCATTCTTCATTTCAAACACTAGATTGTTCACATGCTAATATTTTCTTAGTTCCGTGCACCGCGCAATAGATGGTTGCACTGATTGAGTGTAGTTTGCACCGCAGCAAGCTGCAACACTGCAGTTTGCACAGCAGCAAGCTGCAACGCTGAGTTTTCACCGCAGCAAGCTGCTGCGCTGCAGTTTTCAACGCATCAAACTACGCTGCAGTTTGCTTCGCAGCAAGCCAGCTGCAGTTTGCACCGCAACAAACTGTTTGCACCGTAGGAAGCGGCAGCGCTGCAGTTTTCACCGCAGCAAGCTGCATCGCTGCAGTTTTCACCACAGCACGCTGCAGTTTGCACCGCAGCAAACCGCGCTGCAGTTTTCTTATTGCACCGCAGCAAACCGCGCCACAGTTTTCTTATTGCACCGCAGTAAACTGCACTGCATTTTTCTTATTGCATCGCAGCAAACTGCACTGCAGTTTGCACTGCAACAAAAGTGCAGTTTGCGCTGCAGCGAATTGTATTGCAGCAAACTGCTTTGCAGCAATTGTATTGCAGCAAACTGCACTGCAGTGGATTGTTTATCAGTTGTGTCTCATCTAGCTTAGATTTGTGGGCTCTCATTATGGATGTGGGCACTGGTTTTACTTCTCAAACTTTGTATGCATCCTAAATTTCTTAAAAATGCCTATACCAAAAGCTTGCATTTGTACAAACTTTTTAGTTTTTTTTTGTATTTTGATGTGCTAGTTAGTTTAGAGTGCAAGTCATATTATGGATTTATGAAATATTATACATTTATAAATTTATCCCCTCTACTAAAGTTTTTTAAGCATATTCTTCCTTATTAGTTATATCCTACCCAAAAGTCAGTTTTCTTGTAGTAGATGTTTTAATATTTGATGAAGAGATCTCAATGAAACATAACAAGTGAAACTACAAAACAGTAAGTATGTGCTACAAGCCTACAATGATTGAAAACTTAAGAATATTGGGTTTAAGGACAAGTTTTAACAATAAAACTCGCTCTCATAGTGCATGTCATAATAGGAACCAATGCTGGAAGAACGATCCTAAAGCTGGCCTTAAAGTGCCTTGATATAATTTTGTAGTGATGCTTTGCTTCTTGCTGACTGACAAGGTGTCAATGCTTGATGAGATTATCAACTATGTGAAATTCCTTCAGCTACAACTCAAGGTATGATTCAATAATATCTATTATTTTGACCTTAATATATTGTTTACTTATATGTTCCTGAATAATGATGTCCTTTCTTGAATTATTGAAATTTCAGGTCCTAAGCATGTGTTATGTCATCTCACAACATGCTTCCTAGTAACTTCTCTTGATTAAACTTAGAGCCCAATCATGCGTAGTGATGCATGGAGCTCCAATATTTTCAATTGCCAAGGAGGATCATTTGCCCTTAAAAAAATTGTATTAAGTTTAATAAGAGATGGTAGTTCTATTATTTTGTATCGAGGGGTTTGGGCTATCTCCCACCCTCTTTTATCTTAATTAATAAAATAATCTATGTTGGTCAAAAAATTCTCTGCGATGAGTATTTTATTTATTTTTTTGTTTGAATGTATAATATTGAATTGTAAATAATAGTAAATGAATAAAGCCTATAATATCTTGTGAGACAAATTAATCAAATTTAGTGAAAAAATATACCATTTTAGTGACCAAAGTATTATGGTCACTGAGACAACTTTAACTAGGATTACTTTGGTCACTGAAACTTTTCATAGTGACCAAATTAATTTGGTCACTAAAATTTCCTGTGAATTAGTTTAGTTTTAAAAAAAAATTGTGACCAAATTCACAAGGTCGTCACTGAAAGCCCGTCACTAAATATCTTAAGTGAACAAAAAAAATTTGTCACTAAACATGCAAATTTAGTGATCGACCTATCTTAATCACTAAAACCATTCAGTGACCACAGTAACTTGGCCACTAAATGGTTTAAGTGACAAAATTGAATTGGTCGCTAAATGGTTGTAGTGACTTAATTAGTCTGGTCACAAAAATAACATTTAGTGACCAATTTTTTTTTGGTCACCAAAGCCATTTAGTGACGGGGCTTTAGTGACAATCTTGTGACGAAATTAATTTGATCACTAAATGGCTTTAGTGACCAAAATATAACATTTAGTGATGAAAATTGTCGTCACTAAAAGGGAATTTTCTTGTAGTGACTCCTTGTGTTGTAGAAACTGCATCTCGACACTGCTTCTTCAGAATGTGTCGACACTGATCCTGTGTGTCGACACAAGTCCTTCTTCTTCAATACTTAGTTGATTTCTGCTAAGTGTCGACACAACTCCTTTGTGTCGACACATCTTCTTGTGTTGATACTTGCCAAGTGTCGATACATCTTCTTTGTGTCGACACATGCTTCTTTGTTGAGACGTTTGCTGAGTGTCGACACATCTCCTTTGTGTCGACACATTTTCTTCATGTGTTGAGACTTTGGCTGAGTGTCGACACATCTTCTTGTGTCGACACATCTTCTTGTGTCGACACTTGTACTTAAACTTTGTTGAAATTTGCTGAGTGTCGACACAGCCTCATAGTGTCGACATTTGTACTTGAACTTTGTTGATGTTTTGCTGAGTGTCGACACAGCCTCCTAGTGTCGACACGTTTGATGTCGACAAAGTTCCTCTGGGTTTCGACACTGCTTCTAAGTGTCGACACTGATTATGTAGACACTTCTTAATTGTGTGTCGACACAGCCTGTATGTGTCGACACTTTCCTTCTGGTGTCGACTCTGCATTCCTAGTGTCGACACAATTACTTCAAGTGTCGACACAATTACTCCAAGTGTCGACACTGCTTCTCTAGGTGTCGACACAAGTCTTCTTAAGTGTCGACACTTTTCTTCTAGGTGTCGACACATGGACTTAGAAAATTTTTCCTGCAAACCTGCAGTTACTTAACCTGCACAAAGTAACTCAAAATACATCAAATACAGCTTGATGTATATCATTGAGTAGGGTGAGACTTCTTCAAATCAGGTACATATTTTCCAATGTACCCAACAGTTTCACATCCTTTGGTTTGTGAATAACAAATCTCACAATGTATTTGATCATTCTTGTTTATAATATATAGGGACAATAGGTACAATGCCCCTATAATTATGATGTCGAGTATAGAAGAAAAGCTTTGGATTTAAAGACACTACGGACGTTAATAACTAACGCTGACAATATAGAGGAAGACGACAGACTGACATTTGACTGACAACAAACAATTTCTTTAATAATGACGTGTTATAGCTAACACCAGATGTTATTACTACCACAAAGCTATATGGCCACGATCTACCACGACACGTATGATCCAGGCGCACGGTACGCACATTCTGCTACTATCGCCAAGCGATATCAATACAACATGGCGGTAGTACCACGATCGACCACGGTCACCCCATTAACTACCACGACCCGCATGATCCAGACGTACAGTGCGTGCATTCTGCTACTATCGCTGAGCGATAACAATACCGAGGGGGGATAGTACAACGATCATCCATGTTCTCCACATTCTCTGTCATGCTCTCCATAGTTTTGGCCACATGTCAACACCATACGCAACTGTTGGGCGGTATTGATATTGCTGACGCTACCTCCCGAAGTCTATTTGAAGAGGAGTTCTCATTGTCCAAGGTTACAACTTCTTAAGCCAAAACACCTACCTTTCGCGAGATTCCTCATCTCAGAATTCCAGAGCACTCCCAACACCATCCTTGAAGATCAAGAGTGAGAAGGAAATTTTAGATCAATCATACTTGAAGTAGGATGCTCGCTTCAACTCCGATGATGTTCATGCTGATTCTTCATTATCTTCTTTAGATCTCTTGAATATAGGGAGTTTTCAATTTCTAAATTTACTTTGTATTATCTGTTTAATTTTGTAAATGGCAGTGTATTCGCCGTCTGGCGTGTGACGACTGGGCCTCGTGAGGTTTAAGGGGAAAATCGCTGTCTTGCATGTGACGATTAGGTCAAAGAATAGATCTACGAGGAGGCTAGAGATAATATCTCGGGTAAGATAGGTTATATAACCAGCTTGTCCTTGGGAGAAGGATTGATGAAGAATGAAAAATGATATTTTCTTATAATTTCAATTTCAAACTTTATTGGAATCAAAGTCTTTGTATTCATCTTATTGAAATAAAATCATTTTTCGTATCATCTATATTTTTGAGATTTTATTTCAAGCATTTTTGAGAAAAATCACTTTGAAACTTTTTTCAAGAGTTTCCCTTTTTGCCAACGTCTAGTGGTAACTCTAATGCCCGCGGTAGCAACTAAAACTCAAAGTTATCTCCAAATTGATTATCTATAAAATTTCTAGAGTTTTAATTAAAATTGTTAAAACCCTTATTCACCCCCTTTAAGGGTGCCATAAGATCTCACACATCTAGTCATGGTGAGGCAGGAGGCCAACATGAACAATGGATAAGTTTTTGGGTGGTGAGGCAGAGTGAAAACATGGGCATTCAGAATGTATTCGAGGTATGAAAAGTCACGGTGAACATGAGACTTGTCAAATGATGTAGGAACCTGACAAGAATTTATCAGTTCAAAAATCTCAAATTCGTAGAAGTATAATAAAATATGTATATGATTGATACCATTCTATAATTCTAATATCTCTGTGTAGAGGTGAGCAAAAGGACATATCCTAGAAAGCTCGCCTAGGCCCTAGTAGGCCTGGTCCAGGCCCGAGCCAGAGAAAGGGGGCCTAATGTGTAATACCCCATATCCGTCGCATAGCATATAACAGTAGATCCGGCCGGGGCCCGACGTCATATATCACAGACAGACCGGAAGGTTACGCAATGGAAACCATCCTGCCAATAACCAACGTCCTACACAGAGTACATTCTAGCGGAAGCAATTTAAAAGTTACAAATTAAGAACCCAACCAACAACATGAATGTTCGCTACATAAATCCAACAGAAATGAACGTAAAAATACACAAGTACTTGACCTTATGACCTTACAGTAGTTTACTCAAATAAAAGTGTCTTCCAAACCTCGGCACGTAGGCCAGTCACATATGATAAACAAAGTAAACATTCAAATAAAGGCCTTCGAGGGCCGGCTCAGCAACTAGGGCTTTAGCCCGCTATTTGCCACTCGGCTCCGCAACACCTGCAAGCAATAATCCACTGAAGCGGTGGCAAACAAAAGCAACGGTCAGCTAAAGCTGACCAAATTATAACGACCCCGCCCCTAAACTCGGGGCGGCGATACTCCTTCCCTGCACTTTATTAGCATAGTCATATAATAGAAAATTTACACATCATCCCAGGCGCAGGCTCGCATATCCACACACCCCGTGCTCTCAGGGCACATTCTCGGTGAACCCGGTCAAAGTCCGCGGTCTCACCACCGCCCCTTGGACGGCAAATCCTCGTGAGCATTATGGTCTTTCCGACCTAAGCCCAAGACCCTCCATTTATGCCAACGGCAAGTCTCACGTACTTTAGGTCGCTTGTACCAAACGACATAGAGCGGGTACGGTTCCACCTAACCCGTTGCTCACACCGCAACGTCAATTTAAGCCATATGCGCGGGTCAAGCTTTTCCGAGTCCCAAATCGATCACACTTTACATAACCCAGTTATGTGCAAGTTGGCTCTCAGGACACCATGATGACAGAAACACGTATCTGCCCAGTTTTCCGGGTGCACCTTGGAATTGTCCCCAAGGTTCCCTATTGCAATCTACCGCTTAGAAAACCCGAAAAACAACCATCGGCACGGAGTCTTCTCCGGCTATTCATGCAATGCAACATCACCGATCCAGACCAACTTGTCCGGGTAGGCTTCACACATCATGCATATGTCTGTTTCTCGATTACGGTCTCTACATGTAAAACAACGGGGACTATTCTTGTCTACCTAAAGGAACACCTCACACTCACCGCAAACTCGTGAGAGCGGGCTTCCTATGCAAGGGAAAAGAGGACTTCGCATGTCCAAGATGAGAATCATTACCCTAGCATTTCTCTTTGGCGCCATGAAGATCTATGTGGATGAAAAGCACCGCAACGTCCTCGCCTACGTAGATCCGAACTCGGCTTGCGATTTGGGGCTCCGAAGCTCCACCAACGGCCTGATCTCTCTTCCTTCTTCTTCCTTGCTCTCCCCTCTCTCTAGAACCCTTAGAAAGAGAAAACCCAAAAATAATGAGGGTTTCTAACCCTATTCCAGGGTATATCCCAGTAAGGACAGCCCTGAGCCATTGATCCCAAAATAAGGAAACGGACAACCACGATTCACACTTAAAATCATATTCCTGGGCCGAACACGGCTTGTGACACACCCGTGTCCAAGGCCGTGTGCCTCAATCGACGCCAAAACCGTCGCATCTCGAAAATAACACGGGCTCTTGACACGCCCGTGTCAGGCTTGTCACGCCCGTGTCATCCAGTACACGCCCGTGTAGCGGGGCGTGTTCCTCCATCGACACAGGACCAACACCAACCCGAGGAGAACACGGGAATTCGACACCCCCGTGTTAGGTTGAACACGCCTGGGCTCCAGGACGTGTTTCACCCCCGACACAACACGACTCTCAGCCCGAGCAGGACACAACCTGGGACACGCCCGTGTCTCCGACCGTGTTCGTTGTTCGACAATCGTCGACTGCACTTTCATCGACCACACGGTTATCGTCGAACCCGAGCATGATACGGCCCTGGGACACGCCCGTATCCCAGGCCGTGTGACCCTTACCAAGTCCCAAACTTGGCTCAAAACGTTACCCGTCCCTTTTTGAGTTTCGAGGTATTACAACTCTCTCCCTCTTAAAAGAATTTCGTCCCGAAATTATAGAAAGGAGAAGATATAAACAAAACTTAAACGGTACCTCAGTGGAATAACTCTGGGTACTCCTCAAGCATGGTCTGCTCTCGCTCCCACAAGAGCTCCTCCTGACCGCAGTTGTCCCAACGGACCTTGACCATCCTGATTTCTTTGTTACGCAATCGCTTGACTTCCGAGTCCTCAATGCGAACGGGCTTGACCTTCATCGTCAACCCATTATCAACCGGTACTTGATCGACCAGAATCACTTGAAAAGGCTCTTGTACCGCCTTCCGTAGCACATATATGTGGAATACGTCGTGCAGACCACCTAGTTCTGCTGATAGCTTTAGTCGATATGCCGCTTCACAAATCTTATCCAAAACCTCAAACAGTACAAGGTACCTCGGGCTTAGCTTCTTCAAGCACCGTACCCGTGAGACACCCTTGAATGACTTAATCTTCAAGTAAATCCAGTCGCCAACAACGAACTCCACGTTCCTATGCTTGGCGTTATAGCACTTAGCTTGCCGGTCCTGAGTGATTAGTAATCTCTCTTGAATGGTTTGTACCAACGAGGTTGCATCTACCACTTCTTGCCGCTTGTATAGCTTCGACTCACCCGTTTCCAACCACGATAATGGCGTGCGACATCTTCTACCATAAAGGGCCTCGAAGGGCGTCATTTGAATGTTCGCCTAGTAGCTATTGTTGTAAGCGAATTCCACCAAGTACATGTGATCTTCCCACTGCTTCTCGAAATTCAAGGCGCACATGCGAAGCATGTCTTCCATCGTCCCGTTGACTCTCTCGGTCTGACCATCCGTCTGCGGATGAAAGGCTATGCTTAAACTTAGCTTTTTTCCCAACATCTGCTGTACCAACCTCCAATCATTGGACGTGAACTGCCCATCTTGGTCACTCATGATGTTGCGGGGCACGCCGTGAAGCCGAACAATGTTATCCATATAGAGTTTTGCCAATTTCTCCACAGAATCATCCTTCCTATGTGGAATGAAGTGCGACACTTTCGTCAAACGATCTACGATCACCCAGATGGTGTCGTTTCTCTTCTGCGACCTTGGCAAACCATGCACAAAGTCCATTGTAATGTCGTCGAACTTCCACTCCGGAATAGGCAAGGACTTCAAGAATCCTCTAGGCTTCTGGCACTCCGCCTTCACTAAGGCGCATGTTTGACACTTCGCCACGTACAGTGCCACATCCTTCTTAAGTCCTGACCACAAGAACAATTTCTTCATATCACGGTACATATTCGTGCTCCACGGGTGAATCGAGTACTTGGTATGATGAGCTTCATATAACAATTCCACCCGCAATTTTCCCACATTCAGGACGCACAAACGACTGTCCTTTCATAACAATCCATCCACAACCTCAAATTGGGAATTTGACCCATCCAAAGCCTCAACCATGATTTTCTTCATGTGGCCATCCAAATCCAGAGCCTGCCGAATCCGATCATCCATGTCATACTGAACTTCTGTCTAGTTCAATAGCGCTTCGACACTAGTATGCTTGTCTACACAAAAGATCTCCAACGCCTCCACCTCCCGAACCAAACGCTCGTCATGAACCGACAACTAGTTGGCTTGAGCTGGGGCCCTACGACTCAACACATCCGCAACTGCATTGCCTTTCTCAGGCACATAATGAATCTTGAATATGTAGTCCCCCAGGAACTCCATCCATCTCCGCTGTCGCATGTTCAGATCCTTTTGATCCAACAAGTACTTCAGGCTCTTGTGGTTGGTATAGATATCGACCTTCACCCCATACAGGTAATGCCTCCATAGCTTCAGAGCAAATATCACGGCCGCTAACTCCAAGTCATGGATCAGATAGTTCCTCTCATGCACCTTTAGCTGACGCGAGCCATACGTTATCACACTTCCGTACTGTAGTAGCACACAACCCAATCGACTGCCCGAAGCATCGCTGTAGATCTCAAAGCCTTCGGTCCCACTCGACGAACTCAGCATAGGTGTCGTGGTCAACCGACTTTTCGACTCTTCAAAATCTTTTACGCACTCAGGCGTCCAAACAAAATTCTTCTCTTTCCTCGTCAGAGTCATGAGGGCTAACACTATCAGTGAGAAGTTATCCACAAAGCGCCTGTAATAGCCGGCAAGCCCTAGAAAACTCTGGACTTCCGCTACCGAAGACAGCACAGGCCACTCCTATATAATAACTATCTTCCCCGGATCCACCGCAATTCCCTCTCCACTGACTATGTGACCAAGGAACGCTACTGAGGACAACCAAAACTCACTTTTGGAGAACTTGGTGTACAGTTGGTTCCTCCTCAGCGTCTTCAACACCAAATGCAGATGCCTAAAGTGATCCTCCTCACACTACGAGTACACCAATATATATCATCGATGAAGACGATCACTAAGTGGTCTAGGTACTCTCTGAAAGTTCTGTCCATCAGATCCATGAACACTGACGACGCATTAGTCAGCCCAAACGACATGACCGTAAACTCATAATGCCCGTACCGCATACTGAATGCTATCTTGGGGATATCAATTTCCCTTATCCTCAGCTGATAATATCCGGATTTCAGATCCAATTTCGAGTACACCGATGACCCGACTAACTGATCGAACAGAACATCAATCCTTAGGATCAGGTACTTGTTCTTCTCCGTTAGCTTGTTCAACTCTCGACAAACTATACAAAGTCACAAGCTTTCGTCCTTCTTCTTAATAAAAAGGACCGGTGCGCTCCAAGGCGACGAACTTGGACACAAAACCCTGCTCCAACAACTCTTGAAGTCGAACCTTCAGTTCCGCCATCTCCTTAGGCGCTAACCGACATGGAGAGCGTGACACAGATTTGGCACCACTCCGAACCGCCTTAACCACCCGAAGAGCATACATCAACGTCTTGCTCGACCCTCAACACAATTGAGAACATCGTCTCACGATCAGTATACACTCCCAAACCGACCACCTTACGGTTGTAATCGTTGTATGCACGCTATTCCGATAGCAAGTCCATTCCAAAGATCACATCGCACTCTACTATCGGCAGTAGAAACGCTCGCTAGTCATCAAAGTGACTAACATGTCCTACCTTTACGAAACAAACTCTATCTGTGCGCATAGGGCACCCGTAGGCAGCAACCCATCTAATTTGTCCCTTGCCATCGAATAAGGTACTCCGATGCGCGATACAAACTCTTCGGACAAAAGGAATGAGAAGCTTCCGTATCGAACAGTGTTCTTGCCGGATAAATGAAAAATCAACATAAAGCCTAATACAACCAATCATAGGCTAACACGCAAAAGGTAACAAATATATATATAAAGCTTATCTGCTTTTAATTAACTCGTACCTGTCACCACGTCAGACTGCTTTATGGTCTCCGGAAGGCCATGATTGTTCACACTAGGCTGGGCTGGAGCATGGTGGGATGCGGTTGACTTCACCGCCTTTCCCTTTTATTCGTAAGTTACTCCAGGTTTCCTCTCGGACTTTGGACGTCCGCTCAAACACTCTCGGGCATAATACCCCAGCTTTCCACAGTCGTTACATGCGCCCGGAGTTCGGCCTGTAGTGGCCCCCGATGCATCAGAAGAAAGGGATGGACCTGAAGTCCTAGCCTTCTTATGCCACTTACGGAACACAGATTTTGTGGAGTTCGACATTTTGAACACCGTTTCCTTTGCACTAGAGTCCCCAACTGCTTCTGACATAGCTTTGTTTGCCTTCTGAGCACTATCCCGACAATCACGGGCTAAGTGTCCTAACTTGCCGCAAGTATAGCAAGCACATGAAGCTTGACTAGTAGGTGTTCTAGATCTCTTAATCCTCGTCCTTCGGCGTTTAGACTTTGCCGAACTTGCAGAGTTTGGTACCCTGAACTCTGACGTCTGGTTGACTTTTGCCAAATCTTCTTCCAAAGATCTAGCCGACTCCATCAATGCTCGGAAACCAAGTAGCTTTGGTCCTAACAATAATAGTCGTAAATCATCGTGCAGTCCGTTATAAAATCTATTGACCATGGGCTGCTCGTTTTCCAACTCAATGCCTGGGTAGCGCCTTATCATAAGAAACGTCTGCAAATATTCATCAACTGAGTGCGTACCCTACACTAAAAACATGTTCAACTGCTGACCTAATGGCCTTCTAAATGTCATTTGATCCAACACACCACCCGATATTGAAGCCATCTCAGGGACAAAGGGTTGCACATTACTTTCATGTTGTGCATTAGTCACAGCGAACACCGCTTCAAATACCCTTCTTATGGTTTCAACAAGGAGATGTTGCAGGCACATCATTTGGTGCACTAGTTGTCTCAGAAACCGGATGTTCTAACAACCCTCACCACTCCTGGTCACCTATAGTCGTACAAAACACCATTAAGTGACCAAACAATATTGAAAAAAATAATTATAGGAACACACAGGTTCCTCAAACACGTATATTTTCATTCCTAAGTAGACATTCATGAGTTTTTTTTTATGTTATAATGATGACACACACACACATGTGCTCACCACCCCTCAAAAGAATTCGTCCACGAATTCATTTAAGTTGACCAAAACCAGTAGTCTGATATAAAATTGTAACACCTCCTATCCGTCGCATAGCATATAGTAGTAGGTCCGATCGGGGCCCGACGCTATATACCATAGACACACCGGAAGATTACACAATGGAAACCATCCTGCCAATAACCAACGTCCTACACAGAGTACATTATAGCAAAAGCAATTTAAAAGTTGCAAATTAAGAACCCAGCCAATATCATGAATGTCCACTACATAAACCCAACATGAATGAACGTACAAATATACAAGTACTTGGCCTTATGACCTTACAGTAGTTTACTCATATAAAAGTGTCTTTAAAACCTCGGTATGCAGGCCGGTCACACATGAGAAACAAAGCAAACATTCAAATAAAGGCCTTCGAGGGCCGGCTCAGCAACAAGAGCTTTAGCCCGCCATTTTCCACTCGGCTCCGCAGCACCTGCAAACAACAATCCACCGAAGCGGTGGCAAACAAAGCAACGGTCAGCTAAAGCTGACCAATTATAATGACCCCGCCCTTAAACTCGGAGCGGCGATGCTCCTTCCCTGCACTTTATTAGCATAGCCATATAATAGAGAATTTACACATCATCACAGACATAGGATCGCACGACCACACACCCCGTGCTCTCAGGGCACATTCTCGATGAACCCGGTCAAAGTCCGCAGTCTCACTACTGCCCCTTGTATGGCAAATCCTCGTGAGCATTATGGTCTTTCCGGCCTAAGCCCAAGACCCTCCATCTATGCCAACGACAAGTTCCACGTACTTTAGGTCGCTTGTACCGAACGATATAGAGCGGGTACGGTTCCGCCTAACCCGTTGCTCACACCGCAACGTCAATTTAAGCTATATACATGGATCAAGCTTTCCCGAGTCTCAAATCGATCGCACACTTTACATAACCCAGTTATGTGCAAGTTGGCTCTCAGGCCACCATGATGATAGAATCACGCATCTGCCCAGTTTTTCGGGTGCACCTTGGAGTTAGTCCCCAAGGTTCTCTGTTGCAATCTACCGCGTAGAAAATCCAAAAAACAACCATCGACGCAGAGAATTCTCCGGCCATTCATGCAATGCAACATCACCGATCCAGACCAACTTGTCCGGGTAAGCTTCACACATCATGTCTATGTCCGTTTCTCGATTATGGACTCTACATGCAAAATAACGAGGACTATTCATGTCTACCCGAAGGAACACCTCACACTCACCGCAAACTCGCGAGAGCGAGCTTCCTATGCAAGGGAAAAGAGGACTTCACATGTCCAAGATGAGAATCGTTACCCTAGCATTCCTCTTTGGCGCCATGAAGATCTATGCGGATGAAAACACCGCAACGTCCTCGCCTCCGTAGATCCAAACTCAGCTTGCGATTTGGGGCTCCGAAGCTCCACCGGCGGCCGAATCTCTCTTCCTTCTTCTTCCTTGCTCTCCCCTTTCTAGAACCCTTAGAAAGAGAAAACCCCAAAAAATGAGGGTTTCTAACCATATTCCCGGGTATATCCCAGCAAGGACAGCCCTGAGCCATTAGATCCCAAAATAAGGAAATGGACGGCCACGTTTCGCACTTAAAATCAGATTCCTGGGCCGAACACGGCTTGTGACACACCCGTGTCCAAGGCCGTGTGCCTCAATCGACGCCGAAACTGTTGCATCCCGAAAAGAACACGGGCTCTCGACACGCCCGCGTCAGGCTTGACACGCCCGTGTCATCCAGTACACGCCTGTGTAGCGGGGCGTGTTCCTCCATCGACACAGGACCAACACCAACCCGAGGAGAACACGGGTATTCGACACGCCCGTGTCGAATTTGACACGCCCGTGTTAGGTTGAACACGCCTGAGCTCCAGGCCGTGTTTCACCCCCGACACAACACGACTCTCAGCCCGAGCAAGACACGGCCTGGGACACGCCTGTGTCTCAGGCCGTGTTCGCTGTTCGACGATCGTCGACTGCACTTTCGTCGACCACACGACCATCGTCGAACCCGAGCACAATACGGCCCTGGGACACGCCCGTGTCCTATGCCGTGTGACCCCTACCAAGTCCCAAACTTGGCTCAAAACGCTACCCGTCCCTCTTTTGAGTTTTAGGGCGTTACATAATGAGGTCAAGCCACAAAGCCTAGCTTGGTGCTCGACCCGGGCCAGGCCCAGGCTAGGTAGGGCCCGGGAAAAGGCTCGCCCATGGCATGACGCCCAGGACAGGTGCCTTGTAAATCTTGCCTGAGCGAGATTTACATAACTTAAACCCCCCTATGGGGATTTAATACTATATAATTTTTTTTTATAAATAATTTATTATTTAAGTAATAAAAAAATTTAATAAAATAATTTATAGGCAAAAGCCTGGTCATTAGGCCCTCCCGGACCCCCCTTAAGAATGGGCCTTGACCTGGACTTGAGCAACTGAAAGCACGATCATGTCAGGCCTTTTGTGCATCTCTGGACCGTGCATGTTACATGAATACATATTTATACACGTAATAATGATACTTCTAAAATACATACAAAAATAATTAATATAAGATTATTTTAGACAAAACCTTCCGGACAAATATTTAGAGCATTGTTATATGCAGGTCAATTTTGACTACATGCAGACCGAAAATACCAAATAAAACTGTCTTTTTCCTAAGATAAAATGCAGGCTGCCTAAGTTTCGCATGTCCTTCTCATCCCTCGCATTCTCCAGTTTCCAGAGAATTGCACTAGATCAATGAGAGTTTGCCAACAATTCATTCAGAAAGGGGTGAGCTGCATCACATTCCACTGATGAAAGATCTCCAGAAACAAACCATGGAAATGGAGGCGAAGGTCCTCCCCTGTTTCCATCACCTACTGAAACAAACCACAAAAATGGAGGACGCTTTCTCCTATAGGAGATAATGAAAACTTCATCAATATCATGACTTCCAATGCCTCCTTGACGATCGACAGGAGCGGGAAGTGGATGCAGAAGAATGTACTTCTGTTTCAGAGTGCTTCAGATGAGCAAGGAGAGTCGTCGTCCCAGACACTTCGACACACGAGATTTATTACATTGTGCTCAGAGCGGCGATAGAGGAGCAAAGGAAGAAGACGCCGCTGCCTTATCAGATGCACAAGCTGTTTAGTTGCTTACAGCTCAATCCATCCACTGGCAACATACTTGATGGTTTAAGCGGCCACCGGTCACGAGGAAGATCATGAATGAAGCTTTTCTTTTCATGTTGATGGGGTTCAAAACGAACATCTCTACTTCTGAACTACTACTAATGTCATTTCAGATCAAGCTATTCTTACAGATTTACAACCACTCATCAAGTACCTAAAAAAATAGATCATTAAATTATCTATTTCTTCAAGGATGTATTTATTTGACTATTATGTATGCTCTATCAGCCTTGGTTATTTATGAATATGACACAAATTTAAAATTTGTCTTGCATGAATAAATCTTCGGCCTACATATCTCTACGACCCACATAAAGTCAAAAACAACTTACATATAATATTGCTCAATATCAATGTATTAACAATTTCAAAGTTTTTAAGGCCCCGATTTGAGAGGGCATTTTTTCTATTTTTTGTTTACTGAAAAAACACTATTGTTTATAATATTGTGTTTGTTTTTTCTATTAGTGGAAAACACGGCTCACCAAAAAAAAATTATTTTACCTTTTTAAAAAGTTATTCGTCTATAAAACAAACACAATATTATGAACGGTAGCGTTTTCTAGAAAATGAAAAGATAAAAAAGGAGATTGTTAGCCGCAACCCGTTATTGACTAGTCGCACCCTAAAATTTCATAACTTTTCGTGTCTTTTCGAAATACTCCTTGTACATGCAATTTCAGGAAAAATGTTCAACACGAAAGTTGTAGATCTTTCATGAAATTTCATGTACAAGGCGTATTTCTGAAAGGCGCAAAACCGGGACATATTTCCAAAGTACGCCTTGTACATGCATTTTTAGGAAAAGTGATCAACGCGAAAATTGTAGATCTCGACGAGATCTACAACTTTCACGTTGATCACTTTTCCTAAAATTGCATGTACAAGACGTATTTCAAAAAGCCACGAAAAATTATAAGATTTTGGAATGCAACCAGCTGATAACAAGTCGTGGTTAGCAATCATGTAAAAAAATTGGCCCAAATGAGACCTAAATATTCTTATAAAATGGGCACAAAAATTGTATCAAATTTCCTTGTGAAGGCGCCGAAACCTGTGTGGAAGAATCATCAGTGGACGGTCGGATCAGTGCAGTATTTTGATGGGAAGATTTCGGCCGTCTGATCACCGAGTCGGCGTGCTGACTGCATTTCTTTTTGGGCAAGAAAGAAAGAGAACCGACTCGCTCGTGATACAAGTACCCTTTCATCGCCGCCGGCGACTCTTGGCTCTTCTCCTCCTCCTTGCTCTCCAGCCTCTTCTGCTTGTTAACCCTGAGGAGAGAGAGCCCATACTAAATCAATGAACTATTCGGACTCCAGTTCGAGGTATATATTCGTCGATTCTCTGCTTCTCTTTCGATTTTACAAGTTTAATAGTCGGATTGGAGGATGTTGTTTTCTGATTCAGGCACGTTGGGATCTGATTTCGTTGATTAGGGCTATGTTTTTGAATATTAGGGTTAGGTTTTGTTTTCTCGATAAAGGCTCGGGATTGATAATGACCTGTGATCATCGGGATGTTGGCCGGGGTGTTTGGAATTGGAAGTTTATTTGTCTAGGGTATGTGATAGAGGTTCCTTTTTTTTCTTTTATTATGAACAAATAATCAAACTGCTACTTTAGTTTTTGATTTTAATTTGATGTTCTCTTCTTGTGGTTTACTAATTTTGTAAAGTTTTTTGCACTTGTTGTGCTGATTGGCTAATTAGCTTGATCGTACAACTAGAGGGGAGGAAGCTAGAGTTGTTTATATGGATGTGCAAGTTCTGTTTTTGTTTGAATAACTTGAAACTAATGCCAAATTGAAAATAGCAAAACAAATTTAACTGAATTGACTTGTTTGCTCACTTTATTCAACTTTTAGTTAAAAAATCTACCCATTTTGATGGGGATCAGTTGGGCCACTTTAGTCCCACACTTTGGCTTCGTTTGGCGCAGCGTTTTGAGCTCTTCGTTTGGGGCAAACGTTGCCAAACGTCGGGTAACCAAATGGCCGCCGACGGAGTTTGCTCCGTTTGCACCCGCTACGTCATGAGAAATGGAGGAAAACAGAGTGATTCCAACCGCGGCTTCCCCCCTCTGGTTCCAAAAGCCCTCCTCCTCCGGCCTCCTGGGAAAAACGTCAAATCAAACGAAGCCTTTAGGACCTGCATGATGATAAAGCAATCAAGGACCTTCATGACACTTAGCTTAATATTTGTTTTTCATTTATATTTTGTACTAGCCAGGGTTAGGGGGTATTGAGAAGTTTGAGAAAATGAAACTAATCGCCGGCCCTCCAAATTGGTTGCAAAGCTGACTCGTCATTCCCTCCTGCAATGCTGATGTTGCAAATCCCCCGATACCTCCAGTGTCTCTCCACTCCGTCACTCACACATTGGAGATCCTAACCGCCATCAACTCCAATGACACCTAAGTCATTCCTTATCACGCTCCTCCATGTACCCAAGAGTACAACAACATGCGAGATTCCCTTTCCCAACCCGCAGACCGCCACTTGCTATCCCGTTTTCCACCTTCAAACTCTAGTCGCTCTCCATCCTTAACTTCCCTAACAGTCTTCCCTTCCACCACTATCCTGTGTTCTTCGTCGCTCTCATAGCTGTCAAGGCGCGCGCCTGAGGCGCCGGGCGCATCCCGCCGTGCCTCAGCACGGCTGAGGCGGGCGATGTGCCCCAGGCGTGCCAGGGCCTTTCAAAGTGTTTTTAAAAAAATAATTTTGAGATGGGCAAAAACATGATCTCAGACAGACCTGAGACACCCCTAGGCACACTTGAGCGCCCAATTCCCTGAAATTGAGCGAATTGGGCAATTCCCTGAAATTGAGCGAATTAGGCTGCAAATTTCCTGAAATTGAGCGAACTGGGCACCCAATTCCCTGAAATTGAGCGAATTGGGCACCCAATTCACTCAATTTCCTTTCCCCCCATTTGAGCGCTTCATGTGTCTTAGGCGCGCGCCTGCGCCTTGCGCCTAGGCTCCAGGGGCCCTTTGCGCCTCGGTGCGCCTTGCGCCTTTGATAACTTAGGTCGCTCTCGACAACCGTTTCCACCACTTCTTTCAACAACCACCTCCTCCTCCTTCGACTCCTTATATTTTCATGCACTCTCATTATTGCACAATTATTACCTGTTTGCCTAACTTGAAATTAATTGTGATTAATTGTACACGCGTTGAATTTCTTTGTTTAATTTATTGCAATTCAAAAATGTTTGCATGATTGAATAATATAGGAGCATCGTATTAGTGTTTAGGTAGTCAATATCCTGTTCATTGATTGCACGTCTGCTTACATTTTCCAATTATAATTAGATCTGTTTTAAAACCTATAGATTCGTCCTGCATTAAATTGTTATAAATGCCCCAAATTCAGGATTATTGTGTGATACACGATAGTATGGTCTGGAAGTCATCCATGGTCAGTTGTAGTTACCTTACAACACACTTTGATTATGGTCTGAGATGACTATCGTTTAGGTAATCCTCGTTTCCCTCCTCTGTTACACGATTCCGAGCTTGTTTATACTCAACCATAGGGAGCTCCTTAGGAGAGATCCATTGTGCTATATTGCTCATCATCATTACCATTCTCTTTTATCAAGTGATCATGATATTGTTTATGCTCGGGCCCCAAAGCGCTCCTTATGAGAGATCACATTATTGTGGAGATCAACCCTGTCCCCATCCATCTCTTTGTAGAAATCATATTGACATTCCTACACAATTTAATTATTCTAGGGATGATTCAATTATTTCGGGGATAATTACTGGGATGGTTATCAAGAACCTCTATAGCGAATTATCACAAAGATGACATCACATAGATTCAGATTAGATACACTATCCTTTGACATTATGCTAGAGCTAAAGGCATTTACATACCAGTTATTATACATTGATCATTACTTTGACTGGTATGCAATTTCTTACGAGTGTCGTGTTAGGTTTATAAATATGTGTTTTGGGGGACATACTAAGATTTATTGGGTTAGCCTACTGCATGACATAATAATATCATCTAACTTTAAAAAAGTTACAGTTGAAACCGAATCTCGGTCCCAAGAGCAGTTCGAACCCAACGGGGGTAACCTGCACTTACTTCTCCCAAGGAAGAGCACTAGACCGATGGCTTGCGACCAAGGAACAGACTTGAGCTAGAACAAGGAGTTCCCACCAGACACCCGGAAGATCGAAGAGAACTTCCTCTCCCTATCCAATGCTGAGCTGAGCACCTTGGAGGGCACTAGAAGCCAACCAAAATTAATCAGAGGTGGAAGAAGACAAAGTCAAAGAAAAATGGTCCTCTCTAAGGGTGTCCATAAGGTTTATTTATAGTTTTCCAAGTCTGGTTTGCAAATAGCGGAATCCCACCTTTTGGTTTTACTATACACAGTTCAAATTGGTCTGCCAACAACGAAACTCCGCTTCTTGCAGGGGCTATTAGCAGACCCAAAATAGATCTTCTTAGGGAAAAACTTCTGGACGAGTCGGCCACTCGCCCGAGAAGGCGAGTGCTTAATATGGCCAGCACTTGCCGCTCACCTTGGCCCGGGGGCGAGCGCGGGCCACACTGCCCCACTCGCCCACCTCCTGTCCCAGGCCCAGGGCGAGTGCAAGCAAAGATACCCCACTCACCCCCTAATTGTTTTGGGCATTTGCCATGCGCGAGCCGGGGCTCCATCCGTCCATTCTGCTCCTGGGCTTGGCTCCGACTGTGGGCCTCACTCGTCGAATACAGGGTTGTACACAATCCCCGCTCTTTGCATGCTTGTCCCAAACTCGGAAAGAAAAGTCCAACCCCATGTATTTGACGAGTGACAGCTGATTTTCGAGAAAATCTTTTAGTGGGTCCCGCAACGATCTATATATACACCAAGTTGAGGTGGGTGGTAATGTGAACCTTGCTTACCAATTGCCTCCCAAATTTTCTGCTCTTTATTGCGGAATGACTCTTTTCAAAGAATGCAAGTATCGCCTCACAGCAGTGCGGGAGCAAAACAAATCCGACACCGCCAAACTCATGCCCTGGCTATCTCACTGGTCCTCGGGCCCGTCGATAAAGCAAAAGTTGACCAAGAAGGTCAAGCACGACCGGGCAGCGACGAACCCTCATCTCCCAACGTGCCTCCTTCAACACCCGGTCATGGGGTCACGCCACCCGATGAAACACAGGTTCCATCGACTATATTTATTTGCGACATGCTGCAAAGCTTAGATGTGACCCTCTCGAGTACTATTGTAGGGAGATCATTCTAAGGAAAAAGTCGCCGGAGAGGTCCCTGTGGATCTTGGCACCTCCTCTCACGGCGACACGGGTCGCCAAACAATCCTAGAACCCCCCTTCCTGGGGGTGCAAATCCTCGCGCCACCCCAGGCGGTCTTTCGCAAGCATCTGGTAAGTGATCTGCCGCATGTCTACTGGTTTTTCTTCTTCTTTTTCATCTGTCGAACTGATCTCGCGTTGCTTGCAACTCTTTCCTTTGGGATGATCGGACTGGGCGCTCTCCCTCCGAAGTCACCGACTCGCTTGGATGCACATGACCTCGCCTCCAGTTCGGCGCCTCCGGCAAAGGGAACTCCCATCCCTACCCTCGATGTTACCCGGATCGCCGACCAGGCTCAGTTTCGCCCCGACTTGGGGAAGTCACTCGCACTTCCCCTCGACTTCCCTTTCCAAGGGCGACCAAGTTCATCCCGCCACCGCCCGAGTCACGAGGTCGCCGGCTCACGTGTTTAGTCAAAGTACTCGCCCCCTCCTTTCCATTAAACTATTTTTATACTCGTGACTGTTGTTTCGCAGATAATCCGGAGGTCTCCGAGGCCGGGACATCTCTTGACGCAGGAGTCTTCCACCTCCTTCCCCGGATATGGTCGACAACTTCCCGGGCGATCCAGATGATCCCGTGGAGATGAAGAGGCGAATGACTGAGGTCCTACGGAAGTATGGATTCATGATGCGCGAGCTCCAGCAGGAGAGGATCATCAGCGAGCGACGACTGCTCAACCTCTAACAGGGCTACGCGAGGCTTGCCGACGAGGCAAGACTCAAGACGAGGAGCAGGCGACGAGATGACCTCACCTGGAGCGCTTATCAATCGAATCAAAGAAAACATGCACCTTGTGCACCTGAATCTCCAAGCCGTCCACAAGTTCAACTATCCTCGCTGACCGCCGGGGCAGGGGCGCAAGGTCGAGAAAGGTAGAAATGACTCCAGTTCTGAGCCTATCGGCACTGAGTCTCCTCTCCCGCCTTGTACTGTCTTTCTTTCTCTCTGCTCTATTTTTTGTGGAAAGTCGGACTGCCTATGATGTTCTTATCTTTCTCTTTTGTTTATGGACTCGCTGCGAATTTATTTGTGTAATAATAAGCGCGCGCTCGCTTCGCGTAAACGCGAAGTTATAATTTTCCCGATCGTTTTTCTTTTATGATGAAAATGTTCACTCGACGCGCTCGCAGGTAAAAAAGGTCTCGCGGGGTCGACACCAAGATAGGCGAGTGGCCGCGAGTTGGCTTCACGCCCGCCCTTATCCCATTCCCGGGCCCCTCGACCTTTTTCTATATATAGGCCCCCACCCTCTCTTACTTACCTACGACATTTATTGCCTTTGCGACTTCGTATCTTCCACTTCCCGACTTCCCGTCTTACAACATTCACACTTCTTTCTTCGTTCGAATGGGTAGGACAGGTGCGGATGCCGACGAAAGATCGGAGTGTGCTAGACAGTTTACCGAGTATCCCCTTTTTAATGGTAACCTGGCCGAAGCCAAGTTCCTTTCATTCGTGGACGATTCCGTCACCCCCGGGTGCGTTGCGCGTCGCCCCAAGAAAGGCGAGGCGATTAACACCTTTTTTGACGATGAACTCGCCTTCCCCGTCTCGCACTTTGACGTGGGGATGTGCCTCCCCCTATGGCCTGAAGTGTGCTAGGTTCTCAAGTACTTCGGGGCCGTCCCTGCGCAGCTAAACCCTAATGCGATTGCAATGCAGGTTGCATTTGCGTCCTTCCTTCACAGGGAGCGAATCGAGTTCAACCTTACTGTCTTTCATAAGTTATTTGTCTACAGGGCCAACAACGATGGTGTCGCGTTCTTTTCTGGCTCGCAGCTCAAGGTGCGCGAGACCGCAAACAAAACTACCACTGGATCACTAAGTTTGTCTTTATCAATGGGAACTTGGGAAACATCCCCTACTCGCCAGTCCAGCAGACCGAGGGGACATGCCGCCCCTCGACTGTGACGGACCACAACTCCTCCCTCCTCCAGTTTTTCTTGCACAAGAACTTCGAGGTTGCCTTCCTGAGGAGGGGACTCGACTCACTCCTCCCAGTGTTTTCGGGGGAAGGTACGTTTAGCTCTTCTTTCATATCTCGCCCTCTCTGACTTTTTCTTACTGGTGTTGCTGAGTCGCTGCCTTGTAGGGGAGCGACTGGTCCCAACGAATCAACCCTACACGGGTGCTGAGAAACCATCCGATGAGCTCACTCGGGCGAAGACCGCCGCCGCGACATTCAGAGAAGTACCAGGAACTTCTGCTCCCTCCAGTATCAAGAAGCGGGTCACTCCAGCCGATCTCAACACACCCCGAGTCTCGCCCTCGCGCAAGAAGCTCAAGAAAACGGTGGTGTCAAAGGGGAAACAAATCCAAAGGGCTCCTCAGGAGGAGGGTCAGACAGCGAGTGATCCCCCCGAGCCATCGCCCGGGTCGGGGTCGGGGACTCACATAGAAGAGAAACTGACGCGCACCTCCACTTCGGCTTGGGCTCAAAAGTAAAGGATAGCTCCGACGAGATGATGGTGCTTTGGGACGAGAAAGTGAACCAAATCTCAGTCTCTTCGCTCTTTCCATCGTGGTCGGAGCGACAACCTCCCAGCAGGCATGACTTTGCCCTCGCCTTTGAGCTTTATGGTTGCGAGGATGCAGAGACTTATGACACTATGACCATGCTGAGACTCGCACAGGAGAGCACGCGAGCGCAACTCTGAGCAATGGAGCTCTCGCACATGGCCGCTCGCCGAGGCCTCAGTTTTTCTAGGTATTTATTCAGGGGCGGGGCCGCGCGAGAGCTTCTGAAGGACGAGGTGAAGGACCTGAAGCGAAGGTTAGGGATCGCGAAGGAGCTTCTCGAAAAGAGTTCCGGCGGGGTGGTATGTTTCGATTTCTTCTCGCACTGGCTCTAACACCTCTCCCTGCGCTAACTATGCCTATTCGATTTTCAGGACGCCTAGACTGCTGATCGGATGCGGATCAGCAGTCTAGATTGCCTAGACTGCTGATCGGGTGCGCCTCTCTAGAAGGGGAGAACATGGAGCTTAAGGCCCAAGTCGACCGACTGCTCTCCAATGCCCTTCTGCCAAGTCACAGCGAGTCCCTCATGGCAATATACCGAGCGCGAGATCGATGAGATGATGATGATCACTTCCATTAAAGCTGCCGAACATATGTACACATGCTCAAGATGATGCGATACCTCAGGGTGGTGAAGCTGTACTACGAGGGGGTCACTGCCCAAGAGCTGGTTCCGGAGCTCTATCTTCCCATCAAATAGACAAAAGACTGCTTTGACACGCTTTTTGGAGACCAAAACGGGGGCGACGACGGCTACTCGGATGACCAGGCCCGAGGACTAGAGTTTTTAGGCAATTTTTGTTTTCTTTTGCTTTATAACAGATATTTTGTACTCCCGCCCACGAGGCGAGTTTTGTTTTGTAAACTTTTAATACTTAATGAAAATTGTGTTATGATGTATTTTCCTTGTTCTGCACTCGCGACTCTTTTGGTTTATTTTATCTTATTCTATGCATTCTCGCTTACTAGGGTTAGGTCGATCCCTTCCACACGCAACCTCGAGCACTCGGGGCTTATAGTCGCGTGTGCTACTCTCCCGATACCTCAGAAATAGGCGAGTGCTCGGTGGTTGAGGGTCGCGAGTGGAGGGCACTCTATTTGCCTTGTACCCTATTCTTTTTACTTGGAGCTGGCACCCCTTAAGAACAACGAGTGCATCGATGGTTTTAGCTTGCCTGAGGCTGTCTCACTTGCATATCTCTCCATGGATTATATTTATCGCCCCTGTCTTGGAACCGCCCGTTGTCTCTCGTTGCATCCTCTCTCGAATTTACCCCCTGCCCTGCCAACGAGTGAACCTTCATCCCCCTACCAGCTAGTGAGAGCCTGATTAGCGGGATCTACTCGGGGTTACCATTCAACCACATTCTTCATATACAACCTTCCCCCGAATGACTTCCAATCCTGCCAGCTAGTGAGAGTCTAGTCAAAGGGATCTGCGCGGGGCTACCATTCAACCACATCTTTCAAATATAACCCGCCACCGAGTGACTTCCAGTCGTGCTAGCTAGAGAGAGCCTAGTCAGCGGGATCTGCTCGGGGCCATCTATTCAATCATATCTTTCAAATATAATCAGCCACCGAGCGACTTCCAGTCTTGCCAGCTAGTGGGCACCTGGTTAGCGGGATCTGCTCGGGGCTATCCCTTCAATCACATTTTTCAAATATAATCCGCCACCGAGCAACTTCCAGTCCTGCCAGCTAGTGGGAGCCTGGTCAGCGGGATCTGCTCGGGGCCGTCCATTCAATCACATCTTTCAAATATAACCCGCCACCGAGCTACTTTCAGTCCTGCCAGTTAGTGAGAGCAGGGTCAGCGAGATCTGCTCGGGGCCATCCCTTCAATCACATCTTTCAAATATAACCTGCCAGCGAATGACTTCCAGTCCTGCCAGCTAGTGAGAGCCTGATCAGCGGGATCTGCTCAGCGCCATCCATTCAATCACATCTTTCAAATATAACCCGCCACCGAGCGACTTCCAGTACTGCTAGCTGGTGAGAGCATGGTCAGCGGGATCTGCTCGGGGCCATCATTCAACCACATCTTGCCATTCTCACATAAAGGAAGACAAATAATAGGAAAAAGGTATCATTAGGATTAACATTTTCATTATTCAAATTTTTGGATAAAACGTTTCAAATCATCACCACTACATGTGTGGCCAATGGTCACCCCCTCCACATTTTGGAGGCGGTAGCCCCCTGACTTTTGGACCTCCTCAATTACATAAGGGCCCTCCCAATTAGGATTGAGCTTCCCAACATCCGCGGACCTCCCGACCGCATCGACCTTCTTCAGGACGAGGCCCCCCCTTTACAAACTGCTTGACCCAGATATGTTTATCAAAGTACTTGGCCATCCAGAGCTTGACTTATTCTTGCTGAATGGCGGCTAGATTGCGGAGTTCCTCCACTAGGTCCAGCGAGAGCTGCAACTCGTCTTCATTCTCCACTCTCCACTCTTCGCCTCCTCCCGCGACAATCACCCGTGGTGACTTGACCTCGAACTCTACTGGCAGCACGACCACAGAGCCATGAGAAAGTTTGAAAGGGGTTTCTCCTATAGATGTGTTAGGTGTAGTCCTTATGGCCCAAAGGACTGAGGGGAGCTGCTCCACCCAGTTTCCCTTCAAGTTCTCTACCCTTTTCTTCAACAAGTTTACAATGATCTTGTTTACCGCCTCTACCTGCCCGTTGCTTTCGGGGTGATGAATCGAAACAAATCTGAGGTCTATCCCGAGCTGGCTACAAAAGTTGACGAACTGCTCACTGACAAATTGTGGTCCGTTGTCGGCGATGCTTCGAGCCTCTGGGCTGGAAAAAGCTGGAGTGGTGCAAACAACCGACACTTTTGACACTTGTTTGCAAATTCCTCCGTATCTTTGCTTAAGGTCAGCCAGAAGTATCCTTGCCGTAACACCCTTCTCTCCAAAGTCCTGCTCCTAGAGTGACCGCCACACTCCCCGTAGTGTATTTTCTCCAGGATCTTTAGAACCTTCTCTTCCGGCACACATCGCACAAAAGCCACAAGAGGGTCTTTCGGTAAAGACTCCCCTCGCGTAGCATATAATATACCGACTTATGCCTGAAACGTTTTTTTTCCGAGATTTTCTCCGGAAACTTACCCGTGGTGAAGAAAGTCATAAAGGAGTCCATCCACGAGGGATCTCAATCTATTTCTATCAACTCTCCTTCCTCGTTGGAAAGGCGGAATAAATCTGTCAAGGTCCCTCCTGCCCGGGTTCCAAACTTGGCCAATCGATCCGCAGGGGCACTCTCTTCCCGCAGTACATGTTGAATGAAGAACGTTCGGAACATCCCTATGAGGTCCCTCACCTTTGTTAAGTAACGTTGGAGTGTGGGCTCCCTTGCTTCGAACTCTCCCTTGATCTGAGAAGCCACCACCATCGAGTCTGTTAGCACCTCCACATCCTGCATCCCTTTCTCCTTGGCTAGACGCAGTCCTGCGATCACGACCTCGTATTTTGCCCAATTGTTTGTGATGGGAAGCGTATCACTATAGCCTGCTCTATCCTCCCCCGGGGGCTTTCCAACACCACCTCCACCTAGGGAGTGCCTTCCTGAAGCTTTGTCTACCGGTACCTTTCAGGTGACCCGTTGAGACGAGGCTACCTCTTCCACCTCTTCCACCTCTTCCACCTCTTCCACCTCGATAAGCGGGGAACAAACGAGATATCGAATTCACTTAACTCCACCGATCACTTTGAGTGCCTCCCCAAGTGCTCCACCCCCTCAAAGATGTTACAAAGAGGGTGGTCGGTCACCACACGGATTGAGTGCGTTTGGAAGTAGGGCCTTAGATTCCTGGCCGAGATGACTCGGGCAAAAGCCAGCTTTTCCAGGATCAGGTACCCGAGCTCCGCTTTCTTTAGGACTCTGCTAACATAATAAATGTGCAGCTGTTTCTTCCTTTCTTCCCTGACCAGCACAGAGCTCACAGCCTTCGCCCCCACTCCGAGGTACAAAATTAGATCCCCCCTCCTTGGGCCCTTGAAGTAGTGGAGCCTTGGTAAGTTGATCCTTTAGGGCTTGAAATGCCTCCTCACACTCCTTCAACCACTCAAACTTCTGACCACCTCGTAACACTTTGAAAAAAGGGAGCACTTCTCCCCTGCCCGAGAGAGGAACCTGCTCAGCCCCGCGAGCTTTCCGGTCAGGCGCTGAATCTCATTGGCATTTCGCGGTGACTCTAATTCCAGTATCGCCTCGACTTTGTCAGGGTTTGGATCCACCCCTGTCGGGATAAGGAGATGACCCCAAAACTTTCCCCTACTGGCTCCGAAGACGCACTTCAGGGGGTTCAGGCTCATCTTGAACTTCTGCAGGGTGGCAAAAGGTTCCTTCAGATCTTGAAGGTGAGAGTTCACGACTTTGCTATTCACCATTAGATAATCTACGTACACCTCCAAGTTCCTTCCCCTCTGCTCTTGGAAGACTCGATCCATCATCCTTTGATATGTTGCTACTGCATTATTCAGCCCGAATGACATCATCTTATAACAATAGCACCCGTCTCTCTTGATGGGGATAATTTTGATGTCCGACGGTGCATCGTGATCTGACGATAACCTGAAAAGGCATCCAAAAAACTCATCATAGAAAAACCGACGGTTGAATCTACTAGTGCGTCGATTCTAGGCAAATGATAATAATCTTTAGGACATGCTTTATTCAGAAGGGAAAAATCGGCACACATCCTCCATCTACCGTCCCCCTTCTTTACCATTATCATATTGGAGTCCCAGCTTGGATACTAGATCTCCGACAGAAAACCTGCCTTAAGTAGTTTTTCCACCTCCCCTCGGATCGGCTCCTCCAGGTTGACAGCTACAAACCTCCTCTTCTGACAGATGGGGCGGGCTCCTGGATCAAGATTGAAGAGATGACACACCACATCAACGTCAATGCTTCGACATGTCCGCGACACTCCAGGCAAAGACGTCCACGTTCTGTCGAACGCAAGCCAAGATCCTTTCCTGGTCCTCCGTGCTCAGCCTTCCGCTGACCCGCACCTTCTCCGTCCCCCCTTCTGGATGAGGACCTCCTTCTCGACCACCTCCAGCCGTGACCTCTCCTCTGACTCACTCTTCATCCTCCCACTTCGGACGAAGACCTTTTCTTTCTCCACTTCTCTACTTCCATCACCTCCTCCAACTTTGCCTGCTCCTCCATCACCTTCTCCACTTCCTCTGCTTTTTTCATCCACGAGATGGTGTTGACGACCGTGACGTAACACTGCCTCGCTACCTTAGGGTCTCCCCGAATCCAAACCTGGACTCCTCCACAGTTGAATTTCAAAGACTGATGGAATGAGGAGGGCACATATCGAAAGGCGCTGATGAGGGGCCGTTCAAAAATAACATTGTAGCTACTCAGAGCGTCTGCAATGACGAATCGGCAGTTTCGGGACGTTTCCCCCAGGGTCACATGGAGCCCTACTTCCCCTTCCACTTCATTCCTTTCTCTGGTGAACCCTAACATAGGTCCATCCGAGGCCACCACCCTGCTTGATTCCACCTTCATCTCATCAAAGGTCTTCTTGAAGAACATATTCACCGAACTCCCGTTATCGACAAGGATCCTGAAGACTGTGAAGTTCTCTATGGCCGTCTGGATCACCAAAGCGTCGCATAACGGGTCCTCATGGTCTGACATATCCTTCGACGAGAAGGTAATCCTCTCCTCCGGAGGTGGGGTCTGGGAGGTCGAAGCAACGCTTCTCCAGAACATTGTTTGGAGGCTCCCCTTACGGGCGGCCTCAATCCCCACTTCCCCGTGGATCACCCCGATTCCCCTCATGGGTTCCCACATCAGCCCGGTCCTCACACCTATCTTCCTCCCCTACTCCTGGTTTAACCTCTTTGATCCGCACCTGTTGCTGCTGTTGTTGCTACGCCAGACCTCTTACTCTCCTCATCTCCAAAAACTCCGGGCAGGTGGCCTGTTTCGTGGTCTTCCTCCTGGTGGAAGTCACAGTAGGGCAACGCCGCCCCGCCCCTTCCCCTTCTAGCTGGAACTCCTCTCCTGTTTCCTCTGTCTCTTTGTCCGATGGCCATGGCCTGCTGAGGTGGGGGTAGGAGAGGACTCTGTGCCCGTCTCCATCCTGGAGGATTGAACCATCCCTGCCCTCCGTGGTAGTTCCCCCCACCCTGGAATCCTCTCCCTTGGCCCTGAATGGGCCCTCCTTGCAGTCTCCAGGCTAGCCAGTTGAAGGCAAGTGCTTAATGAGGCTAGCACTCGCCTTCCCACCTTGGCCCGGGGGCGAGTGCGGGCCACGCCGGCCCACTCGCCCACCTCCTGTCCCGGACCCAGGGCGAGTGCAGGCAAAGATACCCCACTCGCCCCCTGACTGTTTTGGGCATTCTCCATGCGCGTGCCGAGGCTCCACTCGTCCATTCGGCTCGCCTGGATCTGAACGGCCCCTCCCGGCCTTGGTTCCGACCGAGGGCCCCCCACTCGCTAAATACGGGGTTGCACAGTTACCATCAAAGAAAGCAGGAAAAGTGAGGTTTATGAACAAATTTTTGGAAAATACTTTTGAAAAATTGTATGTATTGGAGGATACATAGAGTTTGTGTAGATTGAGCATGAGAACATTTCATGAACACTAGTGGGAGAAATTAAGCAGATTTTGACAAGAGAAGCTGAAAATGGCTTATCAACATGAACATAGCCAAATTCATTCGAAGTGCTTAGTGAGTTCCTCATCAGAGCTTTCTGATTTAGGATCCTCCATGAAAATTTTGCTCAGATGGAACATCAACACAACGCACTGTTTTATATTCCAAGAGCAATTCCTTCTCAAATGTATCTCCCGGGAAATGGAAATATCCCAAATCTGGAAGGGAAACAAAACAAACAAGAAATCAAAAAATAAATGCCAAGAAATGAAAGACATCAATGTGGATTACACAGGTTCTTGGTCTTGAAAGTGACAGTACCTACAATAACTCAACACAATTTCACTCCGGCCGCTCGCACCCCTCGAGCCCAGTACTCAGGCTTCACTCGATTATCTAATGCACTCGGGGTGTGAGAGGTGCTGCATGCTCGGGAGTGTTGTCGTGCTTGGATATTGTCTTGGCCGGGTACTGCCACGGTTGCACTTTGCCCGTATATAAGTAAAGATATATAGTTTATAACTATTTGGAGCACACCAATAATATTTATTAAATTATTAAATAAATATATCCTATTATTATATAAATATACTATATTTAATATTAATGTCTGCCGGCTGATCCTCTAAATATATCCTATCTGTTATATCCTTTAACATCAACTTATTATGTACGCCTGCCTGTAAGTGTGGCCGACAAAACACAGTTCACCTCCTGACTTTCTTATTATATAATATAAATTAAATTAATAAAAATAAAAATCTTAGTAATATTTTCAATATTAATGATGTTGAAATTACAAATATAATTCATTATGTATAAAAAATAGTGGTGTTCAAAAAGACCAGACCCAGAAAGCCTGCCTGGCCCCGGCACGGAAAAGCCTGGCTAGTCCTGGCCCGGGAAAAGCCCGGCCTGAGCCAAGGCCGGGCTTGGGGGCATTACCGGGCTCCATATTAGCCAGTTGCCCCGCCCGGTGCCCGGGCGCCGGGCCTAGCCTGGGCCCGACACCTGGGCCGGCGGGAAATCCCGCCAGTGGCGCGATTTCCTTTTGAAAATTCTGGATTTAGGCGGGATTAAAATCCCGCCTTTTAAAATAGGCCGGATTTTAATCCCGTCTGTTGGGAAATCAGGCCGGCCCGGAGGTCCTTATCTGGCCTCCTTTTTCAGAGGGGGCCCGAGCCCGGCCCGATAAGGCTTTTTGGGCACAGCGTAATAAAAAAAGTTAATTATACTACAATATTAATAGTTGACACTCACAAGATCCCCATTGGTAGTAACATATTACTTTCATTGCACACATTATGGGGGCATTGAGCATTGACTGAGCACTATTACTGTTAAACCGAAAATTCGGTCTCTAGTGGAGTCCATCCTTGGGGAAGGGGTGATCGCACACTTACTTCTCTCCTGCAAGCCAAATAACAAAGGAAAAGAAAAGGGAACTGACCCAAGGGCTTGTCGTGGAGGTCCCACCACACACCCGGAAGATCTTAGAACACTTCCCCTCCTTAGCCAAGTGCCGAGCTAAGACAATCTCAGAAAGCGCTAGAAGACTAGGGAGCAAGTAAACATGCCTTCTGAGGTACCCATTTGGTCCTATTTATAGTTTTCTGAAAACGGCTTGCAAATAACCAACCTCCTCTGTTTTGAACAGCTATGTGCATCCCAAGTTGGCCTGCAAACAATGTAACTCCGCTGTTCTGAGAGGTTATGGGCAGGCCAGCAGGGGTAAAATGGTAAAAAACATCACAGATGACTGGGCGAGTAGTCCCTGGGACCACTACTCGCCTGGGGCGGCGAGCGCTCGGTGGAGCTGGCACTCGCCGCCCCCCATGGACCTCGGCGAGTATGGGCCCGGCTGGCCCTACTCGCCTACCGCTTGCCGAGCTCGGCTGGGGCGAGTGCGTGTCCTACCACTCTACTCGCCCCCCCGATGATTCCACCTCGCCCGGGCGAGTTGGGTGCTGCCGAGCCCTGGCCCCCCTCGGGTACTCGCCCCGGACTTGGACTGCTTGGTCCGGCCGGCCTGGCTCCTGGCGAGCCCACTCGCCGAATACGAGATTGTACACAATCCCCGCTCTTTGCGAGGTTGGAACAAGCTTGGAAAGAATCATCCCCGCTCTTTGCGAGTGCGACAGGCCCTGAGGGAATCTTTGGGTGGGGTCCACCTACGGCTATATATATACGTCTGCGTACCTGTGTGACTCTTGCCATTCCCTTTGCTCAAAACCTGCTGAGATGCCCATCCTCAAAGAGATCCAAGAGAGGCTTGCCCGAGCTTGCGAGGTTTCCTCTGCTCGCGTTGCCAACTTGACCGCGGTTCCTCATAGCGTCCCGCAGGGCGGCTCGACAGAACCCAATCCTGCTAAGAGGGCGAAACCATTTCCCCAAGCGGCCGAGCCTATCTTTCACGACTTGAGATCTACCCGGGAGCACGGGGCCGGTTCCTCTACTCTGCCTGCCCCTGAGAAGGAGAAGAACATCGTCGACCTTTGCGCCGACCCGGACAGCCAACGTGATAACGGCGAGGCCTCCACGCCGCGAGTCAAGATCTCCCTCGGCGACTAGCGGCTTAAAACTCCGGAGGATCGCCCGCGAGACCCGTCACCCCCTTTCGGGACCCTGGGGCTGGACTTGCAGATGCCGGAATCGCCAGCTCGCATCCCTTCCCCACAACAACAACTTGCCAGGACTGCGGGGGGAGGCGTTGAAGCCATCCCCGTGCCGGGCTTCAACCTCCTCCCACCAAGGACACATCGCCCGGGCCGTGGCAAGAATCTGAGCCTTCCCCCACCCCGCACTTTCTTGGGGGCGCCGAGCTCGTCAGGTAACCTGACCTTCAACGGTTCTTATCCTGTAATTTTTTTGGGGTACTCTCCTTTTGTACTGATGTTTAACTGTCTTTGCAGCTCTTCCCAGTCAGTCTGAGACTGACGAATCTTCGGGGCCAACCCGCTACTCGCCCCTCCCTTCTCCAAGCTCGCTAGAATCCTTCCTGTGTTCTGAAGTGAAGAACGGACGAGTTGACGAGGAGGGGGATCGGGCTCTTCAAGAAGCTGGTGCGCGGGCTGCGCAAGGTGCAAGAGGACAACGAGGCGCTGCAGCGCGACTACGTGCGGCTCGCGAACGAGGTGAGCCGCAACCCGGCAGGCGAGGCGATATCCCCTTCTCGGCTCCTGGACGAGATCGATGAGAGCCTCCAGATCGCCCAGAGGAACTTGGGGCGGATTCGCGAGCTCCACAACTCGCGGCGACCTGCGGGGAAGGAGACGCGAGGCCGGGGTAGATAGAAATGACTCCATTACCGAGCCTACCGACACTCGCCTCTTGCCCCCTCAGCTCGCGCATATTGAACTTGTTCCTTTTTCCTTCTTCTGCATTCAGTTTCTTTGAACTATATTCTCCCCCTGATCTGTAATAACGTAGAATATTTTTTAGATTTCAATGCTCGCTATTTGAATATACTATCCTTTAGGTTTAGCTCGGCATGTGATGAGACAGGTCTCAGAAATCGGCGAGCTGGGGTTTGCGAGCTGAGTCAAGAGAGCTGGACTGACTGGTCGGCTCGACGTTAGACTTCTTTTTCTATAAATAGGCCCCTCACCAACCCCGGTTCACCACCTTTATTACTTTCATACCCCCTGTTCTCGTCTTCTCTCCTTCCGTACTCGCGTTTTAACCTTCCCGCGAGCATGGGTAAGACAAACCCCGACGCCGATGGCTGCTCCAAATGCGCCCAACACTTCGCCGACTACTGCTTCTTTGAAGGGAATACCACCGAGGCAGAGTTCGCAGTATTACTTACCGACTACGTGCCCCCTAGCTTTGAGGCGCGCCGACCCAGGGAGCGCGTGGCCATCAACACGTTCTACCCCGACGAGCTCGCCTTCCCCATCTCGCATTTCGAGGGGGGTTGCGCCTACCTCTCTGGCCGTTGGTACGCCAGATCCTGAAGTATTATGGCGTGGTGCCCGCGCAGCTCAACTCGAACGCCATCACCATGATGGTGTCGTTCGCGTGCTTCCTCCGCAGGGAGCGAATGGAGTTCAACCTGACTGTCTCCAGGAAACTCTTTACCTACAAGCCGACTCCAGATGACGTCGCCTACTTCGGGGGCTCCTTCATCAAAGTTCGTGAGATCGCGAAAAAGCATCACAACTGGATGACCAAGATCGTCTTCATCAAGGGAGATCTCGGCAACGTCCCCTACTCGCCCCAGCAGAAGGGCGAGGAGGTGTACCGCCCCCCCGCCGTGTCCGACAACGACGCCGAGCTCCATAAATTATTCCTCCACAAAGACTTCGAGGTCGCCTTCCTTCGAAGGGGCCTCGACTCACTCCTCCCCGTCCTTCCCGACGAAGGTATTCCTCTCTCATTTTCCTCTTGCCCAGCTCGCAGATCCAATAGAATTTTTCTGACAAGTTTTTTCATGCAGGGGAGCGACTGATTCTCGAGAACCCGCCCTTCGCGGACTCGGGGCTATTCCCTGACCCCCTCGCACGCAAGAAGGCAGCGACGACGGCCTGTCGAGATGAGCTGGCCTCATCCAAGCCCTCATCCAGCAAGAAGCGACCTGATCCTGCGTGGTCCAGCTTGCCTCGCCGCCAACCGTCACAAAAGAAGATGAAGAGGGCCGTGGTGGTCCCCCGGGCGGGGCAACAACAACAAAAACTAAAGTACATGAGCTCGCCCGAGACCACCCCAGATGGGTCGCCGAAGAGCTCGCTGAAGGAGACCTCGGGCAAAGAGCAGGGGGGGTGGCGAGTCCTCTGCTCCCCCTTCTGCTAAGAAGGCGTCCTGCGAGCCGAGCGCGCCGAAGAGCCACCCCCTCTTCGGCTTCGGGGGAAGGTGGAAAGACTCGGCCGACGAGCCTATGATTCAATGGGACGAGCTTTCCCGCCGAGTCTCCATCTCCACCCTCCACCCTTCCTGGACCGACCGCCAGCTCTCCACTGGCCACGCCTACGCGCTCGGCTTCGGCCTCTATGGGCGCGAGGATGCCGAGGCCTACAAGGGCATGGCCCTACGCCAGCTCGGCCATGAGGGCATGCAAGCCCATATGCTGGCCCTGGAGCTGCACCATATGATGGTCCGCCGCGGCTTCGGCCTCAGCCACATCTTGGAAAAGGCCGAGCAGAAGCGCGACTTCGCCCAAGACAAGGCTGCCGACCTGGCGAGGCAACTCAGCATCGCCGAGGACCTACTCGCCAAAGCTGCCGACGGGCTGGTACGTACCGGTTGTTTCCCTCTCTTTTCACTTGGGATTTTCCTGTCTGCTCTGTTATAAGTTTGTTTACCCTTTTGTATTGCACGATGCCAAAGCCGCTGGTAAGTTGCGGGCTCGCGCCACTGGGCTGGAAGTAGAGAACAGCCAACTGCGTGCCCGCGCCGTCGAGCTGGTGGCTCGCGTTGCCGGGCTGGAAGAGGAGAACGGGGCGCTGAAGGAGAAGAACAAGGGCCTTCATGGCGAGATCATCCACCAGACGGAAGCCTTCTTCCCCCCGTGTGGCAGCGAGCCCCCCTTCCTGTACAAGAGACAGAGGATCTTTGGCGAGGCCGTGGTTGCCTAACGGCTGCGGGTCAACTCTATCGATTCCGCCGAATGCATCCTGCAAATCATGAAGGATACAGGGGTGCTGGTGGAGGGCTGCAAGGAGATCACGACCCGAGACCTCATGCCGAGTCTGTTGCCGTCCACGCCGCCCAGCGAGAAGGAGGACAGCTTCGACCTGCTCTTCGGGAAGGGCTTCAAAGATGATCTATTCGGAGGAGTGGGCGAAGACCGCCAGTCTGGGGGGGGGGGAGGCGAGCGCTGACCCGCGCCCTTCTCCTTTTTTCTGTATAATTCTCTCCCCCTCCCTTTTGTAACCTCGCCTAGGCGAGCTCCCTTTTTGTAATAAAATTATAGTTAATGAAAAACAAATTTTTCTATCTTCTTTTTCTTGAACCTTCTTATTGTGATGCATTCGCCTGCGAGCTTTCCCCTTGAGTGATCTCGCTATGATAGAGCTCGCCGCTTGAATGGACGTTAGGACTCGTACCTGTGAATAGACCTTGAGAGCTCGTCCACCCTAGGCAATCTGGAGGTGAACCACTCGCCGCGCTGGGCTCGCCACCTCCCAGTTCGTATAGGCCTTTCTTGCCGTTGTCAAACAAAAACAAAAAAAATTCACAAGTAAAACCTGAAGGGGGTGGAATGCACCGCCGGTGCTCGCTCTCTTTCTCGGATGTCGAGGACTCGGCTCGTCACCCCTCTGCCGAGCTGAGCCCGTGAACCCCGACTCACTTGTGAGGACTTTCTCCCCCTATCCTTTGGGAAAGCCAAACTTTTCAAGTAATATCTGGGGCGGATAAGATTCTCCTGAGTGACATCCAGCCTTGTCAGTTAGGTGAGAGTCTGACAGCGGGATCTGCTCGGGGTCTGGGTAGACTCTCTCGAGTGACATCCAGCCCTGCCAGCTAGGTGAGAGCCCGACAGCGTGATATGCTCGGGGTCTGGGTAGACTCTCTCGAGTGGCATTCAGCCCTGCCAGCTAGGTGAGAGCCTGACAGCGGGATCTGCTCGGGGTCTGGGTAGACTCTCTCGAGTGACATCCAGCCATGCCAGCTAGGTGAGAGCCTGACAGCGGGATCTGCTCGGGGTCTGGGTAGACTCTCTCGAGTGACATCCAGCCCTGTCAGCTAGGTGAGAGCCTGGCATCTGCTCGGGGCGGTAGATCGAGTGACTCTGGCTAGGTCTGTGCTCGGGGTCTGGGTAGACGCTCTCGAGTGACATACAACCCTGCCAGCTAGGTGAGAGCCTGACAACGGGATCTGCTCGGGGTCTGGGTAGACTCTCTCGAGTGACATCCAGCCCTGCCAGCTAGGTGAGAGCCTGACAACGGGATCTGCTCGGGGTCTTGGTAGACTCTCTCGAGAGACATCCAGCGCTGCCAGCTAGGTGAGAGCCTGGTAGCGGGATCTGCTCGGGATCTGGGTAGACTCTCTCGAGTGACATCCAGCCCTGCCAGCTAGGTGAGAGCCTGACAGCGGGATCTGCTCGGGGTCTGGGTAGACTCTCTCGAGTGACATCCAACCCTGCCATCTAAGTGAGAGCCTGACAGCGGGATCTGCTCGGGATCTGGGTAGACTCTCGAGTGATATCCAGCCCTGCCAGCTAGATGAGAGCCTGATAGCGGGATCTGATCGGGGTCTACCAAATGAACACTTCACCCATTCACACGAATCACTGCAGTAGAATTGGCACATCAAGAAGCTCTATTAAAAAAAGGACATCACTTACATGGCTCAAGGGTAAAAACGTTTTAAGTCATCACCGCTGCAGGTGAGACTTAGGGTCTTGCCCTCCACATTCCGGAGGTGATACCCTCCTAATTTCAATGTTTCTTTTACAATGTACGGACCCTCCCAGTTGGGGTTGAGCTTCCCCACAGCAGTTGATCTCCTCGCTGCATCCACCTTTTTCAGGACCAAGTCCCCTTCCGCGAACTGTTTGGCCCTAACGTGCTTGTCAAAGTACTTAGCCATTCTTCTTTTCACTTCTTCCTATCGGATGACGGAGATATCACGCATCTCCTCCACCATGTCAGGGGAGAGCCGCAGCTCCTCGTTTTCAGCCTGCCACTCTTCTCTGCCTTCCTCCGCCGCGACCACTCGAGGCGTCCAGACCTCGAACTCTACTGGCAGTACTGCCTCACATCCATGGGAGAGCTTGAAGGGGGTCTCCCCCGTGGCTGTGTTGGGGGTGGTCCTCAGAGCCCAGAAGACCGAGGGAAGCTGCTCCACCCAGCTCCCCTTCAAGTTTTTAACTTTTTTCTTCAGGAGGTTCACTATGATTTTGTTTGCCGCTTCCACCTGCCCGTTGCTCTTAGGGTGATGAACCGAGACAAATCTGAGGTCGATCCCGAGCTGCCCGCAGAAGCTGATGAACTCGGCACTGGTGAACTGAGGCCCGTTTTCCGTGACGATGGCCTGCGGCAACCCATGCCGGCAGATGATCTCCCCCCAGACAAAATTCCTGATAACCTGGGAGGTCACCTTGGCCAGTGCCTTCATCTCCAACCACTTAGAGAAATAATCTGTCATTACAAGTAAGAACCTCCTCTGCCCGCTGGCCTGGGGGAAAGGCCCTACCAAGTCCATTCCCCAGATGGCGAAGGGCTAGGGGGCTAGGGCAAACAACTGACATTTGTGACACTTTTTCGTGAATTCTGTAGCGTCGTGGCCCAAAGTAGGCCAGAAATACCCTTGCCTGACAATTCTTCCTTCTAGGGTCCGACTCCCGGAGTGACTCCCACACTCCCCGGAGCGGACTTCTTCCAAGATCCTCTGCACCTCCCTCTCGGCCACGCAACGTGCCAACATCCCCAAGAGGGTCTTTCGGTACAAGCTGCCCATTGCGGATGAGATAGTACGCTGACTCGTACTTGAATTTCTTTTTATCCATCCCCTCCGGATACTCCCCTGTGGAAAGGAAGGTTGTGAATGGGTCCATCCACGAGGGGTGCTGATCCACCTCCATCAGTTCTCCCTCTTCAATGGTAGGGCGGAACAGATCAGTGATGGTACACCCCACCCGGGGACCATGCTTTGCCAGTTGATCTACCTGCTCGTTCTCCTCCCTGGGCACGTGTCAGATGGAGAAGGTCTGGAACATGCCAATGACCCCCTTCACCTTTGCTAAGTATAACTGGAGGGTAGACCCCCTTGCCTCGAACTCCCCGTTGATCTGGGAAGCCATCACCATGGAGTCGGTGAGAACCTCAACGTCAAGCACCCCCAGCTCCCTGGCCAGGCGTAATCCTGCAATTACGGCCTCATATTCGGCCTGATTGTTAGTGATGAGAAAGTGCACCACCACCGTTTGTTCGATTCTTGTTCCTTGGGGGCTTTCTAAGATTACCCCCACCCCCAAGGAATGTCTCCCCGAAGCGCCATCTACCATCACCTTCCATGGAGCTGGATAAGTGAGCTCTCCCTCCGCCACCTCGACCACATAGCCAGCCAAAAAGTCGGACATCGCTTGGGCCTTGACCGAGAGGCAGGGGACAAAGGAGATGTCGAACTCACTCAGTTCCACCGACCACTTGGACAACTTGCCCGAATGCTCCACCCCCTCGAAGATGTTGCAGAGGGGGTGGTCAGTCACCAATCGAATTGAGTGTGCCTGGAAGTAGGGCCGGAGCCTCCGAGCCGAGATGAACAGAGCGAAGGCCACCTTCTCTAAGATGGGATAACGAAGCTCTGCCTTCCTCAGGACCCGACTCACATAGTATATGTGGAGCTGTTTCTTTCCCCCTTCTCGAACCAGGACAGAGCTCAAGGCCTCTGCTCCGACCCCGAGATATAAAGACATGTCCTCCCCCTCCTTCGGCTCTTGGAGCAGGGGAGCCTGAGTCAACTGCCTCTTCAAGGCCTGGAACGCCTCCTCGCATTCCCCAGTCCACTCGAACTTCTGACCCCCCCTCAATGTTTTGAAGAAGGGGGAGCACTTCTCTCCGGCCCGGGAGAGAAACCTACTCAACCCTGCCAGTTTTCCTGTCAGCCGCTGCACCTCCTTAGCGTTCCGAGGTGACCCCAACTCCATGATCGCCTTAACCTTATTCGGATTCGGCTCCACCCCCGTGGGGGTGAGAAGGTGGCCCAAGAACTTGCCCATGCTGGCCCCGAAGACACACTTCAAGGGGTTCAACCTCATCTTGTATTGGCGCAATGTGGTGAAGGTTTCCTCCAAGTCCCGGAGGTGAGAGTCCACGTCCCGACTCTTGATCATAAGGTCGTCTACATACACCTCCAGGTTTTTTCCTTTTGTTCCCAGAAGACCCTGTCTATCATTTTTTTGTATGTCGCCCCTGCATTCTTCAACCCAAAGGGTATCATTTTGTAGTAGTAGCACCCATCCTCCGTGATGAAGGAGACATCTTTGATGTCGGGGGGGGGGGCATCCTGATCTGCTGGTAACCTAAAAATGCATCTAAAAAACTCATTACAGGAAAACCAACGGCTGAGTCAAATAACGCGTCGATCTGAGACAAAGGATAAGAGTCCTTAGGGCACGATTTATTAAGTAAAGAAAAACCGACACAAATACGCAACCAGCCGTCTCCTTTTTTAACCATAACTACATTGGAGACCCAGCCCGGGTATTATATTTCAGATACAAAGCCAACCTTGAGGAGCTTGGCTACCACCTCCCTGATGGGCTCGACATCTTGTCCGCAACAGACCTCTTCTTCTGCTGGATGGGGCGGGCCTCCGGATCCAGGTTGAGGCGGTGGCAGGCGACGTCCGCATCGATCCCTGACATCTCCGCTGCGCTCCAAGCGAAGATGTCCACGTTCCTCTGGATGCACGCCATTCATCCTCTCCTGATCCTCCGGGGTCAGCCCCTCGCTGATGCAAACATTCTCCACCCTGCCTCCCTGGGTGAGAACTTCCATCTCTACGACCTCTTCCGCATCCTCCAGCCTGGACTGCTCACCCCATTCTCCAACTTCCCTCTCCTCCGGGACAAGAACCTCCTCAGCTTCCAGCGCCTCTTCCACGACAATCTCCTCGGCCGGCTCCTCCGAGTCTCCTCCTGCCACCTCCACCTCGGTGCGGCTCTGCTCTACCTCCATCTCTTCTCCTCTAGCCTCCTGCTCCGCCTCCTCCATCCTCCGCTCCATCTCCTCGGCTCCCTCCTGCCAGGAGATGGAGTTCACGGCGGTGACGTAGCACTCGCTTGCCACCTTGGGTCACCCCGGACACGGACCTGGATCCCCTCATCGCTGAACTTCAAGCACTGGATGGAAGGACGAGGGGACGCAGCGGAAGACGCTGATGATGAGGGGCCTTCCGAAGATGGCGTTGTAGCTGCTGTGGGCGTCCACGATGACAAACCTGCATTTTCGGGACTGCCCCCCCAGAGTAACATGGAGTCCTACTCCACCGTCCACCTCTTTTCTCTCCGCTGAAAATCCAAACAGGGGCCCATCCGAGGCCAGCACCCTCTTCGCCTCCACCTTCATCGCGTCAAACGCCTTCTTAAAGATGACGTTGACCGAACTCCCGTTGTCAATGAGGATTCGGGAGACAGTGAAATTCTCGATGGCTATCTGGATGACTAGCGCATCGCAAAAGGGATCCTCATGATCCGGCATATCCTTCCTTGAGAAGGTAATCTTCTCCTCTGGGGGCGGGGTCTGGGACGTGGAGCCAACGCTCCTTCCCTACATATGGTGTGGAGGCTCGCCTTCTGGGAAGCCTCTATCCCCCCATGGATCACTCTGATCTCTCCCCGGGTCCCAACATCCGCCCGGTCTTCACACCTATCCTCCTCCGCCCGAGGCAGGACCTCCTCAATCCGTACTTCCTGGAGACCTTGTTGCTATTGCTGCTCCCTGTTTCCCTCATTTCGAGAAACTCCGGACACGTGGCTGTAGCGTGCCCCTCCTCTTGGTGGAAGTCACAGTAGGGTAACTCCACCCCGACTTCTCTTCTCCTTCTCCGTGCGGCTCACCTCCTCTGCCCCAGGGCTATAGCCATAGCCTGGTTTTGATCGGGGAGGGGAGGCCAATGCCCCTGTCTCCAACCCGGAGGGTGGAACTGACCTTGGCCCCCCTGACGGTTTTCTCCTCCATGGAAACCTCTCCGCGGCCCCTGGTCTTGCCACTCCGACCTCCAACCTAGCAGACGGTCCGTCTCTTGACGCCCCCACTTGGGCTGTTGCTGCAGTTGCCGCTGTTCCCTCTGCCGGGGTTCAGCTTTCCTCTCCTTCTGACCTCTGCCACCTCTTGGCTCCTCCTCCGTGGCCCACCTGGGCAGCTTCCGGGAAAACTCCGGGTTCGACGCCTCCCCGTCTACTTCTCTTGCCGCCCTCTCCATCAGCTCCTCGTAGGAGAGGGGAGACACCCTCTTCAGCTCCATTCTGAAGAAACCCTGCTGCAGCCCTAGGGTGAAGGCCATCATCAACGTGTGCCCTGACATCTCCTGGACCTGGGTGACCTCCTCCTGGAAACCGGTCGACATAACTCCCCAAGGTCTCTTTCACCCCCGGCTTGATGTGGAACAGGGACTCCGACTCCTCCTTCCTCCTCTTGGAGGTGGTCAATCTCAGCATGAACCCCCGACACAGGTCCTCGAAGCAGTAGATGGAGTTGGCCGGTAGCTGGTGAAACCACTCTCTCGCCTTCTCCTTGAGGGTGATGGCGAAGAGCCTGCACTTGAAACCATCCGACATCTGTTGGATCGAGACCACATCCTCAAACCACTGGACGTGCTGGTACCGGGTCTCCCTTCCCGGTATAGTAAGACATCTCTGGCTCCTGGAACCCTCTGGAACTGAGGCAGAAGAAACCAACTCGTTGAAGTGGACTGCCTCCCCCATACTGGGCGAGCAGGAGGGTCTCGCGCCCCCATCTCGCCGAACCGGCCCCCACTTGCCGAACCCGGGAAGAGTACTCGCCCGAGGAGTTCACATCCTCTCCCCTCCTCGACGACCTCCTTCCCAGCTCGCCTGCCGGGTGCGTTCCTCGCTGAGAGCCGGGATCGCGAGTATAGGTGCTGCTGGTGTCGAGCACTCGGCACCTGCGCCGAGTGCGAACCTGACGAGGCCGAGTACCTCCCGCCCGAAGTCTTCGAACATCCCCACCGTGGCGAGAGGGGGAGGGGGTGGCGAGTCGGACCTGTCCGAGCTTTGCCCCGATCCTCCCGTCATCGAGCTCGCCGAAGATTTTCTGTGCTGACCACTCCACGCTCACCGCAACAAAATGTTGAAATCAAAAATTCAGTCTATAGTGGAGTTCACTCTCGGGGAAGGAGTGATCGCACACCTACTTCTTTCCTGCAAGCCAAATTACAAAGAAAAAGAAAAGGGAACGTACCCAAGGGCTCGGCGTGGAGGTCCCACCACACACCCGGAAGATTCTTAGAGCGTTTCCCTCCTTAGCCAAGTGTCGAGCTAAGGCAACCTCAGAAAGCGCTAGAAGGCTAGGGAGCATGTAAACATGCCTTCTGAGGTACCCATTGGGTCATATTTATAGTTTTCTGAAAACGGTCTGCAAATAGCCAACCTCTGCTGTTTTGAACAGCTATGTGCAGCCAAGTTGGCCTGCAAACAACGTAACTCCGTTGTTCTGAAAGGCTATGTGCAGGCCAGCGGGGTAAAATGGTAAAAAACATCACAGATGACTGGGCGAGTAGTCTCTGGGACCACTACTTGCCAGGGGCGGCGAGTGCTCGGTGGAGCTGGCACTCGCCGTCTCCCCCTGGACCTCGGCGAGTACGGGCCCGTCTGGCCCTACCCGCCTACCGCTTGCCGAGCTTGGCTGTGGCGAGCGCGAGTCCTACTCGCCTACCGCTTGCCTGGGCGAGCTGGGGCCTGCCGAGCTCTGGCCCCCCTCGGGTACTCGCCGGGACTTGGACTGCTTGGTCCAGCCGGCCTGACTCCTGGCGAGCCCACTCGCCGGATACGATCATTACATCTCATACACGGGTCTCTCCATGCTCGAACAACTCCGGTACTGTTGTGGCCCGCCACCTTGATGTCCATTCTGTTTATTATCATGAATCACCCCCATGGACTGGGGATGGCAAGTGAAAGTCGATTGCTTTTTCTGTCACATACTTTGCACGGGTGACGAATGACTATGGATATTGTTGCTGTGCGAGCACATGAGGACCTTGTGCACGTCTGCTCGTAATAAATAATGTGAAATATTTCCCTCAGTGCTTCCATATGGAGTTGGTTTGGGACTAATTTACGCTTGCATCTGAGTTGAATGAAGTTAACTTTAGGTTAAAGTTTTATGGGAGAGCTTTTCGGATTTTGGCTCCCCTTTAAATTTATTTACGCTACACAAATTGAAAGAAGTTAGCGAATTGTGTTTAATCCATTTATATTGTAGCAACGCAAGAAAGGCTCTTAGGAGCTATGCTATAGTTGATCCATGAAATGTTGCTTGACCAAATGACGTGTCTAGTCCAAATTGCAGTGCCTCTCTGTTAATTATACACCATTTCTTGTAGCTATTACTGTTATTGAAGTCGACCTTTTACGCAAGTTACTTCTACCGATGATGTAAGAAAAAACAATTTTTTATAGCATTTCTCTATTGGGATTTGTTCAGATGAGTTGCCTGGTACATCCTGACCGTTCTCCTGAGTGGTCTACTGTGACCTCTTGCCACTCTTCTGTCATAGCAGCTATTATAAACTGCTGTCGTCGTCCCTTGACAACTCTCTTGATGCTGTTCAATTGCATAATTAAAAGTTCAACCTCCCTTTTCTCCACTGTGGCTCTGTTTGGTGCAGCGTTTTAAGAGCAGGGAGTCGCGAATTTTCAAAAAACTCCGCCAAACAATATTTTAAGGAGCAGTGAGATCAGCCACCGTTGTTAATAGCGGTGGCCCGCTATTTCCGAGTCTCGGAATTTTTCCGCGACTCGGAAATAGCAGCAGGCTGCAGTGCTGCTGTACTTTTTATTATTAATATAATAATAAAATAATTATTATAATTTAGTTTTTATGTTATAATAAGTTATATATTAAGTTTATAATTATTATAATTAAGTTATTATTATAAGTTAATAATTATTATAATTTAATTTATTACGTTATATAATAAGTTATATAATAAGTTAATATTAAGTTAATAATTATTATAATTAAGTTAATAATGATACTATAATTAAGTTAATAATTATTATATTAATTAATTTATATGAATTTTATATAAATTATATATTTATAATATTTTATTTATATAATATTTATAAAATAATATATAATTAATAAATATAGTATTATTTAAATAATATTTATAGAATATAATTACGAAACAGTACGACAAACGCTGTTCTTTCAAACAGATTCACAGATTCTGACACTACTTTGCAAAACATTGATTATTCCATCACTGCTTCCCACCACTGCTTCTCCAGTCGCTGCAACCGCGCCAAACAGAGCCTATATCGTATGTGTGTACTTGGGCACATTGATCGTCCTCCTGGGTATAACATATTATTATTTACATGTCATCATTATTTTGTTTACCCCGGTTTGGGGTAATGTTGCCTTTTTGGTCCCTTACTCTAGTATATGTATGAGTAAGATCTTCTTTGGCTTATTAAGAAATTCTATTATTCAGTTCAACTTGGTATCAGAGCTCTGGTGCCCTCGCCATCCCTGCGCATCCTCCCTCTCATTTTCGAGTTCGTCCCGCTCGCCGATCCCGCCCCGGTTTCCCTCCTCCATCGCTCGTTTGAGTGTCTCCTCTCTAATGCGGTCCCCGGGTGAGATCGATGCCACCACCGACTGCTGAGGAGGCCGACACTGGCTGCTAAGGAGGCTGCCGCCGCCCTCCCATGAAGCTGTCGTTTGTCTTTGTCGTCCAGTCCGCTCCCTTTGATGTTGCTGCAACTGTGCTCTTGCTGTCGTCCAGTGCCCCCGATGCCGCTGCTGTGCTCCTGTGACGTCGAGCTTGTCATCCAGACCGTCGTCTGCCTGTTCTGCTTTCATTCTCTGTCAGCCATCTAGACCTTCCGCTGTGGTCAAGGCTCCTGCTTCTCTTCTGATCTCTGAGGTCGTCCCTATGGTATGGATCGATCTCTCCGTCAGCTCCTCTTCTTAGCTTGCAGATCTTGTTTTTTTCTTCGTGTTGCTATGGGTGATTCTTCTGCTTCATCGCCGAGTGTGATACAACCATAGATGAGTGATCCTCAGCGGACTCATGGCCACTTCGACTCTTTGAAGTTTACTACGACACCTTTGGACGATACAAATTATCTCGAATGGTCTTGCGCGCCTTAACGTGCCATTTGCAGCCACCAGATATTTGGCTACATTGATGGGACGATTAAGGAGCCCCTCAAGAACGATCCCTCTTGGAAGCGTTTGGACTCTTGACAACTCTCTGGTCGTTTCCTGACTCCTGCATTCGATGTCTCCCAAGGTCTGACACAGACACAGTTATATGTTGATGGACCCTGCTTCCGAGATCTAGATCTGCTCACGCGAGACGTACTCTCAGATTGGTAGTTCCTACCAAAGTTTATGGGCTTACCCATCACATTCTGTAGTTGCGCCAAGGATCCATGACGGTGTCATCGTTCTTCTTGGAGTTTGAGCGACTGTATTAGGAACTAGATTACTTTGCACATTTCTCACCAGCTTGTACTGCCGATGCCGTTCAGTTAAAAGAACAGGAGGATTACTTTCGTCTCTGTGTCTTCTTGATGGGGTTGAACATGGACTCTGATATGGTGCAGACACATATCCTTCACCGTTCTCTTCTAACATCTCTTCGGGAGGCCTTCAGTATGGTTCTTGGGGATGAAAATTGCCACAGGTCTCTCAGTGTTAGTGCTCCTCCTGATCGTTCTGCTATGGCTAGTGTTGGCCACAATCATATTCCTAGTCCAGGATTTTTTGTGCCCACTTGTGATTATTGCGGCTGCTGGTGACACACTCAGGAGGTGTGTTTCAAACTTCATCCACACCTTGCTTCCCCTAGGCATGGTCATGGACCTGGCCGTGGAGGCCATAGACATGGTGGTTAGCGGTCTCATGATGTTGCTTACTTTACGGATGTCTATGACGAGCCACCTTGTCCCTCTCCCGGCTAGCTTACAACTCGTGAATGAACTAGACGCGTTCTGTCGCATTGCTTCACTCTCAATCAGATCCTTCCACCGCTGTTCCTACTTGCCTTGCCACTATTGCTCTGCCTACTGCACATGCTGTCACCGCCCCTCCTTCCGAGTGGGTGCTCGACTCTGATGTCTCACACTACATGACTGGACTCTTTCTCAGGTTTTCTTTCTTATATTCCTCTGTCTGGTAAGGACAAGGTTATTTCTGCTAACGACTCTTCGTCCTCCATTGCGGGCAAATGCCACATCTCGTGTTCTCCATTCCTTACCTTACCTTCTGTTCTTTATGTTCCCTCATTTCCGCGCAATTTATTTTCCATCAACAATATTAGTAAGTCTCTTAACTGCTCTGCAACATTTTTTCCCGACACTTGTATTTTTCAGGAACTGGGTATGAAGCAGAACATTGACAGTGGTAGGAACCTTGGTGGGTTATACTACATGGACTCTCAGTTTCCAATCTCAAGCTCTTTCTTGTTCTACTGTTATTGCTGATGATGTTCGCCGTTGGCATCTGCGCCTTTGACATCCATCCTCTATTTATCTTCAGAAACTATTTCGTGCTTTCTTACTGTTTCTTCGTACCTTTGTTTGTGATGTCTGTGATGTATCTAAACATGTGCCACATCATTGTTCGTATTTATCCCCTCCTAGTAGTATTCCATTTGTTGTTATACACTCCGATCTTTGGGGGCCATCTCCTATTTTATCTTTATCTAATTTTCAGTGGTTTGTTACTTTTATTGATCGTCTTTCTCGCACCACATAGGCTTATCTGTTTAAATTGAAAAATGGGATTTTTTCATGTTTCCAAGCTTTTCATAAAATGGTGCAAACCCATTTTGATGACACTATTTGTGTTCTTGAAAGTGATAAGGGGGGGGGGGGGAGTATGACGATCATGGTTTGTTTGACTCTTATCTCACTGATCATGGTATCATTCACCAGACCACTTGTGTTCACATCTCTACAAAAAACAGAGTTGCTGTGCGAAAGAATTGACACCTTCTCGAGGTTGCTCGCTATCTTCTTGCTACTATGCACCTTCCCAAAACCTATTGGAGAGATGTTATGCTCACTGCTGCTCACCTTGTTAACCGGCTTCCATCCCGGGTTCTCGACTTTGCTACTCCTCTCGTCCGCCTATCCACCACGACCGTTGTTCATACTCTCATCTGGCTCCCCGCGTCTTTGGATGTGTTTGTTTTGTGCATGTCCAAGTGTCCAACCCCAACAGGACAAATTTGACCCTTGGTCTCAACGTTGTGTCTTACTTGGCTACTCCACCATGAAGGGGTACCAGTGTTACCACACCCTTCCAGGTGTATGTTTTTCACTATGGATGTTACCTTCCGGGAGGAGGAGTCCTATTTTATTCCTTTCGACTCACTCTCTTCGTAAGGGGGAGAGTAGCAGTGACTTTGATGATCATTCCACAAATGTTACACCTGTTCCTCTTTTTCTTTTATCGTCCGTTCTACCTCAGCCTCCCCTTTCAATTCCTATAGTTCGTATTCCGATACCTACCCCAATACCTTTGCCTACTCTGATCTCTCCTCTTCCTCACGTATACCACTGTCGTCCTCCAGGTACAAAGGTTACTAGTGTTCCTCCTCTACCAATCCCCACTTCTGCCTCAGATTTTGATGATGCTGATCTATATATTCCTCTTGCATTGCTGAGAGGTAAAGCTACTAGTACGCATCATCCTCTTTGTAATCATGTGGTCTACCAACATCTTGCCCCGCCACCAGGTCTTTGTTTCTTCACTCTCATTGGTTGTTATTCCTAAAACGTGGCAGAATGCTTTGGGTATACTGGTATGGACTCGGGCTATGAAAGATGAAATGTCTGTCTTGGAGAAGAATCACACGTGTGATATCACCTCCCTTCCTCCTGACAAGAAAGTCATTGGCTCGTGGTGGATCTTCTTTGTTAAGCAAAATCAAGATGACAAGGTGGAACAGTACAAGACATGTTTGGGTGTCCAAGGTTACGACCAAACTCAAGGAGCCGACTACCAGGAGATTTTTGCTCCTGTAGCAAAGATGGATTCCATTCGGGTGTTGTTATCGTGCGTTGCTTGCATGGATTGAGATTTTCATCAACTGGATGTTGAAGAATGCGTTTCTCCATGATGAGCTTGATGAAGAGGTGTACATGAAATTCCCCTAGTTTTGTGAAAAAAGGGGCCTGAAGGACTTTTTTTGCCACGGTGCCACCTTAAGAGATCTTTATATGATCTAAAACAGTCTCTTAGAGCCTGATTTGAGAGATTTTTCATGGCTATACTCAAATTTGTTACAATCAGACACAATATGATCATACTATGTTTATCCGGAGATGTGAACTGAGGGTTGCCGTTCTCATTGTCTATGTGGATGACATTGTGATCACCAGAAATGACACAAAGAAGATTGCTAACCTCAAGACCCTCTTATATGTTGAATTTGAGGTGAAAGATTTGGGAATATTGCGATAATTTCTCGGTATCGAGGTGGCTAGATATGATCAGAATATCTTCATATCCCAACACAAGTTTATATTGGATCTCTTAAATGAGACTGATATGCTTGACTGTGTTCCTGTGAATGCTTCGATAGAGGAAAATCACAGGATTGGGGAAGATGGTGATGATGATCATATGGTTGTATCACAGTGCCAGAGATTGGTTGAGAAACTCATATATTGTCCCACACATGTCCTGACATTACTTATGTGGTTGGTATTCTGAGTAGATATATACATACTCCCGGGATCAAACATCAAGTGGCTGCATATCGTGTGTTATGATATTTGAAGAAAGCCACTTGCTGTGGTCTAATGTTCTTCAAAAACAACAATTTGAAGATTGAAGTTTTTGCTGATGTTGATTGTGCTGGATGCCGCGATGAGAGAAAATCCACAACAAGATTGATGTAGACTCGACTTGGGTTTCGAGAATTAACTATTTTAATCAGAGAAATACTTCATTTTATTATAAAATAAAATTACGATTTTGAAAATTACTTGGAATTTTAATTTTCAAAGGGGCCGAGCGGCCAAATCGAGCTTTCGCGCAAAAAACACTTCCAACGTCGGATTTTCGTAAAACCGTTAATAATTATTTGAGAGAAACTTTGAGTTTTTTGAGTTGTATCGTTGCGAGTTTCACAAAACCACATGTATAACCATGCACGTAATAATTTATGGATAACAATATTTCAAGTGATTGAACGTTTGGGCAAGCTCTTGAACACTTAAATGATTGCATAAATTTAAACTAAACAACGCGAGCAAGAACGGAGAATGATACCACACGAGGAGAGTTTGTCCCAAAATCGTCGGCAGAGGCGTGAAAAAGGTCCGACCGATTGCTGGTGTTGGAGCTTGAGGAGACCAGACAGTTTTATATCTAGCCGCATCGGTCTATTACTCTCCTCGGTCTGGCGGTTTGGCTCAGCGGTCTGGTGGTAAACTTTAGTTAGCGGTCAGGAGGATAGCAACAACGACGGTTTGAGGGATAGCCGCATCAACGATCTGGGAGTTAGCCGCAGCAGCGGTCTGGAGGATTGCCGCAGCATCGGGCTGATGGTTAGCCGCAACAACGCTCTGGAGGTTAGCCACAACAGCGGTCTGGAGGTTAGTCGCAACAACGGTCTGGTTGTTAGCCACATCAGCGGTCTGACAATTAGCAGCAGCAGCGGTCTGGTGATTAACCGCAGCAGCGGTCCGACAATTTGTCGTAGCAACGGTCTGGTGATTAACCGCAGCAGCGGTCCAGCTGCCGCAGCAGCGGACTGGTGATTAACCGCAACAACAGTCTGGGTGTTAGCCTCCACTGGAGTTCAGAGACTTCCTGGTTTTGTATTCTGTATAGCATGGCGGTTTGACTGTGTCAACCGCCTAGCCGCGCGACTTGTATTTAATCCCACATCGCCTGTTGTATTCTCTCATCTTCCCCATTTTTTATCAATAAGGGGACATATCTATGTATTGTTTATCTTTTTAGAGCAATAAAATTTGTCTTTATTTAGTTTTTTTCACATGATATCAGAGCGAACCGATCCTTTGCTCTAATTAGATTGCAGTTTGTTTGTCTAACTGGTTCGGTTCTGTTCGCGCGGTTTGCCTTGCGTCTTGTTCTGTTCGCGCGGTTTGCTTTACGACTTGTTTTGTTCGTGCCGCCTTCCTTGCTAGTCGCTTGTCTTTGCGACTTGTTGTGTTCGCGCGGGTTGTTTTCTCTACCCGTGCGGTTTCTCGTTGTTTTCTATGGACACTCCTGCTCTATCTTCTTCTTCTACTATCTCTGCCCCTTTCTCTTTCTACTTTTTTTCTCTGCTTTCGGTAATTTGGGTACTGCTTCGAAGCTTACCGGTCCCAATTACCCTGACTGGAGTGTTTCCTTCATTTTTCTATTGCGTTCTCAGCGCAAGCGTCATAATTTGACTGATGACCCCCCTCCTTCTGACTCTATTTCTTTTGATGATTGAGATGCTTCTGATGCATTGGTGTGTACTTGGTTGGCCAATAATTTGTCTGATGAGTGTCTTCCTGTCATTCTACATGATCCGACGGTCAAGGATGCCTGGAATCATCTTGCCGCTTTATATTCCAAGGGGGCGCAAACTTCACGCATTTATACTCTGTATGTCGATCATTTTGCTCGACCAGTCATGACTCCTGCTTCTGCCTGTCAGGAGGTTCAGACTCTTGGTACTGAATTTCTTCAACATAAATCTTTTTCTGCTGATCTGGCTGAGCAACACAAGCATTTTCAGGAGCTTCTTGTTGTTTGCTATTTACTTCGCCTACAAGACTTTTATGATTTGATCCGCTAGCAAATTCTTGGAGGCGGATACTCCGACTCTGGATGCTATTGCTGCTCGAATTTCCGCTGTTACTTCTCTTCTTCAGCGTCCTTTGCTTCCCTCTCCATCCCCTGATATTGTTGCTCATCCTGCTCATCATGACACTTCTGGTGGCCGTGTGGGCCATTTTAGTGGCCGTGTGGGCCGTTCTGGTGGCCGTGGTGGTGGCCGTGGTGGTGGCCGTGGTTACTCTAAGCATCTTTGTTCTCATCGTGGCCGATTTGGTCACTTGGTTAATCGTTGCTGGACCAAACATCCTTATCTTCGTCCAACATCGGCTGATTCCTCCACACAGTCTACTTCTCTAGCTACTTCTGGTGCTGTTCAGTTGGCTATAACGGGTAAGTGACTCATTGATTCTGGTGCTACTAATCATATGACGGATAATTCTCGCCTTTTCTCTTATCTTGACAAGAGCAATTGGTAACCTCCGGTTCTTATTGCAGATGGTTCTTCATCTCCGGTTTGTGGGTCTGACATCGTGCATGTTACTCATTCTCTTCAGCTGCAGGACACTCTTTATGTCCCGAATTTTCCGTGCAACCTTCTTTCGTTACCGCTTTTGCAAACAGTTGAATTGTGAAGCTATTTTTACTGCCTCTACTTGTGTTTTTCAGATTACTCATTCCAAGGAAATGATTGCTACTGGGACTGAGAGCGGCGACTTGTTTTATCTTGATACTGCTTCTGCGTTTTCTGTCTCTTCTTCTCTACTTCAGTGACATCTTCGCCTTGGGCATCCTCCTCGGATTTTTTATCAGTTTCTGTCTGATTTACCTTGAGGTGATTCTTCTCTTGATTGTGAAGCTTGTCAATTTGGCAAGTATCTTCGGTCTACTTTTTCTGCTAAGCATGACCACAGTTCTTCTTGTCCCCTTGACGTTGTTCATTCGGGTGTTTGGGGTCCTGCTCCCCCTTCAGACTATTGGTAGGGATAGTTTGTATTTTGTTACATTTATAGATGATTTTTCTCGGTGTACGTGGTTATATTTGTTACATGAACGCTCTGAGATTTTCTCAATTTTTACTGCGTTTTATAATAAAATTCGTACACAATTTGATACTCCTATTAAAACACTTCGCACTGATAATGCTAAGGACTATCTTAGTCATCAGTTTACATCGTTTTGTTTGGATCATGACATTGTCCATCAAAGTACTTGCTCTTACACTTCACAATAGAATGACGTTGCTGAACGTAAAAATCGCCATCCTCTGGATGTGGCTCGTAGTCTTCTCACTCTTATTCATGTTCCCCGGTCTTATTGGGGTAATTCAGTTCTTCTTTCCTGTTTTCTCAATAATCAAGTTTCGTCTTCGGTTCTCAATGACAAAACCCCTTTTTTGTCCTATATCCTGAGGCGACACCGTTTCCGTTACCTCCTCATGTCTTTGGATGCACAACATTTGTCTACTCTCCTACTTTTGGTCGCGTCAAACTCTCTCCCGGTTCTATTAAGTGCATCGTTTTGGGCTATTGTCCGACACAAAAAGGATATCGTGTTTTGTTCCTATTCTTCGGAGACAGTATGTCTCGGCGGATGTTACTTTTTTTGAGAATGCTACATTCTTTTCTTCTCCCTCTATTCTTCCTTCCTCTGATGATTCTTCTTCTTTACCAAATGTGTTGGCACCCCTTCTAGAGCCTGCACTTGTTTCTTCTCCTTCAGTTTTTGTTTCTTCCACTGTCCCTGATTCTTCTTCTGAGCCGCTGCCACCAGCTCCTGGGCCAGTAGTCTCTCCTTTGGATGAGACTGATACAGTAGACATTGCAGATCTTGATTTTCCGATTGCTCTTCGAAAAGGTGTTCGCTCCAGCACTCAACATCCTCTTCAGGCTGTGGTTTCTTATGCTCAGCTCTCTTATTCGTCTAGGAGCTTTGCTCTTGCCCTCTTGGCCAATGTTGTTCCAGCCTCGTATCACGATGCTATTGTTATTCTTTATTGGAAGGCTGCTATGGATGAATAGATGCACACTCTCACTTAACGGGGTTACTTGGACTCTTATTCCTACTCCTCCAGGAGCTGATGTGCTTGACTGTCGCTAGTTCTTTGTCATCAAATTTCTCCCTGATGGTACTATTGATCGTTACAAGGCACGACTTGTTGCCAAAGAGTTTACACAAACCTATGGTGTGGATTTCTTTGATACTTTCTTTCCTGTTGCTCGGATTACTACAATCCGTGTTCTCTTTTCGGTGGCTGTCAACAGGGACTGAGAAATGTCTCAGTTAGATGTGAAGAGTGCTTTTCTTTATGGAGATTTGCAGAAAACTGTCTATATGGAGCAACCTCCTGGGTATGTTGCTTGGGGGGAGTCTCAGGTTTGTAAACTGCGAAAGGCGATCTATGGTCTTAAGCAAAGTCCCAAGGGCCTGGTTTGACAAGTTCAATGAAGTTATTTCTGTGGTTGAGTTTACTCGAAGTGCTGCAGATCATTCTTTATTCATTCGCAAAACATTGGCTGGTCTTGTTATCTTTGCGTTTTATGTGGATGCCATTTTTCTTACTGAGGATGATAGAGAAGGTGTGAATATGACAAATGAAAAATGTTTAAGTTGTCTACCTAAATCACCTAGATGAGGGAGAATAGGTGAGATCTGCGTCTTTTTGCGGAATAAAAATTGAACGAGCGATGCACAAAAAAATAAGCAAGCATTCACAGACAACACCAAGAATTATAGTAGTTCTCCAACCTTGGGTATATCCACTTTCCACCTCACCGATCTAGCAACGCACTAGGCTCGACTACTCCACTATTCTCAGATTGAAAACAATCATACCACTCGGAACAAAGTTCTTACAACTCGATCCCTCAAAATAGGATCTACAGTCGGAAGAGAAAGTTCCTACAAATAACTCGAAGAACAAAGCTCATACACTCGGAGAATAATCTCCTACAAGAGTAAAATGAAATACAAAGCAATGCAAACAGTATTGATCTCAGATATGAAAACTTCAGCACTTCTTCTTCCCTTAACTTTGAAGTTCTGTCAGAAATAGATTGAAAAAAACACGACTAAATCTCTGGATCTGAAAATTCTTGACTCAAGACGATCAATAAAAGAATCTGTCTATGTAGAAGATCTTTGATTTGTTGAATCACTTGCTCTGAATCTCTGGATCGAAAGCAGATCGACAATGAAGACGATGAATGACGGCGACTTCCGATTTTGGAAAGAGAAAACGCGATTCAGAATACTTAGGGATTCTTCTTAGAGTTGGTCAATTATGATAAGACCTTTTATAGGACTTATCTAATGGTCATAATCATATTAAATGCATGACACGTGGACCAATCATGCGCTAATCACATTTGAAATCACGTCTGTCGAAACTTCGAATTTTTTTTCAGAAAACAGTACATCATTTCTTGAGAAGAATAATAGTACCTCGAGAAAATGTTTTCTAATTCTCAAGAAGTACTTGAGAAGAATTATTTTGTTCTCAAGAAGAAGTACTCTGGTACTCGAGAACAAAGAGATATCTCGAGAAAAGATGTCTGACACTCGAGAAAAATATTCTAGGTCTCGAGAAATATTTTCTGCTTCTTGAGAACAAAACATTACCTTCTCGAGAAAAAATCCTTGACATCTCGAGAAAAAGACTTAGAAAATATTCTGTTTGGAAAAGAAGTAACTCGAGATAAATGAACTTCTGTTCTCGAAAAAATATTCTTTTACTCGAGAAAAGAATCTGTTACTCGATAAATGACTTCTGGTTCTCGAGAAGTAATACCGAGCTTCTCGAGAAATAACGTGACTTCTCGAGAAAAGAAAATTGCTTTTCGAGAAAAAGACTTAGAAAAATATCATGAATGGAACTGAAGTAGTTCGAGAAGGAAAGTTATGAAGTACTTGAGAACATATGTCTTTCTCGAGAACTGCTTCTGCAACTCGAGTTCATTACAAGTCTTACTCGAGAATAGACTTAAGTGCTACTTGAGTATAAGTTTTCCTACTCGAGAAAAAGACTTGAGAGTTTTTTTTTCAGAAAATCTGTAAACTTAATTTCTTCAAGATATACAGCTGCCAACTTTTCTTATATGTCTTTAGTGCTTGAAAAAGAAGTGTGTCCCAATAGAGATGCTACACATGAGTCAACACCATGGATCACACAATGAATGATTACATTGTATGATCCTGTGTTTGGTGACTCATTGTAGACTGACATTGGTCTACACTCGGCAATTGTATCATGCAAACACTCAACTAAAAAGGACATCAAATACAAATTTGATTCATCTTAGTTCAAGAGTGATTTCATACAAATCTGGGTTATTATGGATGCAATACCTAACAATCCCCCCATATTTATAGAAGTCAGAACCATCTACACTAATGTGAATTATATTATGATAAACAAGTAAAAAAACTAAAAACCATGATAAATAGAAGAAAAAGCTGTAATAAAGAAAAACTAGATCAGCAAAATTAAAGGTTTATATATATGGAAATTGTCCAAGAGAATTCAATTCCACAGGATTTCAAAAATTGAATTTTCTGATCATCAACAATATCTGCTGGTTCTATTGTTGTGCTGTCTTTCTAGCTTTTCTTGTTGTCTCTTCTGGTAGCTGTAAGGTTTTGGGAAATATTTTGGAGGTCTGGGTGGAGATTTGAGATTGTTCCTTCCATATTCTCTATCATACAATCTTCTCTTGGTAAGAGATTTTTCATATAAGTCCCATTCATAAGAGCTGTAGTGACTGTTCCTGTCTTCATTAAAGTTAACCACAAGTTTCAAAGTATCACGAATCTGAGCTTTGTAGGTTGGACTCCAAACTTCAGAAAATTCTTGAGGTCTTCTGCTCTCAGCTTCAGAATGAGGAGTTGATCTGCTGGCTGATGCACCATCACCATATTTTCTTCTTTTGGCTTTCTGAATTTCTGGAGGTGCTTGAGGTGACATATTTACTTGTTTTGATTCCCAAATTTCCTCATAGTTTTCAGGAGGTGGTCTTTCAAAATATTCAGGAGGAGGTCCTTCAAAGTATTCAGGAGGTGGAGAGAATGTTGGTCTATTCACATCCAAGTGTGCAGGAGGAGGTGCAGAAGGATCCATTGCCAGATCAGGGAAGAGTTGATTATGCATCCAAATGGTAGTATCATAAGTGTATAGCTTTGTGCTTTTAACTTCTTTAAGCACTGAAGTCTGGATCTCTTTCAGTTGATCATCCCACTGATTTTTCATTGTTTGCACTTGTTTCTCAAGCTGTTCTTTAACCTTATCCTCCCCATTTCTGACTTCTAGGGATAGGGTACTAATTGCATTTTCTTTGAACTGCCCAACTTCTTCACAAGTTTTGAAGTTGCATTCTTGGGCTTTCTTTTCGAGTTGAATCTGATTATTTGCAAGGGTAACTGATTGTTACATTACTTCACCAATGCTGGTAATAGTACGATCAATTGCTTTTTCTTCAATTTGTAAAAGCCTTTTAAATTCATCAGTGTTATTTTAGATTTCAGCAAATCCACGACTCATTTCTTGTTCCAATGCAGTTACTTTGTCAGTTACACTTTTAAGTGAAGAATCAAAATAAGCTCTCTGAGCAGTTAGCATAGCTTCAATCTTGCTTAAGATAAAATTTTCAGGAAATATTTCAGATTGAGTAGATGTTGGAGGTTGAACTGGGACTGTCCATGGAGCAATCTCTTCAATGATGATAGTGGAGGTAGAGGTTTGCTTTCTGCTGATTGTACTTTGTTCATCTTCGGAGGGGGGAGCATCTAGGTGGGCGGGTGGGTAGTATGGAGGGAATCTTAAAGTGAAGACTGGGAAGGGGTGGTTCAGCAGCTTCAACAAAAGTGTCATCTTCTGAATTATGAATAGAAACAACTTCTGCATCTTGTGTATCTTCAAATGGAGATTGAGTTGGTTCTTGTACAAGAGATTTTTCATGAGGAGACTGTATTGGAGAATAGTGATGGTCTGGATGTGCTGGAGACTTTGCAGGAGGAGAGGGCTTTTCTTCAGGAGTAGTGAAAAGAGGCTCTTTAGAAGAAAGTTCCTCTATCATCTGGTTGATATCTTCATCAGTAGACAAAATCTGGTCTTGAACCTGGGCATCAGTCAGGTTTTCTGTATCTGGTATACCTGCAGCAGTAAAATCTGTATGTTCTGTATGAAGCGGGGTGGAAGAGGCAGCAACAGGAGTAGAAACTGGGGCTGAAACAGCTGTAGCTGCTGGAGCAGGAGCTGGAGTGGGAGAGAGCTGAGCTAGATCAGATGGGGCAGACTCCCCTCAATAATTGGATCAGTTATCTGATGAGAAGGGGGAGATGAAGTCCTGTCTACATCCTCAATTTCCTTTGTAGTTTTGTCAGACTTCTGAAGTATGACTTCCCATCTCTGAATGGATGTGATGAAAACTTTCTTCATATGGTGTAGGGCCATGCCATTTTCATGGAGAAAACTTCTGGGTCTATCTGGTTCAGGTACAGAGAAATGATCCTGCCATAATTAGGGCTCTTAATACATGCCTTAATTTTGTTAAAGAGCATCATACCCTACTGATATTTCTTTCTACAAATAACTGCAGTGATCATATCAAAGAATTCTGGTGTGATATACCTTATAGAGCTTGTCCTGCAGAGGAAGACATTTCCCAGAATATCTGTCAGTAGCTTACTTTCAGCATTCATGAACTGTCTGCGAACAGTATGAGATGATTGAGGAATCCCACATAAACTGTATGCCCATTTATAATCTGTTCCTACTAGATCGTTTTCTTGATCTATCACAGGTAGTTGCAGAAATTTGGAAACAAAAAGAGAGGTCATTTTTACCTTGACATCTCTAACCCTTGATTTGAGCACCTTGCCATTGCGCTTGACTTTGGCATTTTGAAAGAATTCTTCGACATCAGAAATTAAAACACGGCATGGGTGTTCCAGAACAAAAGATATGCCGGCGGTGTCGAGTAAGATTAGAACGTTCCTGAAGTCATCTGAAAGTTCGCCAATCCCTGTTAAGACTAGTTCGCTGCCGATTCCGAGTTTGGAAGATGATGCCATTGAGGTGGAGAAAGAAATGTTGGCTGGCCGGCGAATGGAGAAATGAGCTTGATTGCGGCAGTCAGCGGAGACAGAGAAGGTGAAGCGTCTTTTCTCGAGAGAAAGGGTTTTGAAATCGGGAATAGAAAATCTTGGACTATAATCCATTTATATTTTCCTTTAATTTTGATGATAAAAGATATAAATAATGTTAAAAATACCTGGAATATGATGGTGAAGTGCCTGAGTGCCAGTATGAAAATTTGAACTTGATGAAAAATTTCAATCTGATTTCTCGAGATGGATTGTTGTTCTCGAGAAGTAATAGTTAACACTCGAGTAGAATTCGTCTTGTTCTCGAGTAGAAGTTTCCAATTTCTCGAGTAGAGCAATCCATGTTCTCGAGTAGAGCTTTTGTTCTCGAGAAATAATTCCGCCATTCTCGAGTAGAGCTTTTGTTCTCAAGAAATAATTTCGCCGATCTCGAGTACAAGTGATGTACTTGAGAAATGAAGTCCATGCTTTGAAATTTTCTTGATTATGAAGTACAATCAAATCTTGAACTTGCTTGAGACCTTTTTCTTGATACTTATTCTTCCTTGTTGAGCATGCCAAGTTCTGTTTTGAAGAACGAGAACTTGGCCTCGTCCAACGACTTCGTGAATATATCTGCAATCTGCCTGTCAGTTGAGATATATTGGAGATTTATGTCACCATGCTCCACATGCTCCCGGATGAAGTGGTACCGCAACTCTATGTGCTTTGTCCGGCTGTGAGAGACTAGGTTGTTGGCTATCGCAATTGTACTGGAGGAGTCGCAAAACAAGGAAATGTCCTTGACCTTTAAGTTGTAGTCTTCGAGTTGGTTCATCAAAAGGTTTCGAGTTGCTATCAATTGTACAGAACAACTGCCAGCAGAAATGTATTCTGACTCGGCCGTTGAGATTGCGACACAATTTTGTTTTTTGCTGCTCCATGAAATGAGCATCCTTCCAAGGAATTGACAAGTCCCGGAAGTGCTCTTTCTATCATCTTTGCTTCCTGCAAAATCTGCGTTTGAAAAACCGATTAGTTCGCTATCATTACTTCTTGGGTTCCATAAGCCAAGATTTGGTGTACCTTTAAGGGATCTCAAAATCCGCTTTGCAGCAACGTAGCGAGATTCCTTAGAGTTCACTTGAAGTCTAGCACACACACATGTTGAAAACATTATATCCAGTCTACTGGCAGTAAGGTAGAACAAAGATCCAATTATGCTTCTGTACTTGGTTTCATCAAAAGGTTTCCCTTTCTCATCCTTGTCCAGAGATATAGTTGAACCAATTGGAGTCCTCATAGAGGTTGCGTTCTCCATTCCGAATTTCTTAATTAACTCTTTGGTGAATTTCGTTTAAGAGATGAAAATTGCATATTCAGATTGTTTCACCTGAAGTCCTAAGAAATACTTCAGCTCTCCCATACTGCTCATTTCGAACTTCCCTTGCATAAGTTTGAAATTTTTTTTGCAGAGGTTGTTGTCAGTAGAGCCAAATATGATGTCATCGACATAGATTTGCACAAGCAAAATCTTGCCCTTTATTTCCTTAAAATATAATGTCTTATCTATCTTTCCTCTCGTGAACTTGTTCTCAAGAAGAAAGTTAGACAACGTCTCGTACCAAGCTCAAGAAGATTATTTCAAACCTTATAAAGCTTTAAATAAGAGATATACATGCTCATGATAGTTAGAATCAACGAAACCTGGAGGTTGTTTCACATACACCTCTTCCTATATGTCACCATTAAGGAGGGCCGACTTTACGTCCATCTGATAGACAGTGAAACGCTTAAGTGCTGCATATGCTAGGAACAACCTGATTGCCTCCAGCCTTGCCACTGGTGCATACGTCTGATTAAAGTCGATTCCCTCTTCTTGTCTGTATCATTTGACGACGAGTCTGGCCTTATTATTTATGATTGTCCATCCCGCGTTCATCTTGTTCCTGTATACCCACTTTATTCCGATAACGTTCTTACCTTTGGGTCTTGGAACATGCTTCCATACTTGACAACGCTTGAATTGATTCGGTTCTTCTTCCATTGCCATTATCCAAGATGCGTCTGAGTTTGCTTACTCAAATTTCTTTGGTTCAACTTGCGAGAGGAAACTCAAATATAAATTTTCATTAGCTGTACCTCTACGAGTTCTGATACCATCCCGGGATCTCTTATGATTTGATGCATTCGGTGATCTTTCAAGTGTCTGAGCTCTAGAGTCATTGCATCTGAAGCTTCTTCAACCACAGACGTGACTTCATCAACTTGAATGGTGTCTTCATCATGGTCATCAACCTCTCCAATTGGGGTTGGAGTGGTGATCTTGATGGACTTTTGATTTTTTCTTCAGTCGGCTTATCCAAGTTTAATTCTTTTATTCTTGAACCTGCATCTTCAATAAATACACTAGAAGAGCTGACTTGCAGCAGACTCGTCTCATCAAATACAACATGAATAGATTCTTTTACAACCAATGTTTTCTTATTAAAAATCTTATATGCCTTACTATGACTACTATAACCTACAAAAATACCTTCAAAGCTGTTTTCACTAAATTTAATGGTGTGATACTTACTATTGTTAAGGATGAAGTATTTACAACCAAAGATTCTAAAATATGAAATAGACGGTTTCCTGTCCTTTAGTAGTTCGTAAGGTGTCTTATTATGGTTCTTGTTTATGAGTGCTCGCTTTTGCACGTGACATGCAGTGTTGACGGCTTCAGCCCAGAAATATTTCGGTAGTGATGCATCACTCAACATGGTCCTGCAGGCCTTTATGAGTGTTCTATTCCTTCTCTCAGCTACTCCGTTCTGTTGAGCAGTACGATGAGAGAAATACTCATGAAAGATACCCAGACTTTCACAAAATTCTGTTATGACCCCATATTTAAACTCTGTTCCATTGTCACTTCTGATTTAAATAGTCTGTTTCCTCACCTTTATGCTTGTATTTTACGCATGCGTGACAAGATCTATCTTTAGCGCACTTGACATTTGGGGCATCACGTACTAAATTAAGAGAAAATAGTTTATTAATAGTTTTGAAATTAATATGTGATAATCTCTTGTGCCATTAGTCACCAAGAGACGCACTATCTTTAGCCAAAAAGTACAATGACGTAGAAAAGTGTATACAAATAAAATTTAAACAAAATATATTTCTACTACGAGTGCCTGATAGAATCGTTTCCAAATTGTCTACCGATTTTATCAAGCATTTGTCTGCATGAAATTCTACTATGTATCCTTTATCGCAGAGCTGACTTATGCTTATAAGATTGTGTTCCAATACTTCAACATAAGCCACATCTGAGAATGATACACTACCATTATTAATCATACCGTAGCCTTTAGTAATTCCTCTATCAGAACCTCCAAAGATGACCTTTGACCCATTCATGATTGGAGAATAATTCTGGAGTAGGCTTCTAGTCCAGGTCATATGCCGAGAGCATCCACTGTCCAAATATCAGATAAGATTTTTGGTGGCCTTTGGACATACCTGCATTCACAAATCAGTTTGCCTTAGGAAACCCAAACTCTTTTGGGTCCTTGGTCTATAGTTAGCATACTCCCCATACGTGTGTTAACATTGTGAGTAGTCTTTCTCACATTATTAACTTGAGGAGTTACATAATTTCTGGAGTTAAATCAAGCAATCTATATCAAAGTGATCAACTTTGCCGCAACACCAACAGTCAAACCTGTTGTATCTTTGCCTAAATTTCTCCTGCTTGACCTTTTGAGAGTGTGGTCTAGCAGTGACAACAGACTTGGAGGTAGAAGCTTTATGGTGATGACACTCACATGACTTCTTCTCCTTTAGGAGACTTTTCCACAACGGGTTTTACTTTTGGTGTTTTATTGATGTTGTGACCATAACTATAAGGGCCATAACTCTGAAGAGTGATCTTCTCATAAGGTGCCTTGAAGACACTTTCGCCAAAGTTCTGGGGACGGGTCCATACTTGGTACTGAGACTTGGGCTTACATAAGTAGGCCTAGCAAAGTGACCGTAGGAGGAATCAAGATCAAACTCGTTAGTTGGAAAGATAACCTTTTTGAATGAAGTCTGATCTTGAAGAGGTTTCCCCTTCTCCTTGTCCAAAGCTTTTTTGACAACCTTATTCTTCCGTTGAGCCTTATTTCTCCTATAAGATTTACTAGGAGCATCCATATGGCCTAAGCCAGCAGCTTTGGCCTGAGCTGAGAATTCAACAACAAACGGAAGAACAGTCTTGTGATTGGAGAAACTTTCAACAAGTTTCTTTTCAGCTGCAAGTTGTTTTTCCAATTCTTTGATGATTTTCTCATTCAGATCTAGGTGCTCAAGAGCTTTATTATACTCTTCAATTGCAACATTGAAATTCTCTCTGAGTGTCTTCGTCTTGGCGACTTCCTCTCTCAGAGTGCTCTCTTCAGGCTTGAGAGATTTAATCTCCTTGGCATGAGTTTTCACAACTTTTCGACATTTGTCGTAAGTCTTGATTAACTCTTTATATTGAGTCATGAGTTCAGACTCATCGTCAGAAGAGCAGTCCTCATGATCATGGTCAAAAGCATCTGATTTAGAGAGAGTAGTATGAGAGTTTCCCAGTGTACTGGGGTTCTTCTTCCTCATCTGTTTGTGCCATTTGCCCAAAGTAGACTTCCTATTCTTCACTTGCCTCAGATGAGTCAGAGTCGCTGAGAGTCTTGCCCTTCTTGGCTACTAGGCTTCTTTCAGTTGTCTTCTTGTTGTAAGAAGATTTCTTCTCCTCTTTTTTTCCACCCTCCTTGTGAGGGCAATCAGCAATGACGTGTCCTGACTTGTTGCAACAATAACAAACAATGTCAGAAGAAATATGTTTATTCTGTTTAGAATGATAACTGTCATGGCTACTTGAGCCTTTCTTGTGACGATCACCATTATGACGTGATCTTCTGAACGAGACATCTTTGCCTCTTCACTGTTTCTTCTTGTTCAAGAACTTTTTGAACTGCCTTGAAAGCAGAGAAAACTCTCCTTCAAATAGCTCTGAGCCTGAGGTATTTGGCTTTGAAGTTTCTTCTTCACTTTCTTCCTGTGCAGGAGCAGGTGATGCAGCTTTGACTTTCCTTGAGCTGTCTGCCTTCAGTGCGACCGACTTCTCCTTGAATGAAGACCGACTCTTCTCTTATTCAGCTTTTCTTAAATTGATTTGCAGCTCATATGACATAAGCTTTCCAAAAAGATTTTGAGGGTCAGTCTCTGCCAGCTTGCCAAAATACCGAATTGCACAGACTTTGTTTTCCCATTCCTTAGTTAGGGACCTCAGAAATTTATCATTCAATTCTCCATTAGTGAAGACCCGACCATATACTCTTAGGTCGTTGACAATCTTTAAGAAACTTTCAAAGGTATCTGCAATTGAATCTTTGAGACCTTGTCTAAATGCTTCATACTTTTGATTCAGGAGGGATCTTCTGTCATCCCTAACCTCTTCAGTACCTTCCATCAAGATGATGAGAGACTGCCACATTTTCTTGGCGGATTGGCAGTGAATCAGGTTCTGCAGCATAGAATCATCGACTGCACTTGCGATGATATTTTGGGTTTCTTGTCTAAGGAGACAAGTACAATCTCATCATTATCAAGATCCATCAGCTTCTTAGGAACTTTTTTGGTGAGATCAATAGTGGAGACGATCATGGGAACAAAGGGTCCTTCTTCAACAATCATAAAGATTCTTGGATTCACAGCTTTCATGAAAAATTTAATTCTTTCTTTCCACATGAGAAAGTTGGTTTTTGTGCACAAAGGAAGGTTAGCAAAATTCTTGTCTTTGTCCATGCTTGAATCACTCAAAAGACAAATTGTGGCAGATCTGTTTAAGGTGTTAATCTTTTGATGAACAACCTCTCTCTGATACCAATTGAAAAATGTTTAAGTTGTCTACCTAAATCACCTAGTGCGGGGTGAATATGTGAGATCTGCGTCTTTTTGCGGAATAAAAATTGAACAAGTGATACCGCACAAAAAAATAAGCAAGCATTCACAGACAACACCAAGAATTATAGTAGTTCTCCAACTTTGAGTATATTCACTTTCCACCTCACCGATCTAACAACGCACTAGACTCGAATATTTCACTATTCTCCGATTGAAAACGATCCTACCACTCGGAACAAAGTTCCTACAACTCGATCCCTCAAAATAGGATCTACAGTCGGAAGAGAAACTTCCTACAAATAACTCGGAGAACAAAGCTCCTACACTCGAAGAATAATCTCTTACAAGAGTAAAATGAAATTCAAAGAAATACAAACAGTATTGATCTCAGATATGAAAACTTCAGCCCTTCTTCTTTTTTGAACTTTGAAGCTCTGTCAGAAATAGATTGAAGAAGACACGACTAAATCTCTGGATCTGAAAATTCTGGACTCAACACGATCAAGAAAAGAATCTGTCGATGTAGAAGATCTTTGATCTGTTGAATCACTTGCTCTGAATCTCTGGATCGAAAGCAGATCGACAATGAAGACGATGAATAGCGGCGACTTCCGATTTTGGAAAGAGAAAACACGATTCAGAATACTTAGGATTCTTCTTAGGGTTGGTCGATTATGATAAGATCTTTTATAGGACTTATCTAACGATCATAATCATATTAAATGCATGACACGTGGACCAATCATGCGCTAATCACATTTGAAATCACGTATGTCGAAACTTAGAAAAAAAAATTCAGAAAACAGTACAACATTTCTCGAGAAGAATAATAGTACTCGAGAAAAGGTTTTCTGATTTTCGAGAAGAATGAAAGTACTCTTCTTGAGAAAAATACTTGGTAAAAATATGGAGGTGGAAATCAGCAATCTCGAGAATGAAAAAAAGTACTCGAGAAGAATTATTTTGTTCTCAAGAAGAAATACTCTGGTTTTCGAGAATAAAGAGGCTATCTCGAGAAAAGATGTCTGACACCTCGAGAAAAATATTCTAGGTCTCGAGAAATATTTTCTGCTTTTTGAGAACTAAACATTGCCTTCTCGAGAAAAAATCCTTGGCATCTCGAGAAAAGGACTTGGAAAATATTCTGTCTGGAAAAGAAGTAACTCGAGAAAAATGAACTTCTGTTCTCGAGAAAATATTCTGTTACTCGAGAAAAGAATCTGTTACTCGAGAAATGAATTCTGGTTCTCGAGAAGTAATATTGAGCTTCTCGAGAAATAACACGTGCCTTCTCGAGAAAAGGAAATTGCTTTTCGAAAAAAAACTTAGAAAAATATCATGACTGAAGCTGAAGTAACTCGAGAAGGAAAGTCATGAAGTTTTCAAGAACATATGGCTTTCTCGAGAACAACACTAAGCTTTCTCGAGAACTGCTTCTGCAACTCGAGTTCATGACAAGTCTTACTCGAGAATAGATTTAACTCCTACTCGAGTATAAGTTTTCCTACTCGAGAAAAAGACTCGAGTTTTTTTTTCTGAAAATCTGTAAACTTAATTTCTTCAAGATATATAGCTGCCAATTTTTCTCCTATGCCTTTACTGCTTGAAAAAGAAGTGTGTCCCGATATAGATGTTACAACATGAGTCAACACCATGGATCACAAATGAGGGATTACATTGTATGATCATGTGTTTGGTGACTCATTGTGGACTGACATTGGTCTACACTTGACAATTGTATCCTGCAAACGCTCAACTAAAAAGGACATCAAATACAAACTTAATTCATCTTAGTTCAAGTGTGACTTCATACAAATCTGGGTTATTGTGGATGCAATACCCAACAATCTCCCCCTATTTGTAGAAGTCAGAACCCTCTACACTACGATGAATTATATTAAGATAAACAAGTAAATAAACTAAAAACTATGATAAATAGAAGAAAAACTGTAATAAAGAAAAATTAGATCAGCAAAACTAAAGATTTATATATATAGAAATTGTCCAAGAGAATTCAATTTCACAAGATTTCAAAAATTGAATTTTCTGATCATCAACAATATCTACTGGGATGATATAAATAGGAGGAAGAATCTCTTCTTTCTGGAGTTGGGGCTCAGGAAAAGTCTCCTCAACTGGAGGGATTTCTACCGTGGTGCTAAATTTGGATAGTGTACTTATGGGGGTGGTAACATTTATGGAATCTATGTCCTTACAAGTTGGTGCATCGACACAACTTATGAGAGGTGTAACAGTAGACCTAAACTCAGACTCCACCCTATGCGCCATACTAGAAACTTCTTCTAAATTACGTTAACTGTGCAGCTCTAGTTGAACCTTAATGGAGTAGTGTAACCCGTGCAGGTAACGAGATACAATCATCTCGTCACCATCCTGAATATCTAGTCTCGATTGAAGGACTATAAATTTATTAGTGTACTCATCGACTGACAAACCTCGTTATTGTAGATTTTGAAATCTACGATATAAGATTTAGAGGTAATCAGGAGAAATATAGTGTTTGCGCAACTCTAATTTGAATTCATCCCAAGTAGTGATTGGAGGCAACCACGACTTATCTCTCATGCGTTGAAGTTGTTTCCACCAATCTAAGGTAGGCCTCTTTAAGTCCACGGTTCACATACTCGAGTTGTTTACTCAAAGGTACTTGGCTACTACTAAAATAATATTCCATGTCATAACACCAATCTAGACATTCATCGGGTCCTAGGTGCCCATAAAAATCGCTCGGAGGTGTGTTCTAGGCGCTTAGGTTCAGTGGGCTCATCATGCCATGGGTGGATATTGGCGAGAGATGCTACCATTTTAGTTAAAATTTTAATTCGAATATTTAAATCTTCTACGGTGCTCTTTAAACCTACGATAGTTGTTAAATGATTGATCCTTTCCTCCATTTGAAATGATTTGATTAAATTTTCTTTAAAAAAATTTAATTGACTTTTAAAATAATAATAATTTTTAAAATAAGAATTTTTTTGAATAAGATAAAGATTTTTAATTTTTAAATAAAATAAAGTTTTTATTTTATCTCCACTGTAGCTCACCCTTTAGTCGAGAAGGTTCTTCCTGAGCCGCAGGTCCGGGGAGAAGAGCTTCCTCCTCATCCTGTCATCCCGACTGAAATGGTGATTCCACTTGCTCCCACTGTATTACAACCTTTAGCCACCGAGTTTATTCTCGAGCTCCTACTTCAAGAAGAAGAACTTGCTAGTTTTGTGTCACTCACCATGACTGACACAAATTCGATCTTAATTCTCTCAGAGAATTTGGCCAGCAATGAGACTCTCATCTTAGATTACATGGATTCGATCTCCCTATGTCCTGATTCCTCTAGTCCACTGCAGCCACAAACCCTTGAGGTGCAGACCTTATGGTTGATGCCTTGATGGTCACTCACCAGTGACATTCGAGTCACTACCCTATATGGACTTTGTATTTGGAGACCGTTCTTTTATTCCTTATCCTTTGAATCTAGACATGTACGCTAAAATTTATCCTCAAATTATTTCTGTTTAGGAGAATTTGTATTAGGAGGATAGACTCGTTTTCTAGGATCTTCACTCATAGGGATGCATGATTTAAGAGGTTTTTTTTGGAAAATTTTAAATGTTAAATTTGGGATCTGAAATCCGATTAAAATTTTGCAGCGCCCTCTCCTAGCTTCAGAGGGGGGCATAATCATGACGATAATTGATCTTGGCTTGGTAGATGCTCGTAAGTGTTTAGCAAGGAGTATGTATGATGCGATATGCTATAATGATTCTACGGGTTAATCTTGTTTGCTTCCTACCTTGCTTCTTACCTTGCGTTTTGAAACCCCCTCTCTTCCACTTTGTGTTAATCTCCTTTCTGACGTTCTAAATTTGTTTGGTCATTTAAATATTTTGCACAAATTTATAACTAACAATTTGCGAGCATTTTCGAAAATCTATAATTTCATGGTTGATTTCTTATCGGGGATTATAATTTTTCGAAGGAGATTGGTTGTCTGTCTCAAGAACGGGATTTTACCTACAGATCTTGGTTATTCAGTGGCAGACAGGTAAGCACAACATTTCTGACATCGACATTTGAACTTTCTACTTGTAGGTCACATCACAGTCTCGTCAGGGTCGTGTTCTTTCAATCTCGTTAGAATCGATACAATCTGAGTTGCATTCTTATGTTAGTTTTTGAATTTGTATTTTCATTTGTGTCGCGCATGTCCTTGTGTCTGTTTCTTTTATGTTCGAAGTATGAAAATGTTTAGAGAATGAATGAATTTTGTGTCTTACATATGTTTTTTCAATAAAATACTGAAGTCAAAGTGTATGTCAGACAAATAGAGAGAAAATATCTTGAAACCTTTGTATAAGAACAAATGAGATATACAAAATTATTTTAATTATAGATGAATTAAATTGATGAGTTATACCATGAAACTATGAGAACGAGTAATAGAAAAAAGAGTAAGACAAAAGACTAACATCTCGGAGAATCAATTTGGATCTTGCCAGGGCAGTCGACCATGAAAGCTATACATCTCTTGAGGTGACTCATTGACAACTATCGAGAAAAAAAAAACGATTTACAGATGCTGTTTATTGATCTTGAGAAGGCTTATGATAGAATTTTAAGAGAGATCTTATGGAGAGTCTTTAAAAAGAAAGGTGTAAATGTATCATATATTGACATAATCAAAGATATGTATACAAATTCAGTAACAAGGGTGAGGACATCTGGAGGATTAACACAAAAATTCCCTATTACTGTTGGCTTACATCAAGGTTTAGCTTTAAGCCCTTATCTCTTTACCCTTGTCTTAGATGAACTCACCAGACATATCCAACAAGCAATACCTTGTGTTTATTGTTTGCGGATGATATCATTTTGGTTGATGAGACGCGCAAGGGTGTAAACGCAATACTTGAATCTTGGCGAGACACTTTAGAGAAGAAGGTTGAGCAGGGCAAAGACGGAGTATATGAAGCTTAAATTTAGCGGTACAAGAAGGACGAATGACTTCGTTATTAAGTTGGGTGATCAAGATATTTCCCGCAATGAGGGTTTTAAATATCTTGGATCAATAGTTCAAAAAGACGGAAGTATTGATAAGGATGTGACACAGAATCCAAGCGGGTTGATTGAAGTGGAGAGGCGCGTCAGGGATCTCATGTGATCGTATAGTACTTTTAAAACTTAAGGGCAAGTTTTACCGTACTGCAGTTAGATCAACAATGCTCTCTGGTTCTGAGTGTTGGGCAGTGAATTGTATACATGAACAAAAAATGAGAGTTGCATAGATGTGAATGCTTAGGTGGATGTGTGGACACGCGAAACTGGATAAAATTAGGAATGAATGCATTAGGGATAAGACATGAGTAGCACCAATTGCAGAGAAGATGCGAGAAGCTCGATTAAGATAGTTTGGACATGTATAAAGGAGGCCATTAGAGACACCTGTTTGACGTTGTGAGAGTCTAGTCACTAAGCATGTTAAACGAGGGAGAGGTAGACCAATAAAGACTTGAAATGAAACTATAAGGAAAGACATGATGTACTTGAGCATTAGTGAGATTATGACAAAAAATAGGGCACAATGACGACAAAAGATCCATATAGCCGACCCCACTATAGTGGGATAAAGGTTTGAGTGTTGTTGTAAATAAAATAGTTTTTAAATTAAAAGGCATAATAGTTTTTTTTTATTTCTTTTTGATTTGTTTTTTTTAATAAAAAGAGAAAACTGGATTGACCGACTCACGATAGGAGTGAGTTGACTACCTCTGATATCAAACTGATGTAACCTAGGGATATAGTTCTCCAAATTAAATAATATAAAATAAAAATATGATTTTTATTATTATTATTTTTTAATAAAAGAGGTGAGTTTCTTTTTAAACTTTGAGAAGACAGAGATGGCCGAGCGGCCACCGGATTACGCGCACAAACCAACTCTTATTGCTTTGAACATCAAGAGATTTGTTAATTTTGCTCAGGTGGAACTCTCGCGTGTTTTATGACTCGAACCCTCCACAAAATTAGCACGACCACAAGCGGAAATTCGCAAGCAATAACTTATGGAATAACGATAATAAAAGCAGTTCTAACGCAAAGATAGACTTATAGATATTTAAACGAGTGCATAAGTCTACTAATAATTGGGAGCGGAGATACCTCACAAGAAGCAGTCAAAAGTGATCCTTCCCAACCTTGAACGCGGAAGGTGAGCAATGTTGAGGGCGGTAACAAAAGGTGTGCCGTAGTCGACGCTACCGCAGTTAGACCGACTCCATTTGGACGGCGACAACAAGGGGGAAAAAGAAAACGGAGCGGCACTTCGTTCGTAGGGGCTCGTGCAACAGAAGAGTGCCCGCGGCCAGAGCGGGCTCCGTCGCACCTTGTCGCCGACACAGGAGGGCGGCGCTGGCGGGATCGCCGGGATGGAGTCCGGCGGTGGCTGGACTCAGGGCTCAGGCGGATGGTAATAGGGCGGGTGGCCGACAACTCAAAGAAACCAAAAATGAGGTTTCTTTGAAATCCGGACTTCAAGGATACTTAGTGGGTGGAAACTGTTCTTTTGTGGGTGGAAACTTAGCGACTTGGCGTAGTAAGAAGCGAAATGTGGTGGCTAAATCAAGTGCTGAGGCTGAATATCGTGCTGTCTCATGGTCTATGTGAGTGCTTATGGTTGCGTACTGTGTTACAAGATCTGGGTTTTTCCGAGAGCGGTCTTTTTTCATTGTTTTGTGACAATAAGACATCTATTAGTATAGCTCATAAGCTAGTCCAACATATGACAGGACAAAAGCATTTTGAGGTTGATCGACACTTTATCAAATATTCACTTGGATAAAAACACTGCGGTGACCTCTTTTGTTCATTTTAAAGATCAAGCTGGCTGATGTGTTTACCAAAAACTCAGAAAGTGATGTGTTTACAAATGACATTCAAAATCTTGGGATGACCAATATCTTCCGTCCGACTTGAGGGGGAGAGTTGTAACATATTATTATTTACAAGTCGTCATTATTGTGTTTACCCCTGTTTGGGGTAATGTTGTCTTTTTGGCCACTTACTCTAGTATATGTATGAGTAAGGTCTCCTTCGGCTTATTAAGAAATTCTATTATTCGGTTCAGCTGTTGATCCTGCCCCTTCTGTACGCACATGCTGGTCCTTTTGTGTAGCATTCATATCATTATAGATGTCTCTCTCTGGACATAAGAAAAATGCATGTGTGAAAACTTATTATGATTGATCAAACAACTTCTTTAATCCTGTGGTTTTCTCTTTATCATCTTCATATATGCTAGCCATGATATGTATTTCCCAAGGGAAATAGTGCTTTGTACCATATGGTTTGGAATGGTTGTACACCTTAAACAGGTAATTAAATAATTGACGATCTTACTAGAAGTCTTATTGAACCTATGAGACATGACAGAACTCTTAGGATTTGGTTAGATTTGGTTAGATTTGAGTTTATAGGATGATTCCAATGTGGATTTTCTCATGCGTGCGTTATTAATGTCTTTTAAATGCTTCTTTAAGGATTATGGAACCATTTAGGATATAGTAATTTTTTTTAAAGAATGATCATGCATGGATTATGCAAGAAAAATGCAAATATTTGTACAATGAGGTTAGAGGTATGGTTCTTTCACCATGCATAAACTCAAATTCAGCTCTCCAAGGCTTCCTTTTTAGGTATCGACTAACCTCTTGGAATCCTTAAACTTGAGATCGAATGGGTTTCAAATTTTTCTTGGGATATTATGTTGTTGTTGGGTTTCTCTGTGAGGATGGCACAACACTTGTGCACGCAGCGAAAAAGTAAAAACATCAAGAAAACCCAAAAGAGATGGGATCGGGCCATGGTAGTTGAATCAAGAAGTTAACATACAACTAGGAAAAAATTACCTCGGTGGCGTTGAGTCACAACTCAACGGAGATGCTCCAAGCTTCGTATTCCTGCTGGTGGCGAGTTCTACGTGGAATGATGTCCACGTCTCTGCAGAAATCCACACGAGCGAGAGAACACCGATCTCTCCGTCGCACGGAAAATCGGGAAGGACAAAGACCGCACCTTGCTTCTCCACGGACTGCTAGGTCCGCGCCAGGAAGAGCAACACCAGCGACGATCGCCGGAGAGGAGGAGGTCGACGGAGCGATAACGACGGCGGAACCCTTCCGTCGGCGGGATTCGGGATCGGCGAAGCGAACGAAACGGCGGAACACTTTCGTCGATTTCGATTCGATCAGCAAAAGATAGATCACTTACCCGAAAGCCCTAAGTATCTATTTATACCAAAGACATAAATAGACATAAGAACATCGCTATCCGCAGACCACCCAAAAAAATAGGGTTCCAGAATCGGCGAGTATCAGTCGGCGAGAATCAGTCGGCAGAATCGACGAGAATCAGTCGGCAGAATCGGCGAGAATCAGTCGGCGGGTATCACCTAGGATCGGCGAGAATCAGAGTACAATACTCGACGATTCTCGCCGAACGCGGGGTGGACCATACTCGCTGACCGTTGACCCGCGGTCGATGATACTCGACGATTCTCGTCGATCGTCGAGCCGCTGTTGACGACTCTCGACGATTCTCGTCGATCGTCGAAACACTGTCGACGACTCTCGACGATTCTCGTCGATCGTCGAAACACTGTCGACGACTCTCGACGATTCTCGTCGATCGTCGAAACACTGTCGACGACTCTCGACGATTCTCGTCGATCGTCGAGCCTCGGTCGACGACACTCGTCGATCCGCGATCGATGACTCTTACCAATCCTTCAAGGCAACACTTTGCCCAAAACCCCATACAGGTTGGTGATTGGTAACCTTTACCAACACAGTCAATCATCCAACTTCTCCACATCTCTTATGTGCGACCCTGCAGGCTCATATCGCGTTGGCAGTGAGATTACATGTTTGACCACTTCTAGATCACCATGGTAACTCCAACAGACTCCCACTTGATCTTGAAAGTATCAAATCAAAAACCTCACAAACAATGAGCGGCATCTAGCAATGCATCATTGCTCCCCAAGCAATAAGAGTTTATAACTCATAAGCCTTTATGACCAATGTATCAGCGTTGTCTTTGTCCCTTTGTCCTTTACATCCAGAAAGAACTAGAGACATGGACCGTGTCACCCTCGTAATAGCTCAATCCAAGTTTCTTGATTCAGGACGGACTTCCAGAGAATGGTGAGTCCAATATCACATATTGACTCAACCAAGCATGTCCATGCATTTCTCAGTCCAGTTCCATTAAGGGGCCCATGGATGCAACTCCTGTCATACAGGAGGACAAATCTCATATCTGCTCACACACAAACACCCAAATGATTCGTAACATGCCCAACAACCACCCTTATCATCAACCTTTCTCAAGGAGGACATTAGATGGCATCAAAGCACGCTCTTCCTCACTTGATGAATGCTGTGACTTCAGGTCAAAGGACCACAACACCATTGTCAATTGAGACCTACTCGTGACACGATTGGATGACAATCCACATAGTAGCCTCAGGTTGGGTCTGTCCAGTACAACTTGTTCACTAACAAGTACCCACGTGATGACTTGATATCACAATATCATGACCTGTGAGAACCGGTCATCAGTCAACGCACGTGCTAGCCTTCATGTACCATCATCACCCTTAGTTTCTATGATGATACTCGACCAGGGATCTTTTAAGAATGAAGCTTCAAATAAATCACAGGCTCTCACATTCAAGTCATGTACTTGATGTCCCATGGAAGCGAACATTCTAAGGGTATCTATTATGTTAACATTTAACTATCACATAGAAAAGCTCATAATAAAAAAATTTGCCATTAATTGTAAGAGAAAAACTAGGTACATTGTTCATCATATGAACAAATAACCAACAAAATACATGTTTACATGCAATCCACAAGATTCTCGCTAGAGTTGATCATTTAGGTATTGTATACCCATCGATCTAGTATGACCATCATGCTTTCTCTGCGCGAGAGGCTTTGTCAGTGGATCCGCAATATTTTCCTCAGTCGGCACTCTGCAAATGTTCACATCTCCTCGTTCGACAATCTCACGAATAAGATGAAACCGCCGAAGTATGTGCTTGGAGCGCTGATGGGATCTAGGTTCCTTAGATTGTGCAATTGCACCATTGTTATCACAGTAGAGAACTACGACACCAACAATGCTAAGAACTACATCAAGCTCGCCGATGAATTTCCTAATCCATACAACCTCCTTCGCCGCATTAGCTGCGGCGATATACTCAGCCTCTGTTGTAGAATCAACAACTGTCTCTTGCTTGGAACTCTTCTAGCTCACATCTCCTCCATTCAGGCAAAACACAAAACCTGACTGAGACTTGGAGTCGTCTCTATCAGTTTGGAAGCTAGCATCTGTGTAACCACTTACAACGAGCTCTTCCTCTCCACCATACACCAAGAACACATCCTTAGTCCTTCTCAAGTACTTCAGGACATTCTTGACTGCAATCCAGTGACACTCACCGGGGTCTGACTGATACCTGCTAGTCATGCTCAAAGCAAAGGAGATGTCGGGTCGAGTACATAACATCGCGTACATGATTGATCCAATTGCCGAAGCATATGGAATCAACTTCATGCGGTCCTTATCTTCATAAGACTTTGGACACTGGTCCTTAGAGAGATTCACACCATGAGATATGGGCAAAAATCCTTTCTTGGACTCAAGCATGTTGAACCGCTTCAACACCTTTTCGATGTACGTACTTTGGGTCAAACCCAGCAACTTCTTCGATCTATCTCTATAGATCTTAATACCGAGTATATAAGTCGCCTCACCCAAATCCTTCATTGAAAAGCAGTTCCCTAGGTTGTTCTTAACAACTTTCAGGGTAGGAATGTCATTCCCAATCAACAGTATGTCATCTACATACAGTATCAAGAAGACAACAATGCTCCCACTGATTCGCTTGTAAACACAAGGCTCATCTTCATTCTTGATGAAACCAAACTCTTTGATTTTCTCATCAAAACGAAGATTCCAACTTCGAGAGGCCTGTTTCAGTCCATATATGGACTTATTCAGCTTGCATATTTTAGTGGCTTCATCTGGGGATACAAAACCCTCGGGTTGTGTTATATACACTTCCTCAAGGAGGTTTCCATTAAGGAAAGCCGTTTTGACATCCATCTGCCAGATCTCGTAGTCATAATACGCAGCAACAGCAAGCAATATCCTTATGGACTTTACCATGACAACAGGGGAAAAAGTCTCATCATAGTCAAATCCATGAATTTGCTTGAAACCCTTAGCCACCAGTCGCCCTTTGAATGTCTGTACATTCCCATCCATGTCGGTCTTCTTCTTGAAGACCCACTTGCACCCTATGGGTCGTACCCCTTCAGGTGGTTCCACCAAGTTCCAAACTTGGTTTGCATACATGGAGTCCATTTCGGATTTCATAGCCTCAAGCCATTTGTCGGAGTCCGGTCCATTCATAGCCTCTTGGTAGGTTGCTGGTTCATCATCATGATCCATAAGCAACACATTACTTATTTGAGACACAAGAAATCCATATCTCTCAGGCTCAAACCTCGGTCTACCAGATATACGCAGGACTTGTGTTCCTTGAGCAGGTTCTCTAGCTACAACATCTTGTAGTCCTGTCTCAGAATCCAATTCCGGTTCATTCACTATATGTGGTTCTTGAACTTTTTCGAGCTCTACCTTTTCAGTCTTTCTTGATAAGAACTCTTTCTCCAAGAAGACACTAGTCCTTGCGACAAACACTTTGCCCTCAGACGGTAGGTAAAAGTAATACCCTTTCGTTTCCTTAGGATATCCCACCAGATAACATTTATCCGATTTGAGTTCCAGCTTGTCAGGCATTTGACGTCTTACGTATGCCTCACAGCCCCAAACTTTAATGAACGACATACTAGGACGTTTCCCAGTCCATATCTCATATGGTATCTTCAGAACCGTTTTCGTTGGAGCGCGATTCAATGTCATTGCAGCAGTCTCTAAAGCAAAACCCCAAAAGGAAACAGACAAGTCTGCATGACTCATCATCGAACGTACCATGTCTAACAGAGTACGATTTCTCCTCTCAGACACACCATTATGTTGTGGTGTTCTAGGTGGAGTGAGCTGTGATACAATATCACACTCTTTCAGATGATCACGGAACTCATGACTCAGGTATTCGCCACCTCGATCAGATCGGAGTGCTTTAACCCTTTTTCCCAACTGGTTTTCTACTTCATTCTTGAACTCTTTGAACTTTTCAAAGGTCTCGGATTTGCACTTCATAAGATACACATATCCGTATCTACTGAAATCATCAGTAAATGTAACAAAGTAGAAATACCCACCTCTAGCCATGGAACTCATGGGTCCGCATACATCACTATGTACAACACCCAAGAGATCCTCAGCCCTCTCAGTATAACCAGTGAAAGGAGCTTTAGTCATCTTGCCTAACAAACAAGATTCGCATCGCTCAAATGATTCATAATCAAATGAGTCCAAAAGTCCATCTCTATGAAGCTTGGATATGCGCTTCTCGTTGATATGGCCCAAACGACAATGCCAGAGAAAAGTAGGGTTCGAGTCATTTGTTCTTAGTCTTTTATTATTTTCTACATTACAGATCAGATGGTACAAGTTCAAAACATAAATACCATTAAACAATTGGGCTACAACATAACAAACATCATTCTTAAATATAGAACAACAGTTGTTCTTAATTATAAAAGAAAATCCAATCATGTCCAAACATGAAATAGATATAATGTTTCTAGTTATGGCCGGAACAAAATAACAATTATCTAGTTCTATTACAAGCCCACTGGGCAAAGAAAGACGGTAAACCCCTACGGCTACAGCAGCAACTCTTGCTCCATTGCCGACGCGGAGGTCCACCTCCCCTTTACTCAGCAATCTTTTCCTTCCCAGTTCCTGCACATTTGTACAAATGTGAGAACCACATCCGATATCCAATACCCAAGATGAAGGAGCATAAAGGTTTATCTCTATAACGTGAATATTTGAAGCGGAAGTCATACCTCCCTTTATTTTCTGCAGACCTTCAATGTACGAAGGACAGTTCCTCCTCCAATGACCAGCCTTGCCACAGTGGTGGCATTTCCCTTCCTTCACCGTGCTTTTCCTTTTCATCAGTGCAGAAGATTTGGGCTCAAGATATGACTTAGGTCCCACCTTCGTCTTCTTAGACCCCTTGGCCTTGCCCTTGCCCTTATGCACCATCAGTATGGGGCTGACAGGCTTGGCCTTCTTCATATTGATTTCGGCAGTTCTCAACATGCCTAGGAGTTCGGGCAGTGTCTTGTCTATTTCATTCATGTTGTAGTTCAAGACGAACTGCTCATAACTGTCCGGCAACGATTGCAGGATCAGATCTGTGGCCAACTCTTGACCAAGAGGAAAACCCAGCCTTTCAAGGTTCTCTATATACCCAATCATCTTGAGTACGTGAGTCCCTACTGAGTCTCGAACTCCCATCTTGCACTGAAACAATGCTTTTGTGATGTCGAACCTCTCTTGACGAGCTTGCCCTTGAAACATTTTCTTGAGATGCTCGTCAATCTCCTTACACCCCATGTTCTCATGTTGCTTCTGAAGCTCAGAGTTCATAGTGGTAAGCATAAGGCATTCGACATCTAAAGCATCGTCAGTATACTTCTTATAAGTATCCTTCTCAGCACGGGAAGAGTTCCCGGTCGGCACCTCGGGGGCTTCTTCTTCCAAGACATAGAGCTTTCGCTCTTGCCTGAGAACAATTCTCAGGTTCCTGTACCAGTCCATGTAATTTGTCCCACTGAGCTTATCCTTCTCAAGGATGGCTCTCAGAGACAAAGTGGAGTGTGAAACACTTGCCATGGAATTCTACAAAAATTTATGCAGAATAAAATCAGTACCAAAATTTCAAATACAATTTATTTTAATTTGGACTTCAATTAAAACACTCACACTATTTTATTCGAAATGATAGCCTTCACTAACAATTCGGAGAGTTCATGCGAGCTACTCTCTTAGTGGACAAGATCCGTATTTCACCAACACAATGAGTCAGCTTTGGCTTTCCTCTCATGATGCGGTTATTTAGGTAGACAACGCTTGCCAATTGCATCCTCATGCAATTCTTGTATGGTTGGTGAATAACTCCTTACTCGCATCCATCATATGGTGCATGTCAACCCTATGCCTCTAGGCACTCAACCTTTGAGGTCACCTAGTTAAGTTGGACCCGATGTCGACAGTGGGATATCACAATTATCCGCTTGCACCCTTACCAAGATAGATTAATGCACCTTGCTTTGGCAAGCCCACACTTCATCGATCGAGGCAGGAAGAGTGTCATCCATCGGAAGGCATCCGAACACTTAATATTTGATGAAGAGATTTTAATTATAGGTTAACAGTTAACCATGATCAACATTTGATCAATGTGCACATCCAAGGAAAAACAAATTTTCTAAAACCACATGCATCCCTTATGTGCACAACCTGACACCATCAACATTTGATAGAAGGAAGGGCTAAATCTGAACATCCGGAAATTTCCAAATCCTCAGATTTACATGCATTGGACAAAGACAAAGACAACTCAACTTAAAGCAGCAGACAAGCTCATCTCTCTATGTTGGATTCAAAATCCAAAACAAACTCGAGGGATGGTTACTGCTAAGGAGACTACAATTTCTAACAAATTAGAAATTTCTACGAAATCCCAGACGTTTTTGGCGGGGTACCAAGATTAAATCTAGACATTTAGAACACTTCTAAATCCCTAGGTTTACACGCACTGGAATGATAAAACTTCCAATACAACAATCATGGCCGAACCTCCCTCTGATACCACTGTTGGGTTTCTCTGTGAGGATGGCACAACACTTGTGCACGCAGCGGAAAAGTAAAAACATTAAGAAAACCCAAAAGAATGAGATCGGGCCATGCTAGTTGAATCAAGAAGTTAACATACAACTAGGCAAAAATTACCTCGGTGGCGTTGAGTCACAACTCAACGGAGATGCTCCAAGCTTCGTATTCCTGCTGGTGGCGAGTTCTACGTGGAATGATGTCCACGTCTCTGCAGAAATCCACACGAGCGGGAGAACACCAATCTCTCCGTCGCACGGAAAATCGGGAAGGACAAAGACCGCACCTTGCTTCTCCACGGACTGCTAGGTCCGCGCCAGGAAGAGCAACACCAGCGACGATCGCCGGAGAGGAGGAGGTCGACGGAGCGATAACGGCGGCGGAACCCTTCCGTCGGCGGGATTCGGGATCGGCGAAGCGAACGAAACGGCGGAACACTTTCGTCGATTTCGATTCGATCAGCAAAAGATAGATCACTTACCCGAAAGCCCTAAGTATCTATTTATACCAAAGGCATAAATAGACATAAAAACATCGCTATCCGCAGACCACCCAGAAAAATAGGGTTCCAGAATCGGCGAGTATCAGTCGGCGAGAATCGTCGAGAATTGGCGAGAATCAGTCGGCAGAATCGGCGAGAATCAGTCGGCAGAATCGGCGAGAATCAGTCGGCAGAATCGGCGAGAATCAGTCGGCGGGTATCACCTAGGATCGGCGAGAATCAGAGTACAATACTCGACGATTCTCGCCGAACGCGGGGTGGACCATACTCGCCGACTGTTGACCCGCGGTCGATGATACTCGACGATTCTCGTCGATTGTCGAGCCGCTGTTGACGACTCTCGACGATTCTCGTCGATCGTCGAAACACTGTCGACGACTCTCGACGATTCTCGTCGATCGTCGAAACACTGTCGACGACTCTCGACGATTCTCGTCGATCGTCGAGCCTCGGTCGACGACACTCGTCGATCCGCGATCGATGACTCTTACCAATCCTTCAAGGCAACACTTTGCCCAAAACCCCATACAGGTTGGTGATTGGTAACCTTTACCAACACAGTCAATCATCCAACTTCTCCACTTCTCTTATGTGCGACCCTGCAGGCTCATATCGCGTTGGCAGTGAGATTACATGTTTGACCACTTCTAGATCACCATGGTAACTCCAACAGTTGTTTGACTTGAATGTGAGCTGTTATGGACCCACAATGGGAGGCTACATATCAATGTTGTCCAAATCATGTATAGATAGAGCGCAATCGCTAGCATCCACGTTGCGTAATTTTTATTTTGTTTTTTATGTCGTTGAAACTTCTTTTAATTTAACCCACATGTGTTAAGCCTTGTGTGGGGCAATTTGGATATTTGGCTTGATTGAGGGCTTAACCATATTTGATGATGGAATGAATGAAAAGAGGTATCAAATTAAAACATATTCTCTCTTCTCTTTCGCTCCCGAACAAAACCCAACTCCCGGGGCCGAATCGACGCCCCCTCCAATCCAAAGCTAGTGTCAGATGTCAGCTTGACCGACTTCCTCCCAAGCTCTATCCTCCTTCCACTCCTCTCTTGCCACCATAGGTTCCGGGAGTTCGAAGAAGGGGAATTCTATTCTCATCCATGATTTCACGCTCGCGAGTCTACACAGAAGATCCCAAACGGGAGCTTGTGACAAGATGATATCAATGGAAAACACTCCCAACGAGGCCCCTCCGAGTCCGCCCACCTCCCGCTACACTTCTCCCATCGTGCACAATCCGCTCTGCTGATCCCATCAGGTTCCCATCCGCCCCTACGACACTCCCACCATCGGCTTCCGCCTCTAGCCCACTTGCTGGGTTCCCCTCCTGATGTAGGCCTTTTTTCTCTCAGATAGTTTCGGTCTTGTCCCCATTCTCGCCCTAACCATATCTCCCTGACCGCCCTTCCCGTGGATGAAAGCGGCCTCACCTTGGCCCAAGTCACGATGATGTTCCAAAAATGGTGACTACGAGCTCCAATTCTCAGGTTGCTCATGTCCAAATCTAATATTATTTTCTCGATTCAATTACCCAAAGTTTCTTGAGCCCAGATATGCGCGTACCATTTTTATTGTGTGGGAAGGTACAATATGCTGTCTTAAATTTTCTTTAACTCCAGTTGCTGAGTCCCTTCTCGTCCTTATCTCATCCTAAAAAATTATTTGCAAACAAATTTGTCTGTCTTGTTTATCATTCCTTAAACACTTCTTTTCATGCTTACTATTCAGCATAGTTATATCCTTATTTTACATTCTTTTGCTGTTCAGGGTTATTGAGCTAATCACATTCTTCGTCACGAGGTCTCGATATAGCAGCAGGAATCTGTAACTAGTTGTAATTACATAGGCTCAGCGGAGACAAGCTTCTTTAGAAGCATTAATATACGGTTGCAATTCTATTCTGTGAATAAAAATGGATGTTCCGAACGAAAAGGTGTTGGATAGTGTTGGAGTTATTTATAACAATGCCACAGAGACGGGAAAGCTTTCTTTTACTCCACATTTCTCTGATGATCATGTGCGCATAACTTATCCGTCCAGCGGTGATTTGGTTTTAAAATATTGCGAAATGATTAAACCAAAGGAGTGTAAAGGTAGCTTTTCTTTACCTAATGAAAAGTGTACTGTTAAAAACTATCGCAACTTTATGAAAAGTGGCTTTATCCATCGTCTACTGTTTTACAAGAACAACAAATGGATTGATTTTACTCGAGATATCATCGGTCTTGTGCGTGAGGACTTCCAAGCAAGGAAGGCCATCATTGAAGTTACTTGTCAGGATCAACAGTTTTTACTGGACTTTGTGCGGATGCTCAGCATTGACACAAAGACAGGTTTCAGCAAGCCACTTGCATGGATTGATGAGCATGGAAAGTGTTTTTCTCCTGAAAAATATCCAGAATTTTGTGCCCCCCCTGGATTTCTCATAGAACAAAGTGTTCATGTGCCTTGCGCATCAAATAGTACACATGAACTTGATTCCCTGTGCGTTAGTGCGTCAGGAAGCTCAAATTCAGAATACTCTCATGATAAGAAAAATCAGACTAAGTGTAGAAAACCTAGTTTAGACAATGATCCTACGATTTTGATGGTTGAAATGGTGGGTGAAAATGATCCGTGCTCTCCTATTCCATCCAGGATAGTTAATTCTGGAATGGAGCAAGTAAATGCAACTGCAACAGTGAATAGACAACTTATTTGTGGTACTGTCCAGAGAATTTTTCTCTCTGGAATGTCTCCATATGTTAATGCCAAGGACATTTTCAGCATCTCAAGAGCTCCTATAGTTGATCAGCTGGGAGAATTTCGCTTTAATAGTTTCCTGAAGCATGTTGAGATCATGAAAAAGCTTCGTGGTGTTTCTAATGTGCGTTATGCATGGTTGCCTGCCACCAAGTGTAGTGCAGAAGACATTATGTCACATGGAGTTATGAGCTTTGAGAAGCTTGTGCATGGTTGCACATATGGTGTTGGCATTCATCTTGCACCACTGAGCTGCCCTAATATCTGGTGAGATTTACTCTTGATTGTTAAAGAAAGTCCTTGTTTATGGGCTGTTTAAAGCCTTTAAATTAGGGTGCTGATCTGTTAATAATTATGTAACTCATATCACTTGGTTATCTTCCTTTAAATTGCTAATGATTTGCTCAAGCCTAAAGGCATGCTCACAGATTGCTATCCACAGTGCCACCTATTCAGATGTTGACGAAAATGGTCTATCTTATATGATGCTATGTCGCATCATTATGGGTAATGCTGAACTTGTTGACCCTGGATCTAAACAATTTCAACCCACGAATGACAATTTTGATAGTGGTGTGGATGATTTTCAAACACCAAAGCATTATATTATATGGGACATAAATATGCATACCCACATTTTCCCTGATTATGTTGTGGCTTTCAAGCTCCCTGTTAAAGCCAAGGGTAGGTTTTGTGGTTATATTAACATCTGTTTACTGTATGTGGAATCTTGACAGCTAGTTAGCTCCTGTTCATCTACACGCAGATTTTTTGGAGGAAAAAGAAAATGCATCCTATGGAACTGGAGTCACCGGCAGTTCTTCGCCAGTGTCGGTTTTGCAGGTGCACCACTAATTTGTTTTTCTGTTCAGCTGTAATTTGGATGGAAGTAAATTCATTTCTTGTAGTTGAGTTCAGTAAATTTCATGCAGTTCACTTTAATCTTGTTAGAAACCACGGTGGGACCCTCGTCGGGTACATGAACCCAGTTCCGTGTCCGATTGCAGTCGAATGACGAGAACATCCCCAACCAAATCTCCTGGGCGCGTGCGGGACCCTCGTCGGGTACATGAACCCAGATCTAAATTCTGCGTGATCTGGGTTCATGTACCCGACGAGGGTCCCACACGCGCCAGGAGATTTGGTTGGGGATGTTCTCGCCATTCGACTGCAGTCGGCCACGGATCTGGGTTCATGTACCCGACGAGGGTCCCACACGCGCCAGGAGATTTGGTTGGGGATGTTCTCGCCATTCGACTGCAGTCGGCCACAGATCTGGGTTCATGTACCCGACGAGGGTCCCCTCGTGATTTCTAACAAATCTCGTTACTTTTTTTTGCTCCTAGTATTATAAACAGTGTTTTCCAATTATGTTTTTGAGGTGTCAAAATGTTTACTTTGGGTTATAGTGTTGGTATGTGAAAATGGTGATGAAGTCCCTTTTTAATGTTCTCAGGATGGAATTGCTAATCCACTTATAGTGCCAGCTGAACAATCCCCGGGTAAGAACCGAGCATTTGGTAGGTTTCCTAAGCCAACATCACCCTGGATGCCCTTTTCAATGTTGTTTGCTGCGATATCTACCAAAGTTCCAGCTAAGGATATGGATCTTGTCAATACATATTATGAAGAATTCAAGGTGACTAATTCAAGTTTTTTGCAAGTTTAATTTTATTCTTCAGAAAATTTGAGCTTTGTAGATGATTCTTTTCCCTTCTCACCAGAAAAGAAAAATGAATAGGCTTGAACTTGTTAAGAGGTTGAGGGATATCATTGGGGACAAACTGCTGATATCTACTATTATGAGGCTTCAACACAGGGTGAGTTATTTTGTCTGGATAACCTCAACGTAGTAGCTGTATTCTACTATGTGCTTTTGTTGGAAGTTATTACTTGTTTAGTCTAAATTTGTGATTTGTTACATTCTTATTCTCATTTAGTGATTGCTTTTGTCATCAACATCCTTTGTCGGTGGTGTAATTTCATCATTTAGTGATATAGTACTGATGTAACATTCAAATGGAATTCTTCTCATTTCTTTTGTTAGGACTGTGGAGATGCAAAGTAAGCCTATAAAGTAGTTGTTATGCTACCTCACAATTGGATATGAAGTCTTGATTGCACCTTCATCAAATTCGTACTTAAGAGCACTTGGTGGCACTGAGTGGCTCTATGTCATTTGGTGTGAAAGCATCTCCTCACCTTTATGTTAGACCAAAATCACACGTTCTCTGCCCCTGCAGGTTCCTTGTTTAATGGAGAGGTTGGAAGAATTTAAGGAGGACCTTTTATAACTACTTTTGTCGAGGACTATCTGTACGATGTATATTGAATTTCTTGGGCACCCTAGATTACTCTTGATCGATGCTCTACCCGGCAAGAAAATTTACATTTTGAATCCATGCTCAAACACATCATTTTGTGCTCGACCAAACCTATTATGCGGCCTAATCCTTATTAAGAAGCTCCATCATTCTGTACACCCACTTCCTTACACATCAGCATGAACTCTAGCACATCGTAATGTACCGACACCCTCATCATCTCATAATGCTGAATGATGTCTTTGAATTGCTATAGTCTTCCAATTTCTTCCATTTTTCCGCAAACTCGAACAATCCATTCAACTTGTTCAAACATCATGTGCTTGATTGTGCACCGCTTTGCTGTATGACTCTTTTTGTTAAAACCTCCACTTATTTGTTAAAAGACCAGGTTATCACTGGAGGTGCCCATTTTGATTCTCCGTGGAGTGAGTCTTCGGCTCTATTTGTTTGGGCGTTTCAGTGCTCCGTTTTGGACAAACGCCGCCGGAAGGCGGGTAAACAAATGAACCTCTGGCGGCGTTTGCTCCGTTTCCACCCGCCAGCCTTGAGAAACGCCCCAAAAGCTCCGTTTAGAGCAGCCACCTCCCCCCTACGTTTGAACACTCCGTTTCCACCCGCCGGATCCACCCGCCACCGCCGAAACAAATGAAGCCTTCATTATACAGTCAACTTGATCAAATATTGTATGCTTGGTTGCACAAAGCTCCACCGTATGACTTTTTGTTAGCATTTTTTTCAAATACATGACCATCATTGAAGGCATCCTAAAGATTCACCATTGAGTGGCTCTCCATTATCCCCATAGTATGATTTCATCATACTTACGTGGAAGGATACATGAATCATCAACGAACTAGGTAGTTCTAGGCTATAGGAAACTTTGCCCACCTTAACAGCTTCTAGAAACGATCTTTCATATTTCCTTACAAAGCCCACGTGCACACTGCAGAAAGTGTTAAAAATAATTCAGGTAAAAGCTTCACCATAACTTCATCCCCCGCTGTGTACTCACTCTATTAGCAGCCTCTTTGCATCATCCCTTTTTTTTCATTCACCTGCGGACTTTCTCCAAACATAAGCAATCAAAGATAGTTTATTTTTCTCATGCCTTAACCATCCTCCAAGCTCGTGGGATTCTTCTATCACCTACAATGGTTGCTAGCATATGTGGTGTTGAAGGTTGTCTTCCAGTGCCAAGCTCAAACGAGGGTAGTCTCACTTTGCCGCAAGTGGTAAGGAAATTCTACTACATCTAGTATACTTGCCTGATATTTTTGGTTTGTGCTAACAATGTGTCGTAAGTAGCAGCAGTGCACTCTCCTGCAATGCAATTCACCCTCTTTTTGTCCATCCCTCTGTGGTTAGAAGTTGTTGGAGAAGATCCCAGTAGCTTGGACAATTTTGTCCTGAACTTTCTCGTGAAGTGGGCGTCACAATCACGAGCTTTAGTTTGAGAGAGTTCCCAGTATTTTACATTCTTAAAGAACAATCATGCTTTGTCTCTCACTGATGCATGAGTGAGAGACAGCATGATTGTTCATCTAGAATTTAACACAAAAAATTACAACACAAAAAATTACAACACAAAAAAATAATACTCACAACCACAAAGATCCGGCAGTGCCACTAGACGGAGATCAACGATTGGTTGCGAGCCGTAAGCGGGCCAAAGATGCAAGAACTCAGGATGTTGATGGTGGCTAGAAACTAAATTGATAGGGACTGACTTTGGGGGTAGAATTGGTATGGGCTCGTCGAAATGGGGTTGTTCTGGAACCAGGATAGCAACCTGGATTGTTCTGGGTTGCTAATTTGTGGCATGCAACAACTTTCCTGATGGTAGATGACAATAGATGGGGACTTAAGTAGGGGACTTGCTGTGGCGTTGTGGGAGGAAGGTGTCTGGAAGTAATTTCAGGAAGGAGAAGATGAACAGAGAATGACAAACAATTTGACATTGTTGTACGGGATCGGCTTCAGGCTATGTTGTTAAAGGCGCGCCTAAGGTTCCAGGCTCACCAGGTTCAGAGGTTTGCTCTTTCGTGCGTATTTTTGCGCCTTTGGACATTAAAGGCGCGCTCGAGTGTAATCTTAGTTATTAAAGGCGCAAGGCGCACCAAGGCGCAAAGGGGTCTTGGAGCCTAGGCGCAAGGCTCAAGGCGCAGCCGCGCGCCTGGCAAAGGCAAGGTGTAACCACATACATTTTAAATAATGAGCATCAAACATCATTTCAACTTCTCGATCAAATTCTTCATCTAGTCTACTAATTAATCATTCATTACTATCGTTTATATCTCTTCAAAAATAAAACCAATATGGTCACTTACATTATATCTAAGTCTCAACGCATAATTATATTTCACAACACTAAATCGATAAAAAATTATTGAGTTCTTACATTATTTTTTTCTTCATTTTTGAAGAAAAAAATTTACTACAAAAAACTCACTCAGGCGCGACTTTTATATTCTAAAGGCGCAAATAAGACGCACGGAGGCGCAAACCTTGGAGCCCAGTGAGCCTGGAGCCTTAGGCGCGCCTTTAATAACATAGGGTGTAATTTTTGTTGTAAACCTTTTTTTTTCAAAATAATGAAAAGAATAATGCAAGAACTCAATTTTTATATGATTTAGTGTTTTTGAAACATAATCGATCGTTAAGACTTAGATATGTTGGAAGTGATCATATTGACTTTATTTTTTAAGAGATATAAATGATAGTAATGAATGATTAATTAGTAGAATATACGAAAAATCTGTTCAAGTAGATGAACTGATGTTTGATACTGATTATTTAAAATGAATGTGATTGTGTCTTACCTTCTTCGGGCGCGCGCCTGCGCCTTGAGCCTTGCGCCCAAACATCAAGACCCCTTTGCGCGTTGGTGCGCCTTGCACCTTTAGTAAGAGTCAGCGTTGACCCCTTTGCACCTTGGTGTGCCTTGCGCCTTTAATAACGAAGGTTGCCGATCGTGGGTTGCTGCTGTACTTAGGGATTTCACAGATGAGATCGGGAGGTGATCTTCAGGCAGTAATAAGGCTAGAAGAGGAGTCTCTTTGCCGGAACGGAATCAAGGGCAGTGGTTCCCTGATGAGAAAGATTCCAGGCGGGAATTCGACAGTATTGAGCGAGGGAGAGTGGTAGTAGGGTCGTCTACCAGAGTTGAGATAGCCCGAGGAAGGGATTGGGCTGTGGGATACTTACTCGATGGGAAGAAATATATCTACAATGGAAGTATCGATCAGTTTGGAGGTGGTTTTGTGCGGTTTCAGTGGTTCCACGACAGGGGAAACAAAGAAATCGCGCTGGAGAAACATAGAGTAGTAGGAAACCACAGAAATAAAGAAATTAATTGAAATTAATCGGAATGTTGCACCCTGGGGCCTCGCGGCGTCGTACCACGAATGATTTCCGGATCTGGATTCATTCAAAAATTTAACAATGCCTAAAAATGAAAATCTCCGCCCCTATTTATAACGAGATGGGCAATTGGGCAGCCGGCGTGAACGACTACGATTGTACGTTACACCCAATATTTATTTGAATACATTTGTATATGTCAATTATGTTATGGTGAGGGTCCGACTCATGGTGACTTGACCAGGTTTGGGAGAAATTGTCATCAATATTGCATGTCAATTAATAGGGAACCTGTGGCTCAACTAACATTAAGATTTTTCATACCAACCCAATATTCACAGGTGGTACTGTCGAACATGCTCGTGCTCCCTCTAATGGAAAAAGAACTCATTATTAGTAGGTGATTCATCTTGTGATGGGCACCTTGCCTTTTTCTATTAACCCTAGGCCACTCTTAACAGATTGAGGTCAGCGCTGACTCTTACTTTCGATCAGAGATGTGGGTTGAACGCAACCTGTTTTTCTTGTCAAAGAGATGACAGAGATTTTCTTTCAGAGGAGATTTGTCCTCTCCAACACCATATAGTGGAAGATGCTATTGTGAATCCTGCAACCCTTAAATTGTTAAACAGCCGAGAACCAGTGCAACCTATAATGTGATACAAAGCAATGTATTTAGGGCAACCTACGAATCTGATGTGCTGAGATTCTTTTCTTTCAGAACCGAATTCATAACTATATATATTTCACCTCTCAAACTGAGGAAGGTGTTGCTGGGAAATACAAGAAAGAAGCAGGTCGAAGAACGTATAGATCAAATCATTAGAGAATTGTGACAACAAATCCTCCACCGAGCACCGACCCCCTCTACACACCGCCAGTCAGAACAAAGCACGCAGAGGAGCAGTCTGCAGAGAGACAGGGGCACGAGATCTAGATTAGAAGGGAATATGGTTTCGTTCCATCGATTTTAAATTGCCGAAGGCCAAAGCATATTAAAGCCGGATCGGTAGGTTCACGGCCCTACCGATTCTATGGTTTATATCGCGATCCTACCGATCATATGGGTCTGATCGCGATCCTACGGGCCGGATCCCGATCCTACGGGCCGGATCGCGATCCTACGAGCCGGATCGCGATCCTACGGGCCGGATCGCGATCCTACTGGTCCTACGGGTAGGATTGCGACCCCATGTGAACAGGGACCTAATTCTCTCCCACATACGATCCAGATCAAATTTCAGAATCCAGATCGATCCTATGATCCGGATCGTGATCCTGATAACATTGATTGCAGCTTTGGGCTTTAGGCACGCTAAACTTCGCTACGCACTATAACACCTGCACCAAATACAAGTCAAAGGAAAACGAAGGTCAGCTATGAGTGACCACAAACTTTGTAATGATCCCTCTTCCTGATCATCCTACCAGACTCCGGTGCAGGTCACCACACACCTGCAAGGGTGCCACATCAAGCAATATGTAACATATTAAAAGTATAACTAAGCTACACAAGATGAAGGATCAAGAACAATCATTCTTCTAAGTTGAGCATATCAAAATGGGGAACCTAGGTATGCAAGTTATGATGGATGGGTTCACCCGAAGGTTTCCCACAACTGCGTAACAACAACGTATGAAGCAAACAAGGAATCATGGAACAACACAGTGCTTGTGGATACTCACGACCACATGACATGAGGCATAAGTTTGTCTTTGATCCAAATTATGTTTAGGAGGTTCAGGTCCTCTTCAGGTAAACCCTCATGACACATCTAGTATAGGGTATCCAATCCCAAAAACCATCTGAGCATTTACCGGTCTTGACGATTATGCCTGACACAACCTCCCATGATCAATCAACATGCAAGAGGGCTTGCCTCGTGACGAACTGCATTGCGCGGGTTCAGTTCAACTACTGTCGTTGCTCAGATTATCGTGTGATCGGTTGATACCGTAGGGTCTCATGCACGTCGAATGACACGAGCCATGACGCTGGTGTTTCCTCGCCTCGTCTCGTCTCTATTAATCTTAAGATAACATACTAGACACCTAATCCGTCACACTAGGACATAGGCGTCATAATTGTTATTTAATGATCATAATTGTCATATGCAATTAACCCAATGTAGGAGATCTAAGTCATCTCCTCTGCAAAATGTTATGAAGGTCTAGGTTCTTCTTCCAATGTGTTGAAACCGAAATTCGGTCTCTTGTGGAGTTCACCCTTGGGGAAGGGGTGATCGTGCACCTACTTCGCTCCTGCAAGCAAAACAACAAGGGAAACAAAAAAGAAACTGACCCAAGGGCTCGGCGGGGAGGACCCACCACACACCTGAAAGATCTTAGGGCGCTTCCCCTCCTTAGCCAAAGGCCGAGCTAAGGTATCCTCAGAAAGCGCTTGAGAGATGGAGCAAGAGGGCACAAGAAGCATGCTTTCTGAGGTACCCCTTGGGTCCTATTTATAGATTTCTGAAAATGGCCTGCAAATAGCCAACCTCCGCTGTTCTGAACGGCTATATGCAGTCCAGGTTGGCCTGCCAACAACGTAACTCATATGTTCTGAAGGACTATGGGCAGACCAACAAGGGCAAAATAGTAAAAAGTACCTCATAGACCTGGGCGAGCTGGGGAGCTCGGCCACCCCTGGAGGTCCTGCTCTCCTGCTGTCTGTCGAGCTCCATAGGGCGAGTGCGAGCTGGCTACTGTGCTCGCCCTTCGATCTGTCCTCATTGGTTGAGCTCAGCTCGACGAAGCCCGGGCTTAGCTCGGCGAATGCCGAGCTCGGGGTCGACGAATGCCGAGCTCGGCCTTTAGATTTCCCTGCCGAGCTCGCCTGCTGCCTTCAGATTTCCCTTCCAAGCTCGCCTGCTGCCTGGGCGATCTGAACCGGCCGGTCTGGTTTCTGGCGACCTCACTCGCCGGATACGGGGTTGTACATAATCCCCGCTCTTTTTGAGCTTGACAATGCTTGAAAAGAAACATCCAACCCCAAGTGTTCGGCGAGTGCGGGGTGAACCAGGGAGAATCTTCGGGTGGGGTCCACCTGTGGCTATATATATACACCTGCATACCTACCCGACTCTTGCCATTCCCTTTGCTCTAGCCCTGCCTAGATGCCGATCCCAAAGGAGATCCAAGAGCGACTCGCCCGGGTTCGCCAGACCTCGGCTGCTCGCGTAGCTGCCCTGACTGCGGTTCCACCCACCGTCCCGCAGGCTGGCTCGGCCGAGCCCAACTCCAAGAGGGTGAAGCCGTTTCCACAAGCGGCCGAGCCCATTTATGATGACCTGAGGACAGCCCTGGAGCATGAGGCGGGCTTGTCCAATTTGCCTCCACCTGACAAGGGCAAAGATATTGTTGACCTCTGCGACGGCCCGGACAGCCAACGGGATGGCATGGAGGGCACCACACCGCGAGTCTCCACCCCGCGAGCCAAGACCGCACCTGGCGACTCGCGATTCAGAACTCCGGAGAATCGTCCCCGGAACCCGTCGCCCCCCTTTAGGACCTTGGGGGTGGACTTGCAGAAGCCGAACTCGCCGGTGCGCACCCCCTCCCCTCAGCGAGCTGTCATGACTACGGGGGCGGGTGTGGAAGCCATCCCCATCCCGGGATTCGAGCTCCTCTTACCGGGAACGCGCGACCCAGGCCGCGGGAAGGACCTGAGGTTTGTCCCTCCCCTCACCTCCTTGGAGATGCCGAGCTCGTCAGGTACACTTGACCTTGAATTCTTGTCATGTGATTATTCAGCACACCTCCCCTTGCTGATGTTTCTGTCTTCACAGCTCCCCCCAGCCAATCCGCGGCCGAGGAGTCTTCGCGGGCAGCCCACTACTCTCCCCTCCCCTCCCCGAGCTCGCTGGACTCTTACCTAGGCCCTGAAGTGGAGCAAGACGAGCTGACGAGGAGGGGGTCAAGCTCTTCAAGAAACTTGTGCGCGGGCTGCGCGAGGTGCAAGAAGTCAACGAGGCGTTACAACGCGACTACGTGCGTCTCGCTGATGCGGTGCAAAGCGGCCAGGCTGGCGAGATGACGTCTCCTTCCCGGCTTCTAGATGAGATCGAGGACGACCTCTCGGTGACGCAGAAGAATTTGGGGAGGATCCGCGAGATTCTCCGCGCGCGACAGTCTGCGGGGCGGGGAATGCAAGGTAGGGGTTGATAAAAGGCGGCTCCCTTGCCGAGCCGACCGACACTCGCCTCCTGGTTCCCCCTGCCCGCGCGCCCTGCTTTCTTATGCCTGCACTTGATTGCTATAATAAATAACTTCAAACATTTTTAGATGTGTCTAGTATTTGAGTAATAATAATTATATTGCTTCTTATTTAACTTGACATGGGATGGCACGCGCCGGAGGTCGGCGAGCTGGGCCGATTGGGCAGCTTGGCCCCAGATTCCTTTTTCTATAAATAGCCCCCCCACCAACCCCGTACTGCCGCCTTAACTGCCTGTTTTTTCTCTCTCTTCCCGTGCTTTTCTCTTTCGTACTCGCGCTCCACCCCCTTTTGCGAGCATGGGCAAGACCAATCCTGACGCCGACGGCCGCACCAAATGTGCCCAGCATTTCAGAGACTACTGCTTCTTTGAGGGAAGCACCAGCGAGGCCGAGCTCGCTGAATTTGTCGGCGACCTTGTGCCGCCTGGCTTTGAAGCGCGCCGGCCGAGGGAGGGGGAGGCCATCAACTCCTTTTATGAGGATGAGCTCGCCTTCCCCATCTCGCATTTTGAGGTGGGGTTGCGACTCCCCCTCTGGCCGGAAATTCGCCAGATCTTGAAGTACTACGGCGCGGTGCCCGCGCAGCTGAACTCGAATGCCATCGCCATGATGATGACGTTCACGAGCTTCCTCCGCCGGAAGAGGATAGAGTTCAACCTGACGGTGTTCAGGAAACTCTTTTCTTACAAGGCGACGCCGGATGACGTTGCCTATTTCATGGGCTCGCTGATCAAGGTTTGCGAGATCGCGAACAAGCACCACAATTGGATGACCAAGATCGCCTCCATCAAGGGCAATCTCGGCAACATCCCTTTCTCCCTCCAGCAGAAGGCAGAGGAGGTTTACCGCCCGCCAGCCGTGTCCGACAACAATGCCGACCTCCACAAGTTCTTCCTCCACAAGGACTTCGAGGTCTCCTTCCTGCGGAGGGGCCTCGATTCGCTCCGCCCCGTTCTGCCCGGCGAAGGTATTGTCCTCTCTCCATTACCGAGCTTGCCATATTGTCATGGAAATCTTCTAAGTTTTCCAAGTTATTTCATGCAGGGGAGCGGCTAATCCCCGTGAACCAGCCGTTTGCGGACTCGGGGTTGCATGCGGACCCTCTTGCTCGTGAGAAGGCAGTGGCGGCGGCCTGCCGAGACGAGGCGGCTTTCTCCAAACCCTCCTCCAGCAAGAGACGACCTGAGGATGCGGGGTCGAGCCCGCCCCATCGCCAACAACTACCAAAAAAAATGAGGAGAGCCATGGTGGTTCCTCGGGCGAAACAACATCAACAACATCAACAAAGCCCCAAATACATGAGCTCGCCCGAGGTCATCCCCGATGGGTCGCCGGAGAGCCCGCTCAAGGAGATCACCAGCAAGGGGAAGGGAGGTGGCGAGACCCCTGCTCCTCCCGCGGCGACCTCTGCTCCCCCCGCGGCGAAGAAGAAGGCGGCTCGCGAGCCCCCCGCGCCGAAGGAACACCCCCTCTTCGACTTTGGGGGGAGGTGGAAGAACTCAGCAGGCGAGCTTATGGTCCAGTGGGACGAGCTGGCCAACCGAGTCTCCATATACACCCTCCACCCTTCCTGGGCTGACCGCGAGCCCGCCACCGGTCATGCCTATGCACTCGGCTTCGACCTATATGGCCGCGAGGACGTCGAGACCTACAAGGGCGTCCCCCTGCGGCAGTTCGGCCATGAGGGCCTGCAGGCCCATATGCGCGCCATGGAGCTCCATCACATGGTGGTACGCCGCAGCTTCAACCTCAACAACCTCCTTCAGAAGGCCGAGCAAGCTCGCGACGTCGCCAAAGACAAGGCTGTCGACCTGACGAGGCAGCTTGGCATTGCTGAGAATCTTCTCACCCAAGCCGCCGACGGACTGGTAAGTATCAGGCTGTTGCTTATCCTTTTCCTCTTTTACTTAGGATTTTCCGCTCTGTTGCTGATGTACTCTTTCTTATCTGGATGCCAAGGCCGCTGGGGAGTTGCGGGCTCGTGCCGCCGGGCAGGAGGAGATCGGCCAGCTGCGCGCCCGCCTTGCCGAGTTGGAGGGGACGAACGCAAAGCTGATGGAGGAGAACACGAGCCTCAGCCGCGAGGTCCGTCACCAAGCGAAGATCTTCTTCCCGGCTCGCGACGTCGAGCCCACCTTCCCCTACAAGAGCCCGAGGATCTTCGGCGAGGCTGACGTCGCGGAGAGGTTGCGGATCAACTTGATCCAAACCGCCGAATGTACCCTCCAGATGATGAAGGATACAGGAGTGCTGGTGGAGGGTTGCGTGGAGATCTCAGTCCGGGACCTGATGCCGAGTCTGTTCCCGGCGACGCCGCCCAGCGAGAAGGAGGATAGCCTTGACGCGCTCTTCGGGAAGGGCTTCCAGGACCTGTCCGGCGGAGGGGGGGGGGGGGGGGGGGGGAGGACCACCAATCCGGCGAGGGGGGCAAAGGCTGATCCTGTATATTTTTCTTTTTGTAATCTCGCCGAGCCGAGCTCCACCTGTAACTATCATTATTTTTGATGGAATACATTTTTGATATAACCTATGTTCATCTTTTCTATCTTTTTTTCTGTGTCTTTGCTGTGTCTTGCTTGCTCGCGAGCCCTTCCCTTGGCGACCTCGCGTAGATAGATTTTGCGACGCTGGGCGCACCACCCCCAGCTCGCGCGTGGGCTACCCATAACCTTAGACCAAATTCACAAAATTTTCAGAAGTAAAACAAAGTGGGGGGCGAAGCGTCCTGGCGGGATCCGCCTCCCTTCAGCGAGGTCCAAGGGCCCGGCGCGCCACCCTTCTGCCGAGGCCGAGCTAAGCTGGCGAGTTCTGACTCGCCTATGCCGAGCCTCTCTCCCCCTATTCTTAGGAGAGATGCCAAACCTATTGGACCACCTGGAGAGTGTAGGACTTTTCCCGAGTGACACCCGACCCTGCCAGCTAGGTGAGAGCCTGACAGCGGGATCTGCTCGGGATCCAAGATTGACACCATCGAGTGACTTCCAGCCCTTCCAGCTAGGTGAGAGCCTGATAGCGGGATCTGCTCGGGGTCCAAGGTTGACACCATCGAGTGACTTCCAGCCCTGCCAGCTAGGTGAGAGCCTGACAGCGGGATCTGCTCGGGGTCCGGGTAGACACCATCGAGTGACTTCCAGCCCTGTCAGTTAGGTGAGAGCCTGACAGCGGGATCTGCTCGGGGTCCAAGGTTGACACCATCGAGTGACTTCCAGCCCTGTCAGCTAGGTGAGAGCCTGACAGCGGGATCTGCTCGGTGTCCAAGGCTGACACCGAGTGACATCCAGCCCTGTCAGCTAGGTGAGAGCCTGACAGCGGGATCTGCTCGGGGTCCGAGGTTGACACCATCGAGTGACTTCCAGTCCTGCCAGCTAGGTGAGAGCCTGACAGCGGGATCTGCTCGGGGTCCAAGGTTGACACCATCGAGTGACTTCCAACCCTGCCAGCTAGGTGAGAGCCTGACAGCGGGATCTGCTCGGGGTCCAAGGCTGACACCGAGTGACAGCCAGCCCTGTCAGCTAGGTGAGAGCCTGACAGCGGGATCTGCTCGGGGTCCAAGGTTGCCACCATCGAGTGACTTCCAGCCCTGCCAGCTAGGTGAGAGCCTGACAACGGGATCTGCTAGGGGTCCGGGTAGACACCATCAAGTGACTTCCGGCCCTGTCAGCTAGGTGAGAGCCTGACGGCGGGATCTGCTCGGGGTCCATGGTTTACACCGAGTGACATCCAACCCTGTCAGCTAGGTGAGAGCCTGACAACGGGATCTGCTCGGGGTCTAGGGTTGACACCGAGTGACATCCAGCCCTGTTAGCTAGGTGAGAACCTGACAGCGGGATCTGCTCGGGGTCCAGGGTTGACACCATCGAGTGACTTCCAGCCCTGTCAGCTAGGTGAGAGCCTGACAGCGGGATCTGCTCGGGGTCCAAGGTTGACACCATCGAGTGACTTTCAACCCTGTCAGCTAGGTGAGAGCCTGACAGCGGGATCTGCTCGAGGCCCAGAGAACCGCGGTAAGCTGCTCCACCCAGCCCCCCTTCAGATTTTCCACTTTCTTTTTTAGGAGGTTAACGATGATTTTGTTCGCGGCCTCCACCTGCCCGTTGCTCCTGGGGTGGTGGACCGAGGCGAACCTGAGGTCGATCCCAAGTTGCTCGCAGAAACTAGTGAACTCCGCGCTGGCTAACTGTGGCCCGTTGTCCGTGACAATGGCCTGGGTCAGCCCATGACGACAGATGATCTCCCCCCAAACAAAGTTTCTGATGACCTGGGAGGTCACCTTGGCCAGCGCCTTCACCTCCAACCACTTAGAGAAATAATCGATCATCACCAACAAGAACCTCCTTTGCCCACTGGCCTGGGGGAACGATCCAACCAAATCCATTCCCCAAATTGCAAAGGGCCGGGGGGCTGTGATACTCTTGAGTCGCTGAGCAGGCTGTAGCTGGAGGGGGGCAAACAGCTGACACTTGTGACATCTTCTTGCGAACTTTGTCGCATCGCGGCCCAGGGTGGGACAGAAGTACCCTTGCGTGACGATCCTTCCTTCCAGAGTCCGACTCCCAGAGTGACTCCCACACTCCCCAAAATGGACTTCTTCCAAGATTCTTTGTACTTCCCCCTCGGCCACACAACGAGCCAACATCCCCGAGAGGGTCTTCCTGTACAGCTGCCCGTCCCGGAGGAGGTAGTACGCCGATTTGTACCTGAGCTTCTTCTTGTCCACCCCCTCCGGATACTCTCCCGTGGAAAGGAAGGTTGTGACCGAGTCCATCCACGAGGGGCGCTGATCTATCTCCATGAGCTCTCCCTCTTTGATGGAAGAGCGGAATAGGTCGGTGATAGTTCCCCCAACCCGGGGACCATGCTTCGCTAGTTGATCGACCTGTTCATTTTCCTCCCGGGGCACGTGTCGGATGGAGAAGGTTTCAAATGTGCCAATGACCCCCTTTACTTTGGCTAAGTATAGCCGCAGGGTAGGCTCTCTCGCCTCAAACTCCCCGTTGATCTGAGAAGCTACCACCATGGAGTCGGTAAGGACCTCCACGTCCAGCACCCCTAGCTCCCTGGCCAGGCGCATCCCTGCTATCACGGCCTCATACTCGGCCTGATTATTCGTGTTGAGAAAGTGCACCACCACCGTTTGCTCGATTCTAGTTCCCTGGGGGCTCTTCAAGATCACCCCCACCCCCAGGGAATGCCTCTCCGAGGCGCCATCTACCTTCACCTTCCATGGAGTCGGACGAGTGAGCTCTTCCTCCGCCACCTCGATCACATAATCGGCCAAAAAGTCGGCCATCGCTTGAGCCTTTATCGAGAGGCGGGGGACGAAGGAGATGTCGACCTCGCTCAACTCCACCGACCACTTGGCCAGCCTGCCAGAATGCTCCACCCCCTCAAAGATGTTGCAGAGGGGATGATCAATCACCACTCGGATAGAGTGTACCTGGAAATAGGGCCGCAGCCTTCGGGCTGAGACGACCAGGGCGAAGGCCAGCTTCTCCAGAATTGGATATCAGAGCTCGGCCTTTCTCAGGACCCGGCTCACGTAGTATATGGGGAGCTGCTTCTTCCCCTCTTTACGAACTAGGACGGAGCTCAAGGCCTCCGCTCTGACCCCGAGATACAAAAATAGGTCCTCCCCCTCCTTTGGCCCTTGGAGCAACGGAGCCCGCGTCAACTGCATCTTGAGGGCCTGAAATACCTCCTCGCACTCCTTGGTCCACTCGAATTTTTGTCCCCCCCTTAGTGTTTTGAAGAAGGGGGAGCACTTCTCCCCAGCCCGTGAGAGGAACCTGCTTAACCCTGCCAGCTTCCCTGTCAGCCGTTGCACCTCCTTGGTATTCTGCGGCGACCCCAGCTCCACGATAGCCTTCACCTTATCAGGATTTGGCTCGACCCCCGCGGGGGTGAGGAGATGTCCCAAGAACTTCCCCATGCTGGCCCCGAAGACACTTCAGGGGGTTCAGCCGCATCTTGTACTTGCGCAGGGTGGCGAAAGTCTCTTCTAGGTCCTGGAGGTGAGAGTCCACATCCCGAGTCTTGATCATGAGATCATCTACGTACACCTCCAGGTTCCTCCCCTTCTGTTCTTTGAAAACCCTGTCCATCATCTTTTGATAGGTTGCCCCTGCGTTCTTCAGCCCAAATGACATCATTTTGTAACAGTAGCATCCATCCCCCGTGATGAACGAGACGTCCTTGACGTCCGGGAGGTGCATCCTGATTTGGTGATAACCTGAAATTGCATCTAAAAAACTCATTACAGAAAAACCGACGACTGAGTCAACCAGCGCGTCGATCCGAGGCAAGAGATAACAGTCCTTAGGACAAGATTTATTAAGCAAAAAGAAGTCGATACACATACGCCACCGACCGTCTCCCTTTTTAACCATGACTACATTGGAGACCCAGTCGGGGTATTGGATTTCGGATATGAAGCCGGCCTTGAGAAGCTTTGCCACCTCTTCTCTGATAGGCTCGGCCAGCTTGTCCGCGGGGGACCTCTTCTTTTGTTGGACGGGGCGTGCTCCCGGGTCCAAGTTGAGGCGGTGGCAAGCCACATCCGCGTCAACCCCTGGCATCTCCGCGGCGCTTCATGCGAAGATGTCCACGTTCTTCTGGATGCATGCCAGCATCCTGCCTTGGTCCTCCGGGGTCAGCCCTCCGCAGACGCGGACCTTCTCCACCCTGCCTTCACGGGTGAGGACCTCCAGCTCCACCACCTCTTCCGCAGCCTCCAACCTGGACTGCTCTCCCCATTCTCCAACATCCCTCTCCCCTGGGACGAGGACCTCCGCCTCCACCTCTTCCTCCACGGCCATTGCCTCGACCGACTCCTCCCGATCTTCTCCTGCCACCTCAACCTCGGTGCAACTCTCCGCCTCCAGCTCCTCCCTGCCAGCCTCCTGCTCTGCCTCCTCCATCCTTCGCTCCATCTCCTCGGCTCCCTCCTGCCAAGAGATGGAGTTCACGGCGGTGACGTAGCACTCCCACGCCACTTTGGGGTCCCCCCTGATCCGGACCTGGATCCCCTCGGCATTGAACTTCAAGCACTGATGAAACGATGAGGGGACGCAACAGAAGGCGCTGATGAGGGTCTCCCGAAGATGGCGCTGTAGCTGCTGGGGGCATCCACGATGACGAACCTGCAGTTCCTGGACTGGCCCCCTAGGGTGACGTGGAGCCCCACTCCTCCTTCTACCTCCTTGCTCTCCCCCGAAAATCCAAACAAGGGCCCATCCGAGGCCAACACCCTCTTCGCCTCCACCTTCATCGCGTCAAACGCCTTCTTAAAGACGGCGTTGACGGAGCTTCCGTTGTCAACGAGGATCCGGGAGACGGTAAAATTTTCGATGACTGTCTGGATGACCAGCGCATCGCAAAATGGATCCTCATGATCCGGCATATCGCTCCTCAAGAAGGTGATCCTCTCTTCTGGGGGTGGGGTTTGGGATGTGGAGCCAATGCTCCGGCGGTACATGGTATGGAGGCCCGCCCTTCGGGAGGCCTCCCCCCCCCCCCCCCCCCCCCCCCCCCCCCCCCCCCCCCCCCCCCCCCCCCCCCCCCGTGGATCACTCCGATCCCTCCTCGGGTCCCGACGTCCACCCGGTCTTCACAACGGTCCTCCTCCGCCCGAGGTAGAACCTCCTCTATCCTCACTTCCTGACGCCCCTGCTGCTGCTGCTCCCTGTTTCCCCTCATTTCGAGGAATTCCGAGCACGTGGCTGTGGCGTGCCCTTCTTCTTGATGGAAGTCGCAGTAGGGCAACTCCACCCTAACTTCTCTCCTCCTCCTCCTCATTGCTGCTCTCCTCCTCTCCCCTATGGCTATGACCATAGCCTGTTCTTGATCGGGGAGTCGAGGCCTCTGCTCCCGCCTCCAACCCGGGGGGTAAAATTGATATTGCCACCCTTGATGGCGGTCCCTTCCTTGATACCATCTCTGTGGCCCCTGTCCTTGCCACTCGGGCCTTCAGCCCAGCCGACGATCGGGCTCCTGACTCCCCACCTGGGCAGCTGCTGCCCCTGGAGCTGCCTCTGCTCACTCTGCCGGGGCTCGACCCTCCTCTCCTCCTACCCTCTTCCGCCTCTTGGCTCCTCTTCCTCCGTGGCCCACCTGGCCAGCTTCCGGGCAAACTCCGGATTCGACGCCTCCCCGTCGACTTCTCTCGCCGCCCTCTCCATCAGCTCCTCGTAGGAGAGGGGGGACACTCTCTTCAGCTCCATCCTGAAGAAACCCTGCTGCAGCCCCAGGGTGAAGGCCATCATCAGGCTATGACTCGACATCTCTTGGACCTGGGTGACCTCCTCCTGGAACCGGTCGACGTAGCTCCCCAACGTCTAATTCACCCCCTGCTTGATGTGGAACATGGACTCTGACTCCTTCTTCCTCCTCTTCGAGGTGGTGAACCTCAACATGAACCCCCGGCGCAGGTCCTCGAAGCAGTAGATGGAGCTGGCCGGCAGCTGGTGAAACCACTCCCTCGCCTTCTCCTTGAGGGTGATGGCGAAGAGTCGACACTTGAACCCATCCGACATCTGCCGGATCGAGACCACGTCCTCAAACCACTGGACGTGTTGGACCGGGTCTCCCTTCCCGGTGTAGTAGGACATCTTGGGTTCCCTGAACCCCTCTGGAACTGGGGCAGAAGAGACCAACTCGCTGAAGGGGCTGCCTCCCCCTACTGGGCGAGCTGGCGCATCTCGCGGGCCCAGCTCGCCGATCCGGCCTCCGCCTGCCGAGCCGGGGAAGAGTACCCGCTCGGGGTGCTCGCACCCTCGGCCCTCCTCGGCTACTTCCTTCCCAGCTCGCCTGCCGGGGCGTCCTCGCCCAGAGAGGGGGCGACTGCGATCTGGACGGCTGGAGTCGAGCACTCGGCCCACACGCCGAGTGTGAACTTGACGAGGCCCAGCTCCTCGTTCCTGAAATCCTCAAACATCCCCACCGTGGCCAGAGGTGGGGAGGGGGGGGGGGGAGGCGAGTCCGACCTGTCAGATCCTTGTCCTCCTGTCATCGAGCTCGCTGAAGGTTTTCTGTGCTGACCACTCTGCACGCTCACCGCACCAAAATGTTGAAACCGAAATTCGGTCTCTTGTGGAGTTCACCCTTGGGGAAGGGGTGATCGCGCACCTACTTCACTCCTGCAAGCAAAACAACACGGGAAATAAAGAAGAAACTGACCCAAGGGCTCGGCGGGGAGGACCCACCACACACCCGGAAGATCTTAGAGCGCTTCCCCTCCTTAGCAAAAGGCCGAGCTAAGGTATCCTCAGAAAGCGCTTGAGAGATGGAGCAAGAGGGCACAAGAAGCATTCTTTCTAAGGTACCCCTTGGGTCCTAGTTATAGATTTCTGAAAATGGCCTGCAAATAGCCAACCTCCGCTGTTTTGAACGGCTATATGCAGTCCAGGTTTGCCTGCAAACAGCGTAACTCCGCTGTTCTGAAGGACTATGGGCAGGCCAGCGGGGGAAAAATAGTAAAAAGTACCTCATAGACCTGAGCGAGATGGGGAGCTCGGCCACCCCTGGAGGTCCTGCTCGCCTGCTGTCTGCCGAGCTCCATAGGGCGAGTGCGAGCTGGCTACTGTGCTCGCCCTTCGATCTGTCCTCATTATTCGAGCTTAGCTCGACGAAGCCCGGGCTTAGCTCGGCGAATGCCGAGCTCGGCCTTTAGATTTCCCTGCCGAGCTCGCCTGCTGCCTTCAGATTTCCCTGCCGAGCTCGCCTGCTGCCTGGGCGATTTGAACCGGCCGGTCTGGTTCCTGGCGACCTCACTCGCCGGATACGAGGTTGTACACAATGCAATCCCATTTTCACAGTTGGCGGATAGTACTGACCCACTCCACACCACGGTATCCTCAATTCACCGTTCTAACTGTTTCTCATACACGTTATCATGTATTCGCCACACGACTACGTCACGTCACACCCACGATCATCAAACTACTATCATTACACAATCAATTTCAATGTCATGGAACTCATTGAAGATCAATTCATCGACCACAAGTGATGCTACACAAATCTCATGTTCGTCGGAAAACGACTACTACGATAGTAGGTTCCGCAACGTGGTAATCTCTAAAGGCCAATTTGAAGGCCGTTATCCAATTGCTTTCAATAGGAATACTATGTATTTCCAAATCTCGAAACCCCTGCATACAATACGTCGCATTCGGCATTTCAAGGAGTAGTTCTCCGACACACATACTAGGTCCAACGTAAATGCAACGTCATACAAAACATCATCGATCGAGGCCTACGACAACTGGTAGGCTTGACATACGATGCCTAAAGCCACAACGTTTACCAGATTTCTAATGCATTTCATGCCAGTAAGGACACAATTGACCCAGAATTCTAGCGAACCAAAGGAGGTCATGCCGTCCACTAATTAGTGGAGGAGACTTTTCCTATGCAAGCAGAAATGGACAAGCGTCGTCTTAAAACCGATGAGAAGAATTGTTACCCTTGGTGCTTACTTCAGCCAAAGTCCATCTTTGCTACAGGAGCAAAGGTTTCCTGGTAGTCCACTTTCTTAGTCTTGGTGTATCCTCGAGCCACAAGCCGAGCCTTGTAACGGTCAATTTTACCATCCTGATTTTGCTTAATAGAGAAAACACACCTTGAATTAAAGGCTTTCTTGTTAGGAGGAGGAGAGAGACATCCCATGTGTGATTCTTTTCCAAGGCAGACATTTTCTCCTCCATTGCATGTTTCCTGGCATATCTTTGGAATATAAATCTAGGACAAAGAGGATATAAAGCCCTGATGAGCAGGGTAAGGTGATGATAATCAACATGATGAGAAATAGGGTATTGCGTACACATAGTTTTACCTTCTAGCAATGCAAGAGGAACGTGCAGGTCATCATCAAAATCTGAGTCCAAAGCAGGCAAAAGTAAAGGGAGAACATTGCTGACCTGTTTACTTGTTTGACGACTGGTAATTAGTAAACATGATAGAAGGGAGAGATAAGATGACACATGGGAAACTATGTAGAGGACATGGAAGATGTAGCAGACAACATAGGAGCTGTAGGGGACGTAGGAGCCGTAGGGGACGTAGGAGCCGTAGGGGACGTAGGAGCCGTAGGGGACGTAGGAGCCGTAGGGGACGTAGGAGCCGTAGGGGACGTAGGAGCCGTAGGGGACGTAGGAGCCGTAGGGGACGTAGGAGCCGTAGGGGACGTAGGAGCCGTAGGGGACGTAGGAGCCGTAGGGACGTAGGAGCCGTAGGGGACGTAGGAGCCGTAGGGGACGTAGGAGCCGTAGGGGACGTAGGAGCCGTTGGGGACGTAGGAGCCGTTGGGGACGTAGGAGCCGTTGGGGACGTAGGAGCCGTTGGGGATGTAGGAGTTGTGGGAGACATAAAGAGGCGTAGGAGTCATAGGAGGAATCAAAGTAAGAGGAATAGTAGAATGAAAGGTAATGTCACCAATCTCCCCCTGACGAATGTATTGAGTCGAATCGTAGTAGGATTCCTCCTCGCCTAGGAAGCGCTGTTACAGGTACGGGTACCCGATACGATACATACCCTGCACGACAAAATTTTAAAAACAAGGATACAGGTACGACATGAAACGTTATAACAAATATATATATATATATATATATATATATATATATATATATATATATATATATATATATATATATATATATATATATATATATATATATACACACGAGCATCTTTGCACGGGCTACACCCGTGCTCGATGCTCCCGGGCGGCCTTCAGCCGCATCCAGGCGGGCTTCGCCCGTGATCGATGCGTTGCTGCGGGCTGCGCCCGCATTAAGGCGAGTTGTGCCCGCAACATATATACCGCATTAAGGCGGGTTGTGCCCGCAACATATATATATGAGTACTCAAAATGACTGTAAAAAACTCTCGGACGGCTTTCGGCCGCATCTAAAGCCCGCCTCTGCACGGGCTTCGCCCGTGATCGATGCGTTGCTGCGGACTGCGCCCGCATTAAGGCGGGTTGTACCCGCAACATATATATATGAGTACTTAAAATGACAGTAAAAAATATAAATCAATATTACAGTTTTTATTTTGTAAAAAAATATAGGTTTTGATGTAAAAAGATTAATTTCTCTCTCTCCTTATTACTCCGGTTGTCTCTCTCCCTCTCACTTTCTTCATTAAATATTTCCCTCTCTCTCCCCCTCTTTCCTTATCCCATCAGATGTCTCTCCCTCCCGCTCTCTCTCCCAACTCTCTCCCCTCCCACACTCTCTCTCATGATCCAACGACTCGTATCAATGGTTGAGCTAAAACAGAATATTATAGCGCGATTTGTGTATTTCGGGATTTAGAGCCCCAAATATATCTTATTTGAAAAGGTGATCAACATGAAAATTGTAGATCTCATCGAGATCTACAACTTTCATGTTGATCACTTTTTGATTTGAAGCCGTTTAGACCCCCGATTTGGCCCCCAGAAATTGCCACTTCCGCAACGAGTCGTCCGTACAGATTTTCGCCGTGACATTTTTTGGGGCCCAAATCGGAGGCCTAAACGTCTTCAAGTCAAAAAGTGATCAACACTAAAGTTGTACACGAATCGCGCTAGAATTTTGGGGCCCAAATCGAGATCTACAACTTTCATGTTCACTTTTTCAAGTAAGATACATATGAGTGTCTAAATCCCGAAATACACGAATCGCGCTAGAATTATTACTGTTTAGCGCTCGCTAACAATATATATATCCACATATATATATTTATATCGCAAGTGCAATAAATAAATCTAAAACATCAAATATAAATCATAACTTGAAGTACAAGTTCACAAATCAATGCAAGATAACATCAAAATTTTCAAACATTAAGCATTCGTAAATATTTCAAAATTTAACATCTTATATGTTTAACCAAAATAGATAAAATTAAACTTAAGTCTACTCATCAGTCTTTTTCTTCTTTTTCATTGTTAGAGATCAACTTCATTATTAGAGATTAACATCTTCAATCTCCAGTTAGTATAGAGACAAGTTAGATGTTTTGTTAATAACTTGCGTCGTATCAACACGTACAATACGAGTGCTTATGACAGAAACATACCAGTACCAGAACTTACTCGACACAAATACACAACTTAATTGGACGAACCAACGCTTCCTAGCATGGAGCCAACTTTTGTTTACTCTAGAAAAGCAGATTCCTATCACAATATGCAAAATGATGCGCTAAGTCCAAGTGTGTCCGCATAGGTGTATCCGTTGAGTAGTGGGTACATACTGGTACCAGATGCGTATTTGGTATGGGTACGCTGCCTTCGGGGAAGTATCCGTCCTTCATAGATCCTCGCGGAAAGTGACATCCATGGTACATAAAACACGACGGGATGGAGGGTGATAACACCGAGAACCTTTCGTAGTGACAGAATAGCCAATAAAGACACAACGGTTAGCTCGAGGGTCAAGTTTGTCACGATGTGGTGGATGTATGTGAACAAAACATACACACCCAAAAACATGGTGTGCAAGGTGATAAGTATGAACACCAAATGTAAGTGGGGAGACGGGCTAAAGGAGTAGCATAATTGAGAACCCGTGAAGGAAGACGATTGATAAAATGAGCCGCGGTTAGAACAACATCACCCCAATAAGATTTGGAAGGTGCATAATGGTGAGAAGCCATCAAGCAACATCGAGGAGGTGCCGATTTTTGCATTCTGGAACACCATTTTTGGTAGAGGTGTAAACACACATTGTTTGATGTAAAGTATCATGACTAGTTAGATAAGAACCAAACACTTCACGATTACCATATTCTTCACCATTATCTCTACTAAGAACACAAATATTATCATTAAACTGAGTCCGAACCATTTTATAAAAAACTTGAAAACAAGGAAAAATTAAATTTTTTTCTTTAATAGATAAACCCACGTAGTACGGGAAAAGCAGTCGATAAACGGGACAAACCAACAAAAACCAGATAAAAATAAAATAGTGGAGGGCCCCCAAACATCAGAATGCATAACCACGAAAGGAGTGGTACTAGGATAAGATAAATATGATGAGGAATGCCTAACATGTTTCGACATAACACATACATCACAATCTAAAGTTTTAATAGAAAGTAACAAAGCAGGAAACATTTTTGAAAGGTAAACGGAGAGGGATGCCCAAGGCGCAAATGCCATCTTCGAGCATTGACAACAGTAACAGTAGAGGATGAGAGAGCTTGAGACGGAGATGTAGAATCCAGGTAATAGAAGCCACTGCGGTTCCTACCACTGCCAATGATCCGCTTCGTTCTCATTTCCTGAAAAACACTAGAATTAGGTGAAAAAGTTACAGAACAGTTTAGAGATGGAGTGATAGTGCTAATGGAAAGTAAACTGCGTGGAAAAGAGGGATCATGAAGGACAAAAAAAAGAAAATTGAAGGAGAACAAGAAATGTGGCCCTTGCCCGCAATGGAGGACAAGGTACCATTTGTTGAGATCAAGGTTGTCAGGATCGCGATCCAGATCATAGGATCTTACGATACTACGATCCAGATTTTGTAAATCGATCCTGATTTTGTAAAGCGATCCTCAATCTGACCCTACTATCAGATCCGATCCTACCTCGAAACGATCTCAGCTAGGATCTCGATTCTGACAACCTTGGTTGAGATAGCCTTGTCCTTACCAGACAAGCGAGAGTGGGAAACAAAACCCGAGGAGGATTCTGTCATATGAGCCGTGTCTCCCGAGTCAATGATCCAATCGGATGAAGGGGTCGTGGTAGCATAAGCACCGGGCAAAGTGGAAGTAGCAAAAGATGTAGAAGTACCAGAGGCAACATCATACTATAAGTGGAGAAGGCAACGAAGCGCATCCATTCATGAGTAGAGAGATGTCCCGGAGGCTGACAAATAGGCCCTTTATAGACTTCCATGGAGTAGGCAACATCATGAGCTCGAGAACCACCCTGTCTAGCCCCCTTCCACGTTCGAATCCACAACCATGGCCACGGCCATGTCCTGGTCCAGATGGAGCAAGGTGAAGGTGAAGTTTGAAGCAGACATCCCAACTGTGGCCCCTACAACCACAGTAATTACAAAGAAGGAATAGTGTTGGTGAGGTTGGTACTACCCCGACCAACACTAGTAAAGACAGAGCGATCAGGAGTAGATATCGTGCTGAGGGATCAACGTCAATCTTCATCACCGAGAACCATACTGAAAGCCTCCCGAAGAGATGAGAGAGGAGAGTGGTTTAGAATGTTAGTCTGAACTGTATTTAATTTCATGTTCAACCCCATCAGGAAGACATGCAGACGAAAACGTTCTTCATTTCTATGCAACGAGACTGCATCGACAGTGCAAGCAAGTGTAAACTGTTCAAAGTAATCCAATTCCTGAGAGAGACGCTCAAACTCTGAAAAATAGGTGGACACAGTCATAGATCCCTGTCTCAACTCCAATATACGACACGTAAGCTCATAATTCTAGATGGAATCACCAATTTGATAGTATGCTTCGCGAGCCAGAGTCTAGATCTCATGGACAGAATCCATCAACATATAGCTCTGGTAGACCTTAAGAGACATAGAATGAAGGAGCCACAAGATGACCAAGGAATTTTCAGAATCCCAACGCTTCCATGTAAAATCAGTTTTAGGGGGTTCCACCACCGTCCCATCTATATATCTGAACATTTGATAACTTTGAATCACATGTTGGGCAGCACGTGATCATTCAAGGTAATTAGTTCCATCCAGAGGCACAATGGTGATCTTCAATGAGCCAGTGCGTCTATGAGTCTGTTGAGGGTCACTAATCTGGGGCGTCTCAATGCTTTGCGAGGAAACCGAAGACTCAACCATGGTGTCTCAATGGAAAAAAGGAGAAAAACTAGGAAACACTTTATGAAGCTAGGTTTGTATCGGCAATAACTTTAGGAAGGCATAGAAGCCGCAGTTTCAGCTAGTGATAGAGAAACAAGAATGGGATACTACACCTTTGTTGGTGGAAATTTGATAACATGGTGTAGCAAGAAGCATAATGTGGTGGTCGGGTCTAGTGCTAAAGCTGAGTACCGGTTAATGTGTCAAGGTCTCTGTGAAGAGGTATATGGCCTTGTACTGTGTTACAAGATCTAGGACTCCAGTCGAATGTTCCTATCTCCTTTTAATGTGACAACAAGACAACTGTTAGTATTGCTCACAACCCTCTTTAGCATGATAGGACTAAGCATGCGGAGGTTGATTGACATTTTATTAAAGACCACCTAGAGAAAGGAAATGTTGTTACACCTTTTGTTCATTCTGAAGATCAACTAGCCGATGTCTTTACCAAAAGCTTGGGATGCGATGTGTTCTTTGATGACATCAAACAACTCTGAATGATTGATATCTTCCGCCCGAGTTGAGGGGGACAATTGAAGTTGTATTTATTATTGTGTCTTCATGTCGTGTTTTAGCCTGGTCTCCCCAAGAAAAAAAATTAATTAATATCCTTTGCCTCTGCGCCTCCCTGGACAAAATGCTGAACACGGAACGGGTGACCCAGACGAACCCTATTTCTCCCGCACTCTGTGCCTCCACCTCCGCTCCTCACTGGAAGAAAACGAATGCGTGCTCTACTGCGACTCGGTGCCTCCGTTCCTCACTGGCGGCTGGACAAAGACATTTTTCCGTCGACCGCCCCTCCGCCCTATGTTCCGTTGAGTAATTAGCAGCCATTTCCCATTCTCCACAAATATATATTTTTTCTTCTATTTTGCTCTTATTTGCCTCAGCGCATTGCGTTAACAAGCATTCGCGATTTACATCTTGACCCGGAAGCATGATAGGGAGGTTATATAGGCGATATTGAGAGGCTATGGAAATCCGTGGCTCTAATATTCTGGCTTTGTTGAATAGCATTTCCAATGTGGCATTGTGCCTTCTTCTTGAATCATTGTCTAGGCCATGCTATGGTGCAGACACAGATAGCATTTAAATAGGGATCATTGGAGATATTTCTGGTGTTAATGGTTTTTGTCTTATAGCCTCATCAAAGCATTTTGTTGTAGAGTTGTAGCTGCCAAAATCTGCTGGGTTAAGTAGAGCTTCAAGCATTAGGTAGGAACTTGAGAGAGTTTTGTGGATTGGGGTGAGTATCAGATGATGATATTATAATTTAAAATTTGGTAGGTTTGCATTAGATAAAGTTGTAAATTATGGGGAGTGAAGTTAGGCCCAGATTGTATGAGCTTGGATAAAAGCATGTGCCTAATATTACAGAACCTGATCAAAGCACATGCCTAATATCCAAAAATTGTCTATATATTTTTTATATTATAAAAATATTTGTCTTCGCCTTGTGACTGGGTCTCCTCTAATCAAAATTTCTGGATCCTCCCCTGCCTATGAGGGTTAATGTTGTCTTTTGTATTGCCCCTTAATCATATGTATGAGTAAAGGTTTCCTTTTGATGCAATTTATTACTCTGGTTCAATTCCTCTTGCTTTTTTTCATGCGTTATATTTTAGATAATTGTATAACATAAACTGTTTATATTAGTTTGATAGATTTTAAAGGTCAACAAATGTTAAATTATTAATACATTAATGAATATAAATTTTAAAAATGATTGTGTATATAATTATGTATGTAAATAATTAATTATTAAAATCCGATATATAAAATATCTCCAATATATCTCTCGACATATTAAAACAACATGAAAAACCTAAATCGGCGCCTCTCCGACATCCGACATGCAATCTTAGTCCTAGGAAACCATTCCCCTCCAACCTACTGTAACTATGTCTCTTCACTTCATACCCAATTGCCAACCTGTATTGCAGTTACATTGTTCAAGGAACCCTCCATCGGCCTCCTACCTTTTTCCATAGAGTTCATCCTTGTTCGACCACCACAACATTCATCCGTACGACCACCGCAACATTCGTCCGTACGACCACCACAACATTCGTTCGTACAACCACCACATCGTTCGTCCCTACTGCATTTAAAGGGGAAGTTTTTGTAATTTCAAGAGGGACGCTGCTTATAATTTAGCAAACTTAGAGGGGAGGTCCTAGCAACCGACCCTATATTTATATTGAAATCCGAGTCATACCATTTAGGGTCTGTTTGGCGCAGCTCTGGCGGCTGGAAAATCTCTATTCCAGCCGCCAGAGCTGTTTTATATGTGTTTGGGACAGCTCCCTGTGAAGAGCTTTTCAATCCGCCAGAGCTGTTTTGCAGCTTTTCAGAAATCTCTCTCCCCCCAGCTTCTGCTCTTGCAAAATAGCTTTCTCTCTCACAGGTTTTGGAAATCTAATGGTTTCTTCAGATGGAACATGCTTAGAGGTCGGACGGCCTTCCTCCGGCGATTCCGAGCCCCTGACGGCCTTCCTCCGGCGATTCCGAGCCCCCGACGTCCTTCCTCGGGCGATTCCGAGCGCACTTCTGCACAGAATACCCAAACACTCTGCAGCTTTTCAAAACTGCTCCCCAGAAATCTATTTTAAAACAACACTATCCGGACAGCAGCTTTTCAATCCGCCAGAGCTGTCCCAAACAGAGCCTTAGTTTCAGAGAGCGTAGTGTAATGGAATTAGAAAAACTATCTAAAATTCAAAGAATCAATATGATTTTATGCATAGAAAATTTGGGATAAAAGTGAAACTCACTTGATTTGGTTTCTTGCTAGCTTCCCCTGACGGCAACAAGGGAGCCACAACCATTGACATACAGCAGCAAAAAGCTTCAGGCTATAAAGCCTTGAGCAGGCGAAGAGTCGATCCTTTTGCAAAAAGAACGAGGTTAGCAAATTTGCAAGCTTAAAATTTTAGCAGAAAGATGGAAATTTGCAAGCTTAAAGTTTTATTTTTATTGTGGATCTTTATCTTGTCTTTTGTACTTTGGTGACCAAGTCTTGATCCAATTTCTTTTTCTGTTCTAAACCATGGCCTTGTATATTTTGCATGTGCTTCTTTTGGATTTTATAAATTAGGAATAAAAGGAGTGAATAGGTTGGGGCTTGGGATCTTGTTTGGTATGTTCGAGTGTTGAGAGAATGCGAGCTAGTTGTGTTGTATGCAATAAATTTTTTTTCTAAGAAATGTATTATCCGACCCCGAAGCTACGCGTGACCTGGGCGAGGTCTTCCATGTCTTCATGTTCTGATGCTCCTCCACTTGTTTTTTAGCTCCCGTAGAATGCGAGGTGTACATGCCGCATAAGGAGATGATTCGATCTCGAATCACCAGCTTGAGACCATGTAACATGATATTTATTGCCCATAGTGGCAATTGTGCATGTTAGGCTACTTAAATTCTGTATTATACTCTAGGAAGCACCATTATGGGTACGAGTATTGAGTACGATACGTATCCGGTATGACGGTACATCAACATTTTAAAAAACAAAGCTACGGGTACGACGGGACACTTTGTATTAAATATAATAAATATATATGTATATATCAGAAATGTAATTATAAATTTTCAAAATAATAAAACATAAAACATAAATAATTAATTGAAGTACAAATTCAAAGGTAATGAATTATAATATGAAGTTCTTAAATATAAAATATTCATAATCATTTTAAATTTAAGGATGTTCATCATTTATTTTCTCCATCTTCTGTCATATTATTGAATATCAAGACATTTTCAATTTCAAGTTCATCTAAAGACAAGTTGATAATTATGAAGCACCGGTATTGATATGGTAATAAAATTTTAATCAAATTCTTTATAGTTTTAATAAAAAAGTCATTTAAATCTAATGCATATTTTGTTACTATAATAAACAAACAATATTAGTTTTATTTATGAATCACAATTTTTTTTTTCTGAAAAACATTGAAGTCTTTTGTTTACTTTATAAAATCATATTTATATCACAATATGCAGAACGATCTGTCAAGTCCAAGTGTATTTGCAGACTAGAGTAATAGATCTACCTGCCGAATACTCTGCAGTGTACCGGTATTAGCTCATGAGTGCCGTTGCTCAATCCCCGCTCAACGACCTACTTTGGGTGCATAGCTTTTTCTCGTTGTCTATTTGACACACGAGGTATTAGCCTGGCCACAGTTCACACCCCCATCTACATCACATAATGAAAAGGTATATGCTTAAAATTTAATAATAGATTTAAATTTAAAAATAAATTCAATTCCAAATACTCATGAATAAAAACTTAAATTCAATTTTGATAAAAATTATTTGCAAACTTTTTCTATTAATAAAGGAAAACCTTATAAACACGCCGATTATGATAATTTCCAATCAGGATCTTTTGTTTTAAATAATGTGCAACGCAAGTAGTTTTATCGAAGGTGCGGTCTTACGATAATGCATTAATAAAAACTTTCAGCCTATTTATTTTGTTAGTAAAATACTTACTGATGCGTAACAAAATTACACTACTGTACAATCTCAGACTCGTGAGAGGCCCTCAAGACGCGAATAGAAGGATAGGCGAGAGGTGCTGATAGGCGAGTGAGACCAGATGGTCCACTCGCAGGAGGCGAGGCGAGTGGTATCTGCAATGGGCGAGACGCCCCCTTTAGGGATGCGAGTAGGCCTTTATAGGCGAGAGGGCCCCGTGGCGGAGGATGCCTACGAGACGGTCAGGAGGGATCGTCTCGCCGATGGGTGTTCCCCTACTCGCCATATAGAGGGCCATTTTGACAGATCCATACCCCAGGGGAATTTTACTCTTCTACCCCGGGTATTTTTACCCTTTTGCTCTTGGTGGTCTGCATATAACTCCTCAGAACAGCGGAGTTTGGCTGTTGGCAGACACAACCAAGGGTACCCAGGCCAGTTCAGTGTGGTTATTTGCAGATCCAACTCAGAAAACTATAAATAGACCCATAGAGGTTCTTCAGAAGCACACGGACTTTGGCCCGGGACTTGAGAGGATTTTTCCGTGCTTTCTGAGGAGCTCCAAGCCCAGCTTTTGGCTTTGGAGGGGAAGCTCTCAGAGATCTTCCGGGTAAGCGGTGAGACCTCCCTGCTGAGGCTTTGAGTCAGTTTCTATTCCTTCACGATCAGTCGGAGGTCAGAGCTTGGGATGAGTAAGTGTTGGCTACGCCCCTATTTTTCGAACTTTTGTCGAAGTCAAATTTTGTCTTCAACAGTTTTGGTGCGTTGAGCGTGTAAGGTAGCTGATACCAGAAAAGCTTGAATTTAGTCCTATGGCAGGAGGTGAATGCGAAGGATCTGGTTCAGGAGGTTCCCCCTCCCGGGGAGAGGAGGCAACAAGGAAGATGCTTAATGACTTCAGGCTAGAGGTCCTGCAGACCATCAGCTTGGCCTTCTCGACCAGAAGCGAGTGGGAAACTCCTCAGGTTCCGATAGAGGAGATTCCGCTCTTGGGCGAGAATGCCCCTGGACAGCGCCCGGGGAAAGAGGTCCCGTCGGAGGCTGGCGAGAGGGACGTGGCGGCGCGAGAGCTTTTTCTAGGCCAACGTCCCGGTAAGGAGATTCCGACGGAAGTTGGCGAGAGGGAGGCGGCTGTGCGAGAACTTTTCCCTGGGCATGGTCTCGCGGATCGGGCCAGCCAGCCGAGGCCGCGAGACGTACCCTCTCGGCAGGCAGGTGGCGAGAGTCAATCAATGAGCTCATCATCTCGGCTCCGGTGCCGGAGGGGTTCCGGGAGCCCGACATGTCCTACTACTCGGGGAAGGATGACCCTGTACAACATGTGCAGTGGTTTGAAGATGTGGTTTCAATAAAGTAGATGACAGATGCCTTCAAGTGTCAGCTGTTTGCCATCACATTGAAGGAGAAGACACGAGACTGGTTCCACCAGTTGCCAACAAGGTCGATCTACAGTTTTGAGGATCTGCGTCGAGGTTTTTTGTTGAGGTTCTTAACATCGAAGAAGCGTAAGAAGGAGGCGAAGTGCATGTTTTCGGTGAGACAGAAGAAGGACGATACGTTGGGACATTATGTGGATCAGTTCCAGGAAGAGGTCCTCCTGGTCCAGGAGGTCCCAGGGTATACGCTGATGCTCGCGTTTACTCTGGGACTGAGGCCGGGATTCTTTAGCATGGAGTTGAAGAGAGTGCCCCCTCTCTTTTGAGGAGCTCATGGAGAGGGCGGCGAAGGAGACAGACTTCGAGAGTGTCAATCTGGCGTTTGCAAGGAAGCTGGCCATGTTGGCGGAGGATGATGTGAAGGAGCCGGAAGCAGGAAGGCGGAGGGAGCAGAGAGAAGAGAGGAGGAGGGAAGAGCCCCGAGGACAGGGGCAGCAGGGACTGCATCAAGGACGGGGGGACCGGGAGCCGAACAACCGTTTAGGTTGGAGGCCTTAGGAGGGTCGCCCCCAGGAGCTAGGAGGAGGCTTTCAGGGAAGAGATAACTTCCGCGAGCCGAGAAGGTTCGATCAACCGGCGTGGAGGCAGGGGCCGAGGGATCGCTTCCAGCAGCAGCAAGAGGCAATGAAGATCGGTCGGGGTGGAGGAGGAAGGAGAGGAGCTCAGGGAGGAGTTGGAAGAAGAGATGGTGGAGTGAGAAGAAGGGGCAGGGTGGCGTTGCCTTTCTATGACTTCCATCAGGAGGAGGGTCACGCAACGACCACCTGCCCAGAGTTCTTAGAAGTGAGAGAAGCCAGGAGGATGAGGAGGCAGGAGCCGCCAGTAAGGATCGTGGAAGTACAACAGGGGGAGACGGAGGATAGATGCGAGGACCGGGTGGATGTAGGAACCCAGGGAGGGATCGGGGTGATCCACAGAGGAGTTGGGATCGAGGCAGCTCGTAAGGGGAGCCTCTAGACCATGTACCGAAGGGGGGTAGCCTCGACCTCCCAGGCTCCGCCCCCGAAAAAAAAATTACCTTTTCTGAAGAGGATATGCCAGATTATGAGGACCCGTTCTGCGATGCCTTGGTGATCCTGACGGCGGTAGAAAACTTCACGGTCTCCAAGATCCTAGTGGACAACGGGAGCTCCGTAAATGTGATCTTCAAGAAGGCCTTTGATGAGATGCAGGTAGAGACCAGGAGGGTCATAGCTTCGGATGGGCCGTTGTTTGGTTTCTCGGGAGAGAGGAAGGAAGTAGGAGTAGGGCTGCATGCGAAGTTGGGGGGCGTGTCACGGAACTGCAGGTTCGTGATCGTGGACGCCCCGAGCAGCTATAGCGCCATCTTTGGGCGTCCCCTCATTAGCGTCTTTCGCTGCGCCCCCTCCTCTTTTCATCAATGCCTCAAGTTCAACAATGGAGGGATGCAGGTTAGGGTCAGAGGGGACCCGAAGGTGGCAAGACAGTGCTACGTTACGACAGTCAACACCATATCATGGATGACAGAGGCGGAGGAGTTGGAGAAGGAGATGGCGGCGCATGAAGAAGTTGTCGGAGAGGAGGAGATGAGCCTAGAGGAGGCAAGAAAGGAGACCAAAGAGGTTGTCGGGGAGGAGGAGCTTGAGGAGGAACAGAGGGGAAGAGATGTGCAGGAGGTCCAGGGGGACGGAAGGTTGGAGCCGCAAGAAGGTCGGCAGGTGGAAGTGGAAGGAAGAGGAAGTGAGGAGGAGGCCCAGAGAGGCGTAGAGGTTGAGCAGGAGCAGAGGGAGAGCCTCGAGGAGGCGATGGAAGTTGAGGAGGTAAGAAGGGAGGAGGAGCTTGGACAAGAAAAGGAGGCAAGGGCCGGCTGGGAGCAGTCGCGGCTAGAGCCGGCGGAGGAAGTGGTGGAGATGGAAGTCTTCACCAGCTCCGGACAAGTGCAAAAGGTGCGGATCAGCGGGGGTCTGAGCCCCGGGGACTTGGAGCGAGTGTGGGCTTGCATCCAGAGCAACGTTGACATCTTCGCTTGGAGCGCGGCTGACATGCCGGGCATCGATGCGGATGTGGTCTGCCACCGACTGAACCTGGATCCCAAGACGCGCCCCATACGCCAGAAGATGAGGAACATCGTAACCAAGCTGGAAGAGCCAATCCGCAAGGAGGTCAAGAAGCTTCTGGAGGCCGGCTTCATCTCGGAGATCCAGTATCCAGGCTGGGTCTCCAACGTGGTAATGGTAAAGAAAGGGGGAGGGAAGTGGCGCATGTGTATTGACTTTTCATTATTAAATAAATCATGCCCCAAGTATTTCTACCCCCTGCCTCGAATCGACGCGCTGGTTGATTCAGTCGTTGGTTTTTTAATTATGAGTTTTTTGGATGCTTTTTCAGGTTATCACCAGATCCGAATGCACCCTCCCGACGTCAAGGACGTCTCCTTCATCACAAGGGAGGGATGCTTCAGTTATAAAATGATGCCCTTTGGGTTGAGAAACGCAGGGGCAACATACCAACACATGATGGATCGAGTTTTCTAAGGCCAAAGGGGGAGGAGCCTGGAGGTCTATGTTGATGACCTTATGGTTAAAAGCAAGGGTGTGGGCTCATACCTTCGGTACCTGGAGGAGACGTTCGCCACCTTGCGGAAGTTCAAGATGAGGCTGAACCCCTCAAAGTGCGTTTTTGGGGCAAGCCGTGGGAAGTTCCTCGGACATCTTCTGACCCCGGAGGGGGTAGAACCCAACCCAGATAAGGTAAAAGCCATCCTAGAGCTAGAGTCACCGCGCAGTGCTAAGGAGGTACAACGCTTGACAGGCAAGCTGGCCGGTCTAAGTAGATTGCTCTCCAGGTCGGGAGAGAAATGCTCATCATTCTTCAAAGTGCTGCGGGGTAACCAAAGGTTCGAGTGGACCGCCGAATGCGAAGAAGCTTTCCAAGGACTGAAGAAGCAGCTCTCCCTGGCTCCTCTACTTCAAAGCCCAAAGGAGGGGGAGGACTTGGCCTTGTATCTCGGAGTGGGAGCAGAGGCGGTGAGCTCTGTTCTGGTTAGGGAAGAGGGTAGGAAGCAATTACCCATCAATTATGTTAGCATGATCCTAAAGAAGGCGGAGCTTCGCTACCATATCCTGGAAAAGCTAGCATACGCCTTGATCATCTCGGCCAGGAAGCTCTGACCATATTTCCAAGAGCATTCAATCAGGGTGGTGACAGATCATCCCATCCGTAAGATTTTTGAAGGAGTGGAGCACTCGGGTTTACTGGCCAAGTGGTCTATCGAGTTGAGTGAGTTCGATATCTCGTTCGTATCAAGGCTCTCCATCAAGACACAAGTAGTGGCCGACTTCTTGGCAGACTACGTCGTGGAGGTCGGGGCCGAGGAGTCACGACCGCAGGAGACATGGAAGATGACTATTGATGGAGCCTCGAGAAAGCACTCCCTCGGAGCAGGGGTGATGTTGACAAGTCCTCAAGGGGTCACCATAGAGCAGGCAGTGGTCTTGCACTTTCCTGCAACTAACAACTAGGTAGAGTACGAGGCTGTGATAGCCGACCTTTGTTTGGCAAGAGAACTTGAGATCCAGGATGTGGAGGCTTTCACAGACTCATTGGTGGTGGCATCACAGATGCGAGGGGAGTTCGAAGCTCGGGAACCCACCCTTGTGAGGTACTTGTCCAAGGCGAGGGCGATCATCGGGGGGTTCCGGACATTCTCCATCCAACACGTTCCCAGAGAAGAGAGTACAGCTGCCGATCGGCTGGCTAAGTTTGGACCTCGGGGAGGAGGAACCTTGACTGATCTGTTCCGTCCAACAATCGAGGAAGGGGAACTCATGGAAGTAGATCGGCGACCCTCATGGGTGGATCCCTTCATGACCTTCTTCGTCACGGGCGACCTCCCTTAGGGGATCAAAGATGCAAAGAGCTTTCGGCATAAGGCAACCCATTATCTCATGCATGAAGGGATCTTGCATCGGAAGATGCTTTCGGGTCTTTTGGCGCGATGCGTAACGGAAGGGGAGACCCGACAACTTCTGGAGGAGGTGCACTATGGGGAATGTGGGAGCCATTCCGCAGGTAGGATGTTGGAAGCAAGGGTGGTCAGGCAGGGGTACTTCTGGCCCACCCTAAGGAAGAATGCTGCAGAGTTTGCGAGGAGGTGCCCAAAATGCCAGCTCTATGCCCCCTCCAGCTCCAGGCAGCTCAAAGGATTCGAAGCATCCCGACACCGTGGCCGTTCGCTATCTGGGGGATGGATTTGGTTGGGCCTTTCCCTCCGGCTAGTGGGCAAACGAGGTTCCTCCTGGTTATGATCGACTACTTCTCTAAGTGGCTGGAGGTTAAGGCGCTGACCAAAGTAACCTCACAAGTCATCAGGAACTTCGTTTGGAGGGAGATCATCTGCAGGAACGGGCTGCCTCATGCCATTGTCACGGACAATGGTCCTCAATTTGCAAGGGAGTTTATAAGTTTCTGCACTCAGCTGGGAATCGACCTCAGGTTTGCCTCCGTCCACCACCCCATGAGCAACGACCAGGTGGAGGCGGATAACAAAATTATCGTGAACATGCTTAAGAAGAAGATACAGGACTTGAGGGGGAGTTGGGTGGAACAGCTCCCCTCAGTATTGTGGGCCTTGCGGACAACCACGAACACGACCACCGGCGAGACCCCCTTCAAACTTTCCCATGGGTGTGAGGCGGTCCTGCATGTGGAATTTGAGGTCCGATCCCCGCGAGTTGTGGCTGCAGGTGATGGAGGCGAGGCTTGGAGGCTGGAAAATGAATGAGGCTTACGCCTCTCCCTGGACATGGTAGAAGAACTACGCGACGTGACAGCTATCAGGCAGGAAGAGGTCAAGTGACGGATGACAAGATACTTCGACAAGCATATCAGGATCAAACAATTTGCGGAAGGAGATCTGGTGCTGAAGAAGGTTGATGCTGCAGGGAGGTCCGCTCCCGTGGGCAAGCTCAACCCAAATTGGGAGGGGCCTTATATTGTTGAGAAGTTCCTGAAAACAGGAGGTTACCACCTCCAGGATGTAGAGGGTAGAACCATGAGCCACACATGGAGTGGCGATGACTTGAAGCGATTCTACCCATGTGAAGGGAGGGCAAAAGTTGTATATTCAAATCAAGTTCATTATAATAAATTTCTCAAATTACTTCTTATCTTTACTACCATGAAATTCTAACGACAAGAAGATGATCGCTTCTGCACTACCTCGAGCGCGGCTCGCCCCCAGGAAAACCTGCTGCGCAGGCTCTCATTAGCTGGCAGGTCCGAAGGCTCGCCTGTGGGGGAGAGGTCTGGTTCTTGGTCCTTGGTTCTGCACTACCCCGAGCGCGGCTCGGCCCCAGGTAGACCCGTTGCGTAGGCTCTCATTAGCTGGCAGGTCCGAAGGCTCGCCTGTGGGGGAGAGGTCTGGTTCTTGGTCCTTGGTTCTGCACTACCCCGAGCGCAGCTCGGCCCCAGGTAGACCTGCTGCGCAGGCTCTCATTAGCTGGAAGGTCCGAAGGCTCTCCTGTGGGAAGAGGTCTGGTTCTTAGTCCTTCGTCCTGCACTACCCCGAGCGCAACTCGGCCCCAGGTAGACCCGCTGCGTAGGCTCTCATTAGCTGGCAGGTCTGAATGCTCGCCTATGGGGGAGAGGTGTGGTTCTTGAAGTTTTGGTTCTAGGTTCTTGGGAATAGGTCTAGGCTCTGGGGAATTCAATACCACCTCGAGCCTGGCTCGGTCCCCGGTAGGCCCATTGCCCAGGCTCTCATTAAACTAGCATGGCAATAAACCCACTCAACGGTAGAATGATTGGGAAAATCTTTTTAAACAACATCCCTGCTTAATTCTATGAAAAATAAACTAAGACAAAGGCTTGGAGCAGTGCGAGTGGAGGCACTCGCAGCTGGCAGTTGCGAGGATGGTCTCGCTTACGGCGAATGAGCACTCGCGCGAGACGAAAGGCTCACTCTATTGATGGGTGAGCAGGTTACGTCACTAAGGGTCACCCGCGTAGGGAATACAAAAGACAAGGCGAGAAGGTTCTGTCTGTCCTCACACATAAAAAAGATAAGGGAAACAACGACTCACGCTCGACAAAAAGCCAACTCTCCAACAAGGCCGCAAGACAAGGGGAAGCACCTTCTCGCGTGCGTGAGCGCATCAAAGTATCGTCTCGCAGTAGGCAAAATAAAGCAAAGTGTGTTGAAACCGATTTCTCGATCTCCTGTGGAGTTCGCCCTTGGGGAAGGGGTGGTCTCGCGCCTACTTTACTCCTGCAAGCAAAACAACAAGGAAAACAAGGAAAAACCGACCTAAGGGCTCGGCGGGGAGGTCCCACCACACACCCGGAAGATCTCAGAGCGCTTCCCCTCCTTAGCTAGAGCCCGAGCTAAGGTACCCTCAGAAAGCACTCGAAAACTGGAGCAAGAAGACACATGCAGCTCCCTCTCTGGGGTACCCCTTGGGTCCTATTTATAGTTTTTAGAATCTGAACTGCCAATAACCAAAAGAACAGACCTGAAATTACCAGAAAACCCCTGGATGGGTCTGCCAACAGCCAAACTCCGCTGTTTTGAAGGGCTATAGACAGACCAGCGGGGGCAAAACAGTAAAAAGTAACTCATTCATCCAGGCGAGCTGAGGAGCTTGGTCACCTCGGCAGGTCCTGCTCGCCTGCTATTGCCGAGCTCTATTGTGAGGGCGCGAGCTCGAACTAGCTCGGCGAATGCCGAGATCGGGGTCGACGAATACTGATCTTCGGTCGACGAATGCCGATCTCCAGTCGACGATCGCCGATCTCTGGTCGACGAATGCCGAGCTCGGGCTCGGCTCCCCTGCTGCCGAGCTTGCCTACTGCCTTCAGCCCGACCTGTCTGGTTCCTGACGACCTTGCTCGCCGGACACGGGGTTGTACACAATCCCCGCTCTTTTTGAGCTTGCCAAAGCTCGGAAAGAAACATCCAACCCCAGGTGTGCGGCGAGCGCGGGTTGGCGAGCTGGAGGGAATCTTTGGGTGGGGGTCCACCTGCGGCTATATATACATGCACCTGCCCACCTGCTTGACTCTTGCTATTCCCTTTGCTCCAACCCTGCCAAGATGCCACTTCCCAAGGAGATCCAAGAGCGCTTAGACCGAGCTCGCCATGCTTCCGCAGCTCGCGTAGCCGCCCTGACGGCGGTTCCTGCTAAAGTTCCCCAAATTGATTCTGCGGAGCCCGACTCCAAGAGGTCGAAGCCTTTCCCCCAGGCGGCCGAGCCCATTTACCACAACCTGAGGGCCACCCTGGAGCGCGAGACCGGCTCTTCCACCCGGACAATTCGTGAGAAGGATAGAGAGGTCGTCGTGGTCGGCGACGACCCAGATGGTCATCCTGACGACATGGAAGGCGCCACACTGCAAGAGCCCTTACCGCGAGGCGAGACGACTCCCGCGGACTCGCGGTTCGTGGCACTGGACAACCGTCCCCAGGACCCGCCCCTTCTCTTCGGGATCCTGCCAGTGAGCTCGCAGAGGCCGAACTCGCCGGTGCGCGCCTCTTCTCCCCGACAACCTGACGCTGTCGCGGGGGCGGGCCTGGGATCCATCCCCACCACGGGATTCGAGCTCCTCTCGTCGGGGGCTCGCGGTCCAGATCGCGGGAAGGATCTGAGGTTCATCCCTCCCCGCATCTCCTTCGAGCTGCCGAGCTCGTCAGGTTAATCTTGCTTGACTTCTTGCCCCATGAGTTCTTTCTGCGTTTCTCTTCTTGCTGCCACTTGTCTTCACAGCTCTTCCCAGCCAATCCGCTGCCGAGGAATCCTCGCGGGCAGCCCACTACTCTCCCCTCCCCTCCCCAAGCTCGCTGGACTCTTACCTGGGTCCCGAGTTGGATCAAGGCGAGCTGGCGAGGAGGGAGGTCAAGCTCCTCAAGAAGCTGGTGTGCGGCCTCCGCGAGGTGCAGGGGGTCAACGAGACGCTCCAACGCGACTACGCGCGTCTCGCCGACGAGGTGCGAAGTGGCCAGGATGGCGAGCTGATGTCCCCTTCCCGGCTCCTGGACGAGATAGACGATGGCCTCTCGGTGGCGCAGAGAAATTCGGGAAGTATCCGCGAGCTACACCGCGCGCGGCAGTCTGGGGGGCGGGGGTCGCGAGGCCGGGGTAGGTAAGTGAGCGGCTCCTTTGCCGAGCCGACCGGCATTCGCATCCCGGTGCTCTCCCTGCTCGCGCGCCCTACTTTTTTATTCCCGAACTTTATTTCTGTAATAAGTAGCTTTTAGAATATTCTTGGACATGTTATTCAAATAATATACTGCAATGTTTGACTTAGCCTTGGTTGAGATGCGTCGGAAGTCAGCGAGCTGGGGTGGCGAGCTTGGGCGGCGAGCTGAGTTGATTGGACGACCTGCCCCAAATTTCTTTTCCTATAAATAGCCCCCCTTCACCTACCCCGTACTGTGCCTTTATTGCTTTCTTCCCCTCTCCCTGTGTTTCTTTCTCTTCCTGCTCGCGCTTTGCTCGTTCCTCCGTAATCATGGGCAAGACCAATCCAGATGACGACGACCGCTCCAAGTGCGCGCAACACTTCACAGATTATTGTTTCTTCGAGGGGCACACCAGCGAGGAGGAGCTCGCTGATTTCAGGGCCGAGTATGTGCCGCCGGGCTTCGAGGTGCGCGGCCCGAGGCAAGGCGAGGCCATTAACACCTTCTACGGGGACGAGCTCGCCTTCCCCATCTCGCACTTCGAGGTGGGGTTGCGCCTCCCCCTTTGGCCGGAGATCCGGCAAATCCTGAAGTACTACGGAGCCGTGCCCGCGCAGTTGAACTCTAACGCCATCGCGATGATGGTGGCGTTCGCGAGCTACCTCCGGCGGGAGAGGATTGAGTTCAACCTGACAGTGTTCAGGAAACTCTTTTCCTACAAGGCGACGCCGGATGGGGTCGCCTACTTCGGCGGCTCGCTGATCAAGGTTCGCGAGATCGCGAACAAGCATCACACCTGGATGACCAAGATCGCCCTCATCAAGGGCGATCTCGGCAACCTCCCCTACTCGCCCCAGCAAAAAGGCGAGGAGGTCTACCGCCCCCCTGCCGTGTCCTACAACGACGCCGAGCTCCACAAGTTCTTTCTCCACAAGGACTTTGAGGTCGTCTTCCTGCGAAGGGGCCTCGACGCGCTCCCCCCCGTTCTGCCCGGCGAAGGTATTGTTTCCTCCTCATCTTGCCGAGCTCGCCTGATCGCCGAGCTCGCCATATTGTTGCTGAATCTCTTCTAATTTTTTCCAAGTATTTTCCTTGCAGGGGAGCGGATAATTCCTGCGAACCCGCCGTTTGCGGATCCGGGGTCGCGCCCGGACCCCTTCGCCCGCGAGAAGGCGGCGGCGGCGGCTTGCCGAGACGAGGCGGCCCTCTCCCAACCCTCTTCCAGCAAGAGGAGACCTGAGGACGCGGGGTCGAACCCGCCACACCGCCAGCGACCACCAAAGAAGATGCGGAGAGCCCTGTTGGCTACGCGGGGGCAACAACAACAACATCAACCGCCCAACCCCAAATACATCAGCTCGTCGGAGACCCCTCCCGACGCGTCGCCGGAGAGCCCGCTGAAGGAGATTATCAGCAAGGGCCGGAAAGGTGGCGAGGGCCCCTCTTCCACGGCGGCGATCTCCCCTCCTCCATCGACGAAGAGGGCGGCCCGCGAGCGCGCGGCGCCGAAGCAACACCCCCTCTTCAACTTCAGCGGGTGGTGGAAGGATTCGGCTGGCGAGCCCATGCTGCAATGGGATGAGCTCGCTCATCGAGTCTCCATCTCCACCCTGCACCCCTCCTGGCACGACCACGAGCCCGCCACCGGCCATGCCTACGCCCTCAGTTTCGGCCTTTATGGCCGCGAGGATGCCGAGACCTACAAGAACATGACCCTCTGACAGCTCGGCCACGAGGGTCTGCAGGCCCATCTCCGGACCCTGGAGCTCCACCACATGTTGGCCCGCCGCAGCTTCGCCCTCAGCAACCAACTCCAAAAGGCCGAGCAAGCCCGCGACGTCGCCAAGGATAAGGTCACTGACCAGGCGAGGCAGCTCGACATAGCGGAGGGTCTACTCGCCCAAGCCGCCGGCGGGCTGGTAAGTGTCAAGAAGCACTCTTCTCTTTTACTTAGAATATTTTGTGCTGCTGCTAAATGGACCTTTTTACCAGGATGCCAAGGCCGCGGGGGAGCTTCAGGCTCGCAATGCCGAGCAGGGGGAGGAGATCAGCCAGCTGCCCGCCCGCCTTGCCGAGCTGGAGGGGGCGAACACGAAGCTGAAGGTGGAGAATCAACACCTCAACCGCGAGGTCCGCCGCCAGGCGGAGATTTTCTTCCCAGCCCGCGACGTCGACCCTACTCTCCCCTACAAGAGCCCGCGGATCTTTGGCGAGGCCGACCTCGCCGAGAGACTGGGAATCAACTCCATCCAAGCTGCCGAGTGCACCCTCCAAATGATGGAGGACTCGGGGGTGCTGGTGGAGGGATGCGAGGGGATCTCGGCCCGGGACCTGACGCCGAGCCTATTCCCGGCAACGCCGCCCAGCGAGAAGGAGGACAGCTTGGATGCGATGTTCGGGAAGAGCTTCCAGGATCAGTCAGGTGAAGGGGACCAGTCCGACGGGGGGGGGGGGGGGGGGGCGAGGCCTGAACTTGTACATCTTCCTTTTTTGTTTACTCGCCGAGGCGAGCCTCCTGTAAACATTCTGTAAACACTTATTTAATGAATGAAAGATTTTTGATCATACCCGCCACTTTTCTCTTTTTTCTTCTTTCTTTTTTTTTACTGTTTGTTGTGCTGTATATCCGCGAGCGTTTCCCCAGGCGACCTCGCGTAGGCAAATACTGCGAGTAGGATGATCATGTGTACGCGTTTGCGAGTATGTTTCGAGTGCTTGCCGAGCTCCGGGCGATTCAGGAGCGGACTGCTCTCCGCCCTTGCCACGTCACCTTAACTCGCGCCCGCGAGCCATCTAGGTCGAAGTTATAAGTAACACAGGCAAAGGGGTGAAGTGCCCCTGCCTGGCTCGCCTTTCTTCAGCGAGGCCCGGGCTCGCCACCTTTTCTGCTGATGCCGAGCTGGGGTTGGCGAGTCCAAACTCGCCTACACAGAACCTCTTTCCCCTTATACCTTGGCATTCAAAACTTCTTGATCTTTTACCTGTAAATTTCAAGGCCGATACCGTCGAGTGACTTCCTGCCCTGCCAGCTAGGTGAGAGCCTGACAGCTGGATCTGCTCGAGGCCAAGGATGACACCGAGTGACTTCCTGCCCTGCCAGCTAGGTGAGAGCCTGGCAGCGGGATCTGCTCGGGGTCCATTATCAATACCATCGAGTGACTTCCTGCCCTGCCAGCTAGGTGAGAGTCTGACAGCGGGATCTGCTCGAGGCCAAGGATGACACCGAGTGACTTCCTGCCCTGCCAGCTAGGTGAGAGCCTGACAGCGGGATCTGCTCAGGGTCCATTATCAATACCATCGAGTGACTTCCTGCCCTGCCAGCTAGGTGAGAGCCTGACAGCGGGATCTGCTCGAGGCCAAGGATGACACCGAGTGACTTCCTGCCCTGTCAGCTAGGTGAGAGCCTGACAGCGGGATCTGCTCGGGGTCCATTATCAATACCATCGAGTGAATTCCTGCCCTGCCAGCTAGGTGAGAGCCTGACAGCGGGATCTGCTCGAGGCCAAGGATGACACCGAGTGACTTCCTACCCTGCCAACTAGGTGAGAGCCTGACAGCGGGATCTGCTCGGTGTCCATTATCAATACCATCGAGTGACTTTCTGCCCTGCCAGCTAGGTGAGAGCCTGACAGCGGGATCTGCTCGAGGCCAAGGATGACCCCGAGTGACTTCCTGCCCTGCCAGCTAGGTGAGAGCCTGGCAGCGGGATCTGCTCGGGGTCCAAACACATTCCATTTCTCCATACAAGCTAGCTGTGACAGTACTCGAAGTGTTAAAGAATTTTATTATCATCAAGGTATCACTTACATGTTTCAGGGGAAAAAACGTTTTAAGTCGTCACTACTCCAGGTGAGACTCAGGGTCTCGCCCTCTACATTTTGGAGTCGATAGCCTCCCGACTTCAAAGCTTCCTTTACAATAAACGGTCCCTCCCAGCTGGGGTTGAGCTTTCCTACGGATGCCGACCTCCCTGCTGCATCCACCTTCTTCAGCACCAAGTCCCCTTCCACGAACTGCTTGACCCTGACATGCTTGTCAAAGTACTTGACCATTCTTCTTTTCACCTCCTCCTGTCGGATAGCGAAAAGGTCCCTCAGCTCTTCCACCATGTCAAGGGAGAGCTCAGCTCCTCCTCGTTCTCTGCTTGCCATTCCTCTCGGCCTTCTTTGGCCGCAACGACTCGAGGTGTTTGGACTTCAAATTCCACGGGGAGCACTGCCTCGCACCCATGAGAGATCTTGAAGGGGGTCTCCCCAGTAGCCGTGTTGGGGGCGGTCCTCAGGGCCCAGAGAACCGCGAGAAGCTGCTCCACCCAACTCCCCTTCAAATTCTCCACTTTCTTCTTGAGGAGGTTGACGATGATCTTGTTTGCAGCCTCCACCTGCCCGTTGCTCCTGGGGTGATGGACCGAGGCGAACCTGAGGTCAATTCCAAGCTGTTCACAGAAGCTGGTGAATTCGGCGCTAGCGAATTGGGGCCCGTTGTCCGTGACGATGGCTTGGGGCAACCCGTGATGGCAGATGATCTCCCCCCAAACAAAGTTCCTGATAACCTGGGAGGTCACCTTGGCCAGCGCCTTCAGCTCCAACCACTTGGAGAAGTAGTCGATCATTACTAGGAGGAACCTCCTCTGACCACTGGCTTGGGGGAATGACCCAACCAAATCCATTCCCCAAATTGCGAAGGGCCAGGGGGCCGTGATACTTTTGAGTCGCTGAGCCGGCTGTAGCTGGATGAGGGCAAACAGCTGGCACTTATGACACCTCTTTGCGAATTTCGTTGCATCATGGCCCAGGGTGGGCCAGAAGTACCCTTGCCTGACAACTCTTCCTTCCAGGGTCCGACTCCCGGAGTGGCTCCCACACTCTCCGGAGTGGACTCCCCCCAAGATTCTTTGCACTTCGCTCTCGGCCACGCAGTGAGCCAGCATCCCCGAGAGGGTCTTCCTGTATAGCTGCCCGTCATGTAGGAGGTAGTACGCCGACTTGTGCCTTAAATTCTTCTTATCTGCCCCCTCCGGATAATCTCCCGTGGAGAGAAAAGTTATAACTCCATCCAGGAAGTCTGTTGATCGATCTCCATGAGCTCCCCCTCTTCGATGGAGGGGCGGAATAGGTCGTTGACGGTACCCCCCACCTGGGGACCGTGCTTTGCTAGTTGGTCGGCCTGTTCGTTTTCTTCCCTGGGCACGTGTCAGATGGAGAAGGTTTGGAAAGTGCCTATGACCCCCTTCACTTTGGCTAAGTACAATCTCAGGGTATGCTCCCTTGACTCAAACTCCCCGTTGATATGGAAAGCTATCACCATGGAGTCGGTGAGGACCTCCACGTCCAACACCCCCAGCTCCCTAGCCAGGCGCAACCCTGCTATTACGGCTTCATATTCGGCTTGGTTATTTGTAATGGGGAAGTGCACCACTACCATCTGCTCAATTCTAGTTCCTTGGGGGCTCTCCAAGATCACCCCCACTCCTAGGGAATGCCTCCCCGGGGCGCCGTCCACCTTCACCTTCCAAGGAGTCGGGCGGGTGAGTTCTTCCTCCACCACTTCAACCACATAGTCAACCAAGAAGTCGGCCATCGCTTGAGCTTTGATCGAGAGTCGCGGAACGAATGAGACGTCGAACTCACTCAACTCCACCGACCACTTAGCCAACCTGCCCGAATGCTCCACCCCCTCAAAGATGTTGCGGAGAGGATGGTCGGTCACCACTCAGATTGAGTGTGCCTGGAAGTAAGGTCGCAGCCTCCGGGCTGAGATGATCAGGGCGAAGGCTAGCTTCTCCAAAATCGGGTATCGGAGCTCGGCCTTCCTCAGGACCCGGCTCACGTAATAAATAGGGAGCTGCTTCTTCCCCTCTTCACGAACTAAGACGGAGCTCAAGGCCTCCGCCCCGACCCCGATATATAAGAACAGGTCCTCCCCCTCCTTCGGCCCTTGGAGCAGCGGAGCCTGAGTCAATTGCATCTTGAGGGCCCGGAGTGCCTCCTCGCACTCCTGGGTCCATTCGAACTTTTGACCTCCCCTCAGCGTTTTGAAGAAGGGGGAGCACTTCTCCCCTGCCCGGGAGAGGAACCTACTCAACCCTGCCAGCTTCCCCATCAGCCGCTGGACCTCCTTAGCATTCCGCGGCGACCCCAGCTCTAGGATAGCTTTGACCTTATCAGGATTTGGCTCGACCCCCGCAGGGGTGAGGAGGTGTCCCCGGAACTTTCCCCTGCTAGCCCCGAAGACACATTTTAGGGGATTCAGCAGCATCTTGTACTTGCGCAGGGTGGCGAATGTCTCCTCTAGGTCCTGGAGGTGGGAGTCCACATCCCGACTTTTGATCATGAGGTCATCCACATACACCTCCAAATTCCTCCCCTTTTGCTCCTTGAAGACCCTATCCATCATCTTTTGATAAGTCACCCCTGCATTCTTCAGCCCGAATGGCATCATCTTGTAACAATAACATCCATCCCCTATGATGAACGAGACATCCTTGATATCCGGGGGTGCATCCTGATTTGATGATAACCTGAAAAAACATCTAAAAAACTCATTACAGAAAAACCGACGGCTGAGTCAACCAGCGCGTCGATTCGAGGCAAAGTGTAACAATCCTTAGGGCAAGCTTTATTAAGTAATGAAAAATCGATACACATCCTCCACCGGCTGTCTCCCTTTTTGACCATGACCACATTGGAGACCCAGCCGGGGTATTGAATCTCAGACACGAAGCCGGCCTTGAGGAGTTTCGCCACCTCCTCCCTGATAGGCTCCGCCAGCTTGTCCGCAGTGGACCTCTTCTTCTGTTGAATGGGGCGTGTTCCCGGGTCCAGGTTGAGGCGGTGGCAGGACACATTCGCGTCAAGCCCCGGCATCTCCGCGGCGTCCCCAGCGAAGATGTCCACATTCTTCTGGATGCACTCCAGTAACCTGCCTTGGTCCTCCGGGGTCAGCCCTCCGCTGACGCGGACCTTCTCCACCCTGCCTCCACGGGTGAGCACCTCTAACTCCACTACCTCTTCCGCAACCTCTAGCCTAGACTGCTCTCCCCATCCTTCAGCATCCCTCTCTTCCGAGACTGGGACCTCCACCTCCACCTCTTCTTCCTCGGCCACTACCTCGGCCACCTCCTCCGGGTCTCCTGCCGTCTCCTCTGCGCAGCCCTCCATCTCCAGTTCCTCCCTTCTTTCTTCTTGTTCAGCCTCCTCCATCCTTCGCCCCATCTCCTCGGCTCCCTCCTGCCAAGAGATGGTGTTTACAGCGGTGACATAGCACTCCCGCGCCACCTTCGGGTCCCTCCTGACCCGGACCTGAATCCCCTCAGCGTTGAACTTTAAGCATTGGTGGAAAGACGAGGGGACGCAGTGGAAGGCGCTGATAAGGGGCCTCCCGAAGATGGCGCTGTAACTGCTGGGGGCGTACACGATGATGAATCTGCAGTTTCTGGACTGACCCCCCCGGGTGACATGGAGGCCTACTCCTCCCTCCACTTCTTTCCTCTCTCTTGAAAACCCGAACAAGGATCCATCCGAGGCCAGCTCCCTCTTTGCCTCCACCTTCATCGCGTCGAACGCCTTTTTGAAGACGACGTTGACGGAGCTCCCGTTGTCCACGAGGATCCGAGAGACGGTGAAATTCTCGATGGCTGCCTTGATGACCAGCACATCGCAGAATGGATCCTCGTGATCTGGCATGTCGCTTCTGGAGAAGGTGATCCTCTCCTCCGGGGGCGGGGTCTGAGATGTGGAAGCGACGCTTCGCCGGTACATGGTGTGGAGGCTCGCCTTGCGGGAAGCCTCGACCCCCACTCCCCCGTGGATCACTCCGATCCCTCCTCGGGTTCCGACGTCCACCCGGTCTTCGCAACGATCCTCTTCTGCCCGAGGCAGGACCTCCTCAATCCTCACTTCTTGTCGCCCCTGCTGCTGCTGCGGCTGTTCCCTATTTCTCCTCATCTCAAGGAATTCCGGGCACGTGGCTGTTGCGTGCCCCTCCTCCTGATGGAAGTCGCAATAGGGCAGCTCCACCCTAACTTCTCTCCTCCTCCTCCTTATTATCCTCCTCCTCGCCCCCAAGGCTATGGCCATAGCCTCCTCTTGATCGGGGAGCCGGGGCCTCTGGGCCTGCCTCCAGCGGGGGGGGGGGGGGGGGGGGGTGGAACTGATCTTGCCCCCTTGGTAGCGATCCCTTCCGTAGTATCCTCTCTGTGGCCCTTGCCCTTGCCACTCGGGTCTCCAACCTAGCCGTCGGTCGGGCTCCTGGCGCCCCCACCTCGGCTGCTGCTGCCACTGGAGCTGCCTCTGCTCCCTCTGCCTGGGCTCTCCTCTCCTTTCCTCCAGTCCTCTTCCCCCCTTCGACTCCTTTTCCTCCTCCGTGGCCCACCTGACCAGCTTCCTCGCAAATTTCGGGTTTGACGCCTCCCCGTCAACTTCTCTTGCCGCCCTCTCCATCAGCTCCTCGTAGGAGAGGGTGGGGGACTCTCTTCAGCTCCATTCTGAAGAACCCCTGCTGCAGGCCCGGGGTAAAGGACATCATCAAACTGTGGCCCGGCATCTCCTGGACCTGAGTAACCTCCTCCTGGAACCGATCCACATAGCTTCCCAACGTCTCATTCACCCCCTGCTTGATGTGGAACAGAGACTCTGACTCCTTCTTCCTCTTCTTCGAGGTAGTGAACCTCAGCATGAACCCCCGACGCAGGTCCTCGAAGCAGTAGATGGAGCTGGCCGGTAGTTGATGGAACCACTCCCTTGTCTTCTCCCTGAGGGTGATAGCGAAGAGTCGGCATTTGAATCCGTCCGACATCTGACAGATGGAGACTACATCTTCGAACCATTGAACATGCTGGACCGGGTCTCCCGTCCCTGTGTAGTAGGACATCTCGGGTTCCCTGAACCCGTCTGGAACTGGGGCTGAAGAGACCAACTCGCTGAAGGGGCTTCCTCCTCCCATTGAGCGAGCTGGCGAGTCTCGCGAGCCCAGCTCGCCGAACCTGCCTCGGCTTGCCGAGCCGGGGAAGAGCTTGCGCCCGGGGAGCTCGCACCCCCGGCCTTCATCGACCACTTCCTTCCCAGCTCGCCTGCCGGGAGCGTCCTCGCCCAAAGAGGGGGCGGCCGCAATCTGCACCGCTGGAGTCGAGCACTCGGCCCGCGTGACGAGTGCGAACTTGACGAGGCTCAGCACCTCATTCCTGAAATCTTCCAGCATCCCCACCGTGGCGAGAGGCGGGGGGGGGGGGGGGGGGGGGGCGGCGAGTTCGGCCTGTCAGATCCTTGTCCCGTCATTGAGCTCGCAGAAGCTTTTCTGCACTGACCACGATCCACGCTTGCCGCACCAAAAATGTTGAAACCGATTTCTCGATCTCCTGTGGAGTTCGCCCTTAGGGAAGGGGTGGTCTCGCGCCTACTTTACTCCTGCAAGCAAAACAACAAGGAAAACAAGGAAAAACCGACCCAAGGGCTCGACGGGGAGGTCCCACCACACACCCGAAAGATCTCAGAGCTCTTCCCCTCCTTAGCCAGAGGCCGAGCTAAGGTACCCTCAGAAAACACTCGAAAACTGGAGCAAGGAGACACAAGCAGCTCCCTCTCTGGAGTACCCCTTGGGTCATATTTATAGTTTTTAGAATCTGAACTGCCAATAACCAAAAGAACTGACCTGAAATTACCAGAAAACCCCTGGATGGGTCTGCCAACAGCCAAACTCCGCTGTTTTGAAAGGCTATAGGCAGACCAGCGGGGGCAAAACAGTAAAAAGTAACTCATTCATCCAGGCGAGCTGGGGAGCTTGGTCACCTCGGCAGGTCTTGCTCGCCTGCTATTGCCGAGCTTCGTTGTGAGGGCGCGAGCTCGGACTAGCTCGACGAATGCCGAGCTCGGGGTCAGCGAATACTGATCTTCGGTCGACGAATGCCGATCTCCGGTCGACGATCGCCAATCTCTGGTCGACGAATGCCGAGCTCGGGCTCGGCTCCCCTGCTGCCGAGCTCGCCTACTGCCTTCAGCCCGACCTGTCTGGTTCCTGATGGCCTTGCTCGCCGGACACGGGGTTGTACAAATTGTAAGGAGTAAAGGCGAGGCGGCGAGACGGCGAGACGACGTATAGCACCGTCTCACATGCCCAAGCAGACCAGTAACTTATTTCGTAAAATAAAAGAACAGAATAACAAGCGAGACAAGCATGTGTATTTGATTATCACTGTCACATCACAAAATTGAGTTCCAAAAAAAAGATAGTTTAAGTTTTACAACAACAGCAAAAGGAAGAGGAGAGAGAGATTCTGGATCTTGGGAGTTGACACGTCATTCCTCCTCGCCGGAAGCAGAATCCTCGCTCTCCTCGCCATAGAGCTGGGGGACCAGGTCGCGGACGATCACCGTTTCTGAATCATCCTTCACGACCCCTAGGTCCTTCATCATCTTCAGGACCAGCTCTGCCGCCCGGATGCTAGCATCTCGGCATTGCTCCTCAACTTCGTCAAAAGAATAGTGCGGCGGAGGTGCCCGAAAGGGTTCGCGGCGAGATGTCGACGCGACATCGGCCTGATGGCGAGTATTCTGGGCTTTCAAGCCCTTGACCTCCTCCTCCAGGGCCGCTACTCGCGAGTGCAGCCGCTTCGCCGTCTCGACATCCTGCGAGACGCCCGGTCATTAGTGAATAGTTGAAAGCTTTTTGAAGGAAAAGAGTAAGGATAGGACTTTACCACGCCGCCTTGGGCTTTCGCAAGGAGGGTCTCGGCATCAAACAACCTTTTTGCGAGGTCTTCAGATCTCTCTCGCTCTGCCGCCAGGACTGTCTCGCCGTCCTTCCATTTTTTGTTGATATATATAAGGCGGCGCGAGGCGCGGTGTACGAACTCCAAGGCACGCATTTGGGCGTGGGAGGACTTCAGGACGAGATCTCGCGTGGACTCGCTCTCGGGTGAGACGGCATCGAGACCGCCATAAAGGCCGTACCCTACGGCGAAAGCATGGCTGGTGGGCTCCTCCTGCTCCTTCCAAGGCGGAAGGAGGGTGGATATGAATACGCGGTTGGCGTCCCGCCCCCACAACAGAACAGGGTCGCCAGCGGCATCTGAAACCACTGGGCCCAGGTTGAAGTTCATGTGAGAAGAGGGGGCGGGACGGCCGGAGGAGTCGCCTTCGCGAGAGGCAGTGGCCGCTGGTTGATTGGAGGTGGCGACCGGCTAATTGGGAAGAGCCGTCTCGCGGGTAGGCGAGACAGGCTGCTGAGGAGGAGAGCAGGGCGATTGAGACCCCTCCACAGAGATAGGGGTCAAGGACCCCGATATCTCCTTCTCCTTCGGGGTCATTTTCTTCTTCCCCTTGGAGACGACCACAGCTTTTCTCATTTTCTTTGGAGGGTCAGAGCGAGAGGGGGCCGTATCGCCTGCAGGCCTCTTCGGGGGGGGGGGGGGGAGGGGAGGGGTCAAGGACTCTCTTGCCGCCTCAGCTGCCGCGCTGGCGAGATCAAGGCCCTTGGAGGGGTGGATGTTGCTTTTGTATGGAGGGTGGACTGGGACGGCTCGCTCCCCTAAAAACAAAACAAGGCGATGAGACGGCGAGACAGAGAAATAATCAGACAAAACAAGACAAGAAAGCGAGAGTACCTTCGCTGAGGAGCACTGGAGGCAGCGAGTCGAGGCCTCGCCGCAGGAAGTTGACTTCGAAGTTTTTGTCGACGAAGTAATCATACAACAGCTTCTCTGGGCCACCCACCTGCGGGGTCGCGTAGAAGCTCTCGGGGGGGGGGGGGGTGACACCGGCGCGAGCGGGATGCCCCCGAAGTCAGCACGGTCGCCGCGGATGAAGACGAACCTCGTGAGCCAATGGTGATTTTTGTTTGACGTCTTGCACACCTTGAGCCCTTGCCCATTGAAGTACGAGACGCCATCAGGATAAATGAAGAGCTTGCGGAAGACCGTCAAGCTGAACTCAATGCGCTCCCGGCTCATGTAGCAGGCAAAGGCGATCAACACCGAAATGGCGTTTGGGTTGAACTGCGACGGGACGACGCCGAAGTACTTGAATACCTGTTTTACCTCAGGCCATAGAGGCAACCTCAACCCCGCCTCAAAGTGCGAGATGGGGAAGGTGAGCTCTCCCGGGTAATAGGTGTTGATGGACTCGCCAACTTTGAGGGGGCGCGACTCGAGCCCCTCCGCCAGGTACTCGCGGACGAAGCCGCAGTAATCTTCCTCAGGAAGCCGACCGAGCGGGAAGTCATGGTCGGTGAACCGCTTCCCGCAGCGGCTGCGCCCCTCGCCTTCCTCAACTCTTTTCTTACCCATCCTTGGCGAGACGGTTTTAGGCGAGATGACGGGAGAAAGGGAGAGTAAGAAAGAAGATCGACGAGAGGGTCGGGAGAGAAAAGCACGAGAAGAAGCGGCGAGACGGCTAAAACAAGGGAGCAAGAACTTGGGCGGCAGGAGTAATAGACGCAGATATCCATCTCATCCAGGGCCGAGATATTTATAGCAAATATGGTGAAATGATTAATGCGCGGGAAAAGGTACAGAGGGAAGGGAAGAGTCGGCCGACGTTTTACACTCTCTCTCCTAAAAAACCTCGATTAGCGTGGTTAGTCGCAATCATGAGACAGTGATTAAAAGAAATTAAAGAGTATTTAAAACAGCAATAAAAAATATATATTCAAATACCGTCCCGCAATCAGCGGATACCAAGTTTTCTGACAATACCGACGAGACAGCGAGCAACACACAACATTAATTATTACAACATTCAAAGACAAAATAAGGAAGAAGAGGCGAGACAGACTGTCTTCAGTACGGATGCCATTGCCAGCGGCCACTGCGAGCTCCCGCGCAGGGAGGCCTACTCCGCGAGTGGAAGACGCGAACAGACTCAAGCCCACGACGAGCGAGACGAAGTTGCATATCGACCTCGCTGATGATGTCGTCAGGATTGGTTCCATCGACATCTAACTCGGTATCTGCCTCGGAAGATAGGCGAGCACACTCGTTCTCTAGCCATTCGATGCGCCGATCCGCAGCCTGCTTATCCAGCATCAGCGAATGGATGAGGCGCGTGTGTTTCTGGAACAACTCGGCAGTCTTGCGCCTCATTTCCGCCGGGTTCGCAGGGTCGCCAAGGTAATCTTCAATCCCGCCAAGGGGAGGAAGAGGCGAGACGGCAGGTTGCCCAGGGTGCTCCTCAGCAGACGAGTCGGCCTGGACGCCTGCGGAAGGAGTAAAGGAGCAAGGTGAGAGAGGCTCCCGCAGGAGTTGTGAGAGTAGTGAGTGGGGCAGAGAAGCGAGAGGGAAGGTTTCTGAAAGAAATTGTACCTAATCACCTAGGGGGGGGGGGGGGGTTAATAGGTGACTAAATCTTTTTTAAACTTTTTAGGCAGATTGCAGATTATATCACAGAGTTATAACTATTACTTCACAGCAATCAATCGGCAATCACAGAATCAACATGCACACAGTGAACACACAGATTTATAGTGGTTCCCCAAGGTTTGGGTACATCCACTTTCCCCCTTCGCCTATCTAGTAGTGTACTAGATTCGGCCAAACTCCTCCACTATCTCAGATCCTCAGATCTTACACTCAGAACCCCAAAACAGGTTCCTACAGCTCGGGCCCAAGGCCCTACAACTCAGTCTTCTCCAAAGACCTACACTCAGCCACAAGGCCTACACTCAGCCACAAGAGGCCTACACTCAGAGAAATAGATCTCCTACACTCAGGCACACAGGCCCTACCACTCAGACTTTATAATTACAGGCTTACAACTCAGATCCCTAAGGATCCTACAAGAAAATAAGAATACAAAGAATATACCTACAACTCAGAGAAAAGAGTGAAGAGTTGATAGGTTCTTGATGAGTTCTTGAAAGAACTCTGCTGAGATCAATCTCACTTGGCTTTCTTCAAAGCTTCTTGAATGTAGAACACAATATGATTGATTCTCTACAGCTGATCTTCAATCACTGCAACTTAAGATTCAGAACTAGGTCTGAACCCTTCTTCACAGCCTGGTTCCAACGGCTGTCTTCTTGGAAGGAGATCTCTCTCTCCAACTTCTTAGATCTTCACTTGGTTCTTCAATGAATAGCTAGATCTTCTTCTTTGATTGTTGATCTCTTGTTGTTAATCTCAATCTATTGAACATCTTCTTCTGTTGACAGAATAAGCATATATATAGACCTTCTTCATGGTGACTGGCTGATCCGGTTCCTAACAGCTTTCTGACAACTCTGATAGTTGCAGTAGACCGGCTGGAATGACAGCTGTCAAGTCATCCAGTCAGTTCTTGAAATATCTGTAACTGTCTGAAAGTGTCGAGACAGTCTGTCTTTAAGTGTCGATACTTATAGACCAAGTGTCGACACAAGTTGACTAAGTGTCGACACTAGCCTTCAAGGTGTCGACACAACTCCTTGTTCTTCAGTACTTTGTTGATTTCTTGTAAGTGTCGACACTACTCCTTTGTGTCAACACATCTTCTTGTGTTGATACTTGTTCAGTGTCGACACATCTTCTTGGTGTCGACACTTGTCTTCTGTGTTGATACTTGCTGAGTGTCGACACTTCTCCTTGTGTCGACACTTGTCTTCTTGTGTTGATACTTGCTGAGTGTCGACACTTCTCCTTGTGTCGACACTTGTCTTCTTGTGTTGATACTTGCTGAGTGTCGACACTTCTCCTTGTGCTGACACTTTTTTCATGTATTGAGTCTTCTGCTGAGTGTCGACACATTCTTTCTTGTGTCGACACTTTCTTCAAGTATTGAGTCTTCTGCTGTGTGTCGACACATTCTCTATTATGTCGACACTTACTTCATGTATTGAGTCTTCTGCTGTGTGTCGACACATTCTTCATTGTGTCGACACTTTCTTCATGTGTTGAGTCTTCTGCTGAGTGTCGACACATTCTTTATTATGTCAACACTTATACTTGGACTCTGTTGAAATTTGCTGAGTGTCGACACAGCCTCCAAGTGTCGACACTTTCTGATGTAGACACAGTTCCTCTGGGTGTCGACACTGCTTCTAAGTGTCGACACAACTTCACTGGACTTTTCTTCATTGAGTGTCGACACAACCTGTATGTGTCGACACTTTCTGTCTGGTGTCGACTCTGCATCCCTGGTGTCGACACAATTACTCCAAGTGTCGACACTGCTTGCCTGGGTGTCGACACAAGTCTTCTTAAGTGTCGACACTTTCCTTCTGGGTGTCGACACATGGACTTAGAAACTTTTCATCTTTCCCTGTAAATACTTGACCTGCACAACTAAACTCAAAACACATCAAATACATTTTGATGTATATCATTGAGTAGGGTGAGGCTTCTTCAAATCAGGTACATTCATTCCAATGTACCCAACAATCTCCCCCTATTTGGAGAAGTCATAACCCTTAGTCAATGATATACACCATACATAACAAAATTACAGAATGATGTAAAACAAGATTATGCAATCAGGGAAAGTACATAAACATGTATTAAATAAAACATGTACACACATATATCTCAGAACAATTATGTAATAGATTTTTCACACATCACATTGTTCTAACAACTTTGTCATATTCATTATACAAAAGTTTACAGAGTGTTTAAGATCAAAAGATTACAGCTGTAAACTAAAGATAAATTCTATTCTATTTCTGCTCAGCCTCCTTGATAACTATGCCCTTCCCAGACTGTATCTTTGCTTGCACAGGGGCTTCAACATCTTCAGTAGCAGCAGGCTTCTTGCCTTTAAGTTCCTTTTTCTTTAGCTCTTCAGCTTTGATCTTTTGCCTCTCAAAGTAATGATAAGGCTTGAGAAAGTACTTGCCAGGCTCCTGAGCAGTAGGAGGTAGCTTTCCCATCTTAGCCTTTCTTCTGTATTGCACAATGGCTTCTTACCTTGTCTCATGCTTCCTCCACTCCAATTTAGAAAACCATTTGTTTCTATCTTGAATATTATCCTTGGCAGCCTTCCATGTAGTTAAGATAATATTCCTGGAGGTGGGGCTCCACTGTTCAAAATCAGGCCTTTGTTCAGCTTGCTCTCTAAACCTCTTCTTAGACAATTTGGCTTCTTGTTCCTTCAGTATAGCTTCTTGTTCCTTCAGTATAGCTTCTTGTATAGCCTCAGATACTGGCTGAACCACTTTTTCTATGATGACATTTTCCTTTCCCTCAGGTGGGCTATACATGGACTGTATATCTGCTTGTACCATATCAAAGTCTGGTGGAGGATAGATCACCTGAGCTACTTCAGCTTGCTCACCTCCAAGATAGGCAGGATTTATCCCAGACTCTGCAACATTATCATCATCACACAATGGAGGATATCCAAGGGTGGCTCTGATGGAATTAGAAATCCATTTTGCATGATCAAAGCTGGCTTTGACTAACACCCTCTCCCCTTTTATGACTTCTCTTTCCATGTGATCCCTTAGATCATCTTTCTGGAATCTTATTTGGGCATTTAGATAATTTACTCCATCCTTGTAGAAAGGTTTTAACCTTTGGAGCTTTTCAGTGATGAGTTTCTGGGAATCTTGAATTGCAGAAGTGATAGCAGTTAGGCTCTCTTGCAGTGCTTTGTCAAATTCTGCCTTTGCTGTAGCATTAGCTGTAGTCTGACCTGTAGCTAAATTCTTTAGTTCAGTGACAATAGCATTGTGGGAAGCTGTCAAGTTATCATTCATTCTGATTTGATTCTCCAGTACATATCCTTGCTTTACTTCAAGTTCATCCACTTGAGCTTTGATTTTCTCTTGATGAGTAGCTAGATAGACTACTGCATTCCCTCCTTTGTGGAAGCAGTCAGTCATCTCCTTCTTATTTAGATTCATCTCAAATCTAATAGACTTAATGTCCTGGGCCAGATCAAACTGTAGAGATTTTTGCCCTTCATCCACATAATTTTCCAGAGCTTGCCTCTGCTCATCAAGCTTTATCTGCAAAGCAACCATCAAAGAACTGAAATCTGTTGATGGTGCTGGCTGTGGTGTAGGCTGTGTGGCAATGGTTTGTAAAGCCTTTTTATAAGCTTGACTTCTTCTCTTAAATACTTGGAATTTCCTCTTTTTAGCTCTGGCAGCCTCCTCATCTTCAGAAGCTGATGTGCTTGCTATTTCTACCCTCTACCTAGGTAGCTTCTCAACATCCTTTGGCTTCTCAGGCTCTTTCCTTGCAGTTTCTTCTAGAATCTCCACTTGCTCCCCCTCAACTTGAGCATTCTCCCCCTCAGCAGCAGCACTTGCTTTCTCAAAGTCTGTTTGATCCAGATTAAGGAAGAGATCTTCCATTGTAAACTCTTGTTGAGGATGGGCTGGAGAAACTCTTGGCTCATCAACAAAATGATCAGAAACTTCTTGAGCTGCAATAGATGTGTCCTCCATGACAACATCTTGGGGTTGGCTATGTATTTGAGGTTGCTGATTAACATCAGATAATTGGTCAATTATAACTTCACTCTCAATAAGGAAATCTAATTGATTGATTTCAGTGATTACCTCAAGAATGGTTTGAGTGGCTCTTTCACTTTCTAAGGGAGTTGGCTCTTCAACCAGTAGTGACTCCCCCTGGATAGAATCCTGGTGTATTGAGCTAGCTTGAGGTAGCTCCCCCTGCCTGTCTGCAGCTACTTGTCTATCTGGAGACTTTCCAACAGTTTCAGTTTCTTGTTCATCATCTGGTGTAAAGACAACACGCTCTTCAGAGCTACTAGATGATTCTTGAGCCACTGAGGCTATCTTCTTCTTCTTCTTTTGGGGTGTTACCTTCTCAGGTGTTAGTAATTCCTTGGTCAAGACCATATCCCATCTTGAGAAGATTCTCATGTCCATCTTCCTCATGTGATTGATCTTTGATCCTGCAGCTTGACTCATTACTTCTGGTATACTACCGGCCAAGTAAAGACTTAGTATCCTACCCAAATTGGGTTTCTTCAGGCTCTCCTTAATCTTCTCAAAACTACTCCAGACCAATCAATGTTTAGTTGGAAGATTAACCTTGTCATTAGACTGAACATATATGCTGAAATCCTATCATGTCCTCCAGACCTGCACAAGATCACCTTGCCAACAATTTCTGAGAGAAATTTGCCTTGGCTGTTCATCCCCTTTCTATTGAACACTGATCCAATTTTCATGTTGGAATCCAAACCACACCAAGTTAATGCTTCCCTAGTTTTAGATGCAGAAACATTCTCTTCTTCCTTAATTCTTGGTAACTGAAGTACCTTTCTCAAACTCTTAGGTGAGACCTTCACCTTTTCTCCATGAACCCTTGACTTTATCTTGAGTCCAGATTCGTCTAGGGTTGCGCCATTCAGAAATTCTAGAACTTCGTTCTTCCATATCTTGGTTGGCTCTGAAACAAGAAAGTCTAACCCTGAATTTGAAACTAGGGTTACCACATCCTTGATCTCTGATTCTGCGTCATCAAACGTATGCCGCACCAGTTCATATCCTTCGTTCACGTTCTCTTCGAGCTTGGGCGCCATTAGGGTTTGAAGAATTTGAATTGAGAGAAGAGAGATGTCGACACACAAGTTTGGTCTCGAAACTTTGGTGAGCGTGTCGACAGACAATGGAGAAATCATATTTATACCTTTCTAGGATTGAAGATGAAAGGGCGCGTCAACAAACTCAAATTGTGTCGACACTGTTGAAAAGTGTCGACACAGACTTATAATGTCTCGACACCTATGTGTCGACACAAGTTTAGTCGACAGAATGTATGTGTCGACACTTATTTATGTGTCGACACCACTTAGCTCGACACATAGTCGAGACTTTTACTTCACTAATTCTGCATAAAGTCTAAGTGTCGACACCACCTTGGATGTGTCGACACCTATCTGTATGTGTCGACATTAATTTTCTGAAGTGTCGACACCAACTTCCTAGATGTGTTGACACCTTTTCCCTGAAGTGTTGACACCTAATCTCTGTCTCGACACAGACAAGTCTGTGTGTCGACACTAATTTACTTAGCCATTTCTGTAAACTTATTTTAAGTTTAACATACCTAATTCAATCTTAAACCTATTGAACTTGGTTTCTTCTAGGGGCTTAGTATACATGTCAGCTAGTTGATTATCTGTATTAACATACTCTAGTGATATATCTTCTTTTTCTACATGTTTCCTTAGAAAATGATATTTTATTTCAATGTGTTTAGTTCTACTATGGGAAACATGATTGTTTGCAATAGATATAACACTTGTAGAATCACAAAATAGTGGTGTTCTACTTACCTGAATACCATAATCCTCAAGCTGATGTTGTATTCATAGAAGTTGAGCACAACAACTTCCTGCAGCCACATATTCTGATTCTGCTGTGGAGATAGCCACACTTGTTTGCTTCTTGCTACTCCATGAAATCAGTCTTCCACCTATGAATTGACAGGTACCAGTTGTACTCTTTCTATCTTCCTTGCAGACTGCAAAATCTGCATCTAAATAACCTGTCAGTTCAAAGTCTCCATTCCTAGGGTACCAAAGGCCTAGATAAGGAGTGCCCTTAAGATATCTCAGTATTCTTTTGACTGCTGTCAAATGAGACTCTTTAGGCCAAGCTTGGTACCTAACACAGACACATGTAGCATACATGATATCTGGTCTACTTGCAGTCAAATATAGAAGGGAGCCAACTATCCCTCTATACAAAGTCTCATCTACAGGTTTCCCTGCATCATCTTTGCTAAGAGACATACTTGACCCCATAGGAGTCTTCATGGTACTGGATGAATCCATACCATACTTCCTTATCAGTTCTAGGGTGAACTTAGACTGGCATATGGATAAACCATTCTCAGTCTGTCTAACTTGGAGACCCAAGAAGAACTTAAGTTCCCCCATACTGCTCATCTCAAATTGTCCTTGCATAAGTTTTGCAAACTTTTTGCAAAGACTACTTTCAGTAGACCCAAATATGATGTCATCTACATATATTTGGACTAGAATGATCTTGCCTTTGGATTCCCTAAGGAATAGAGTCTTGTCTATTTTCCCCATTGTGAATTTATTCTCAATGAGGAAACTAGACAGGGTTTCATACCAAGCCCTAGGGGCTTGTTTTAACCCATACAAAGCCTTCCTAAGTCTATAGACATAATTAGGTTGAGTTGAATCAACAAAACCTGATGGCTGTTCCACATAGACTTCTTCCTTTAGATTACCATTCAAAAAGGCTGACTTAACATTCATTTGCTATATTTTAAATCCTTGATAAGTTGCATAGGCCAAGAACATTCTTATTGCCTCCAGTCTGGCTACTGGAGCAAAGGTTTGATCAAAGTCAATACATTCTTCTTGCCTATATCCCTTGGCAACCAGTCTTGCTTTGTTCTTGACAATCACTCCATGTTCATCCATCTTGTTCCTAAAGATCCACTTGATTCCAATTATGTTGTGGTCTTTTGGTTTAGGAACAAGCTCCCAGACTTTGCATCTCTTGAACAGGTTCAGTTCCTCTTGCATTGCCTCAATCCAATGAGGGTCTAGGATGGCTTCTTCAAACTTCTTTGGCTCTACTTGGGATAAAAAACTGGAGTAGAGTACTGCACTCAGATTTCTGCTCCTTGTTTGTACCCCTTGTCTTAGATCACCAATGATTTGATCTGCTGGATGATCTCTTAGATGCCTATTAGTTGGAGGCATCCTGGCTTCAGGTTGAACTCCTTCAGCTTCTTCAACTTGATGCACTCCTTGATCTTCTTCTGCATTAGGTACATGTAGTACTCCCCCTGGACAACAACCACTATCATCTACATGCTGACTTGCAGTAGATCCTTCTTCAATAGTGAGCTTGTCCATCTTCTTAGTTACACCTGTGGAGCTGCAAATACTTCTAGACAACTCATGGTTAATAAGTCTAGCTTCATCAAATACTACATGTACTGATTCTTCTACAACTTGAGTAGTCAAATTGTAGACTCTATAAACCTTACTATTGTTGCTGTACCCAACAAAGATCCCCTCTTGGGACTTGACAGCAAACTTAGTCAAGTAAGACTTTCCATTATTAAGTATAAAGCATTTACAACCAAAGATCCTGAAATAGGATAGGTTTGGTTTTCTGCCTTTCACAATCTCATAGGGGGTTTTATTGTGGCCCTTAGTAATGGTAGCCCTATTAATTACATGGCATGCAGTATTAACTGCCTCAGCCCAGAAATATTCTGGGAGAGATGTGTCACTTAATAGGGTTCTACCAGCCTCAATCAAGGTTCTATTTTTCCTCTCAGCAATGCCATTTTGCTGAGGTGTTCTTGGTGAAGAAAATTCCTGAAATATCCCAAATTCTTCACATAGTTTTGTCATACTATCAGACTGGAATTCAGTACCATGGTCACTTCTTATCTTGACCACTGTACTGTCTAGTTCATTCTGAATTTGTTTGACAAAACTATAGATGATACTAGGAGTGTCAGATTTCTGTCTAAGGAAGAACACCCAGGAAAACCTTGAGTAGTCATCTACAACCACAAAGGTATAGAACTTCCTACCTAGGCTGTGAACTGGCATAGGACCAAAGAGATCCATATGCAAGAGGTATAAACACCTCATAACATCTTTGTTTTCAATGCTATTAAAGGTGGATCTAGTCTGCTTGCCCTTTTGACAAGCTGAGCATATTCCATCTTTAATACACTTAACTTGATGACCATTCCTCACTAACTCTTTGCTATAGAGTTGGCCAATTGTCTTGTAGTTAAGATGGGCTAGCCTCTTGTGCCATTTGACACAATGAGAGACTTTCTCATCAGCTACAAGACACACTTGAGAACCATTGTTCTCACACATAATGTCTAGGCAATAGACATTCCTCTTTCTATAACCTGTCAAAATGATCTCTTGATCATTTGACCTCCTGATATGACAACCATTTTTGACAAATGAGATGTCATATCCTAAATCACTCAGTTGACTTATACTAATAAGGTTATGTTTCAAACCTTTAACATAAGCCACTTGAGTAATTGTAATATGAGTGCTAGAAATGTTACCAAAACCCTTGATGATTCTTTTTTCAGAACCACCAAAGGTGACTTTAGGACCATCCTTGATTGGTGTGTAGTCCTTTAGCAATCCCCTAGTTCCAGTCATGTGTCTGGAACATCCACTGTCCAAGTAGCATATTGGGGCATGACCACTTGGACTTACCTGCAAAATAGATTAGTTGACCTTAGAACCCAAAGAATTCTTGGGTCCTTGGTGCTGGTTAGTTTGCCTCTTAACAAAGCTACCTGCAGATCTTTCAACAAGCAGTTTGCTACTCAACTTGGCATTAGAATTATGCCAACAGTCTATGGCAAAGTGGCCTACCTTGCCACAGCACCAGCACTCAAACCTATTGTACCTTTGCTTAGGTACATTCCTAACTGTTTTATCTACAGCTGGCTTATTGAGAGCTAGGGCTTTGCCCTTAGACTTGGACTGAACAGTCCTAGCAGGTTTAGTAAACCCCAGTCCAGCTTTACCCTTGTGAGGTATAAACTCATCAATCAAAGGTAGAACAGACTTTGGTTTAGAAAACCTAGCAACTATATCTCTCTCCTTCTGAAGACTAGTCTCCAGATTTCTGATTTGATCATTCTTAAATGTTATAGTCCCCATCTGAATAACAGTTATGTTCTTCAGTCTGGCTATCTCATTAAGTTTTTGATCAAACAACTTCTCAAAATCTGTTGCAGCCACTTTGAGACTTGCAATCTCCTTAGCTTAACTCTTGACTAAGGATTTGCTTTTCTTAAATGCTTGCAACAGAACTCTATATTCATCAATCAACTGATGAATATCCTCTTCAGACTCAGATCCACTGGCATCACTTGATGCTGATGTAACTGAATCTGAACTAGCACTAGAAATTGAACTTAAAGAACAATTTTGTACCTGACTAGGTCCAGACTGATCTTGGATTTTGTCACCTTCTGTTAAGGCCATCAGTCCTTTGCACTGAATGTCCTCTTGCTCATATATAGATTTCATTATCTGGATGAACTCCTCTTCTTCTTCTTCTTCTTCAGCAAACAGTCCTATGTATGCTTCAGCTTCTGACTCAGTTTCTGAAGAAGATATGTCTGACAGGCTTTTGTTCTTCTTGGCAACAAAGGACCTTTCCTTCTTGCCCTTGAATTGAGTCTTTTTCTTATCATTAGACTCTTTCCTTTTCTCAGGACAGTCAGCAATAACATGTCCTTGTCTGTTACAGCAATAGCAAACAATTTTTGATAAAGTTGCTTTGCTTGACTTGGTCTTTCTCCTGTCTTTCTTTGATAACTTCTTGTTCTGATAATAATCATCTTTTCCCTGTGAAGTGGATGACTTTGACCTCCACTGTTTCTTCTTTAGAAACTTCTGAAAGTGTCTTGTGAAGCCTGCAAAATCCTCATCACTCTCACTGCTTTCAGACTTTCTGCTTTCTGAATCATCTGACTCAGTCTCAACCACTTTAGGAGGTGGAGAAGGAGACTTACTTTTGTATTTCTTGTTGGCTTCTGTCTTGAATGCCACTGTCCTTTCTTTATGTTCACTTCTTGTAGTCTTCTCCTCTTCTTTCCTCACCATCAACTGCATCTCATAGGATAGCAGTTTTCCAAACAATGTTGGAGGAGGGATATCTGCTAACTTGGCCATTTCCCTTATGACACAGATCTTGGTGTCCCAGTCCTTTGTTAGGGTCCTCAAGAACTTATCATTTAGCTCATAATTACTGAATTCTCTTCCATAGGACATTAGCTCATTGACAATCCTATAGAACTTCTTATAGCATTTAGTTATGCTATCAAACCTACATTGCCTGAAACTTTCATATTCCTGGTTTAACAAAGACTTTCTGTCCTGCCTTACTTCTTCAGAACCCTCCATGTACACTATCAAAGTATCCCACATCTCCTTAGATGTCTTACAATGTATCAAGTTCTGAAATGTAGCATCATCTATGACACTCACAATGATATTCTGAGCCCTCTTGTCCATTGTGGCTAGAATTATATCATCTTTTGTCATTTCAGAAAAGTCCTTAGGTGTTCTCTGATTTGCATCCGGGACTGAAACCTTCATAGACACATATGACCCTTCTTTAACTGTGATATATATATATTCTAGGATCTGAGGCTTCCATAAATAGTCTCACCCTTTCTTTCCAGATGCCAAAAATCTCTTTTCTGCAAATAAGCAATTTCATGGATCCAAGCTCCTTATGATTCTCTGTTGAACCCATGTTTCTTGATTTTCTTGATTCTGCACTTTACTTATACTGAATCTGCCAACAGGATCTACTCAGACAGTTAAGTCCTTTTTGAGTAACCTGGCTCTGATACCACTTGAAAGAAATTGTATCTAATCACCTATAGGGGGGGGTGAATATGTGAATAAATCTTTTTTAAACTTTTTAGGCAGATTGCAGATTATATCACAGAGTTATAACTATTACTTCACAGCAATCAATCAGCAATCACAGAATCAACATGCACAGTGAACACACAGATTTATAGTGGTTCCCCAAGGTTTGGGTACATCCACTTTCCCCCTTCGCCTATCTAGTAGTGTACTAGATTCGGCCAAACTCCTCCACTATCTCAGATCCTCAGATCTTACACTCAGAACCCCAAAACAGGTTCCTACAGCTCAGGCCCAAGGCCCTACAACTCAGTCTTCTCCAAAGACCTACACTCAGCCACAAGGCCTACACTCAGCCACAAGAGGCCTACACTCAGAGAAATAGATCACCTACACTCAGGCACACATGCCCTACCACTCAGCCTTTATAATTACATGCTTACAACTCAGATCCCTAAGGATCCTACAAGAAAATAAGAATACAAAGAATATACCTACAACTCAGAGAAAAGAGAGAAGAGTTGATAGGTTCTTGATGAGTTCTTGAAAGAACTCTGCTGAGATCAATCTCACTTGGCTTTCTTCAAAGCTTCTTGAATGTAGAACACAATAGGATTGATTCTCTACAGCTGATCTTCAATCACTGCAACTTAAGATTCAGAACTAGGTCTGAACCCTTCTTCACAGCCTGGTTCCAACGGATGTCTTCTTGAAAGGAGATCTCTCTCTCCAACTTCTTAGATCTTCACTTGGTTATTCAATGAATAGCTAGATCTTCTTCTTTGATTGTTGATCTCTTGTTGTTAATCTCAATCTATTGATCATCTTCTTCTGTTGACAGAATAAGCCTATATATAGGCCTTCTTCATGGTGACCGGCTGATCCGGTTCCTAACAGCTTTCTGACAACTCTGATAGTTGCAGTAGACCGGCTGGAATGGCAGCTGTCAAGTCATCCAGTCAGTTCTTGAAATATCTGTAACTGTCTGAAAGTGTCGAGACAGTCTGCCTTTAAGTGTCGATACTTATAGACCAAGTGTCGACACAAGTTGACTAAGTGTCGACACTAGTCTTCAAGGTGTCGACACAACTCCTTGTTCTTCAGTACTTTGTTGATTTCTTGTAAGTGTCGACACTACTCCTTTGTGTCGACACATCTTCTTGTGTTGATACTTGTTCAGTGTCGATACATCTTCTTGGTGTCGACACTTGTCTTCTGTGTTGATACTTGCTGAGTGTCGACACTTCTCCTTGTGTCGACACTTGTCTTCTTGTGTTGATACTTGCTGAGTGTCGACACTTCTCCTTGTGTCTACACTTGTCTTCTTGTGTTGATACTTGCTGAGTGTCGACACTTCTCCTTGTGTTGACACTTTCTTCATGTATTGAGTCTTCTGCTGAGTGTCGACACATTCTTTCTTGTGTCGACACTTTCTTCAAGTATTGAGTCTTCTGCTGTGTGTCGACACATTCTCTATTATGTCGACACTTACTTCATGTATTGAGTCTTCTACTGTGTGTCGACACATTCTTCATTGTGTCGACACTTTCTTCATGTGTTGAGTCTTCTGCTGAGTGTCGACACATTCTTTATTATGTCGACACTTATACTTGGACTCTGTTGAAATTTGCTGAGTGTCGACACAGCCTCCAAGTGTCGACACTTTCTGATGTAGACACAGTTCCTCTGGGTGTCGACACTGCTTCTAAGTGTCGACACAACTTCACTGGACTTTTCTTCATTGAGTGTCGACACAACCTGTATGTGTCGACACTTTCTGTCTGGTGTCGACTCTGCATCCCTGGTGTCGACACAATTACTCCAAGTGTCGACACTGCTTGCCTGGGTGTCGACACAAGTCTTCTTAAGTGTCGACACTTTCCTTCTGGGTGTCGACACATGGACTTAGAAACTTTTCATCTTTCCCTGTAAATACTTGACCTGCACAACTAAACTCAAAACACATCAAATATATTTTGATGTATATCATTGAGTAGGGTGAGGCTTCTTCAAATCAGGTACATTCATTCCAATGTACCCAACAGTTTCTCACCGGGAGGACGAGAAGTCCCGACGGCCTGGGAGGGATCGTCTCTCCTCTCGCAGGGAGGAGTAGATAGAGGAGTGGAAGGTGGTTGCGAGTCGGAATCTTCGCGACGGGCGGCGGAGTCATCTCGCGGGCTTTCCGGTCGTTGTATAGCCGCGGGAGCTCCCTGAAGAGACAAACGATTAAGAAAGCCGATACAAATATTGAAGAATAGAGATGGAAGCAAGAGCTCACCTCTTTCTCTTTGGGAGATGCGGGAGGAGGAGTGGGGCAGGTATCCTGGACTGCGCGAGACGGATCCTCGGCAGAGGAGGGGCCACCTGTTTTTTCCCTCTTCAGGCGAGATGGAGAGGATGGTAAAGTGGGTAGAGGGCGAACTAGAGTTGAAGTATAAGCGGCCACGACGACCTTGTTCTGCCGGCGCACCTTTGCAAGGCGCTCGCGAAAGCTCTGGCTATGAGACATGATGAACAGTCTACTGCAAGGAAGGAGAAAGAGTGTAAAGGGGCAGCCTCTATTCGGGATTGCAATCCCATGTTTATAGGTTTTGATGACTCATAGAAGATTCTCTCATAAATGCGTCAATAAATACGTTTTAATGACGAGCCTCAGTTGGATGTTCTTTCCGAGCTTAAAATAATCTCAAAAGAGCGGTGATTGTGTACAACCTCGGACTCGTGAGAGGCTCTCAAGACGCGAATAGAAGGAAGGATAGGCGAGAGGTGCTGATAGGCGAGTGAGACCAGATGATCCACTCGCAGGAGGCGAGGCGAGTGGTATCTGCAACGGGCGAGACGCCCCCTTTTGGGATGCGAGTAGGCCTTTATAGGCGAGAGGGCCCCGTGACGGAGGATGCCTGCGAGATGGTCATGAGGGTTCGTCTTGCCGATGAGTGTTCCCCTACTCGCCATATAGAGCGAGGGCCATTTTGACAGATCTATACCCCAGGAGGATTTTACTCTTTTACCCGGGTATTTTTACCCTTTTGCCCTTGGTGGTCTGCATATAACTCCTCAGAACAGCGGAGTTTGGCTGTTGGCAGACCCAACCAAGGGTACTTAGGTAATTTCAGGCCAGTTTAGTGTGGTTATTTGCAGATCCAACTCAGAAAACTATAAATAGACCCATAGGGGTTCTTCAGAAGCACACAAACTTTGGCCCGGGACTTGAGAGGATTTTTTTGTGCTTTCTAAGGAGCTCCAAGCCCAACTTTTGACTTTGGAGGGGAAGCTCTCAGAGATCTTCCGGGTAAGCGGTGGGACCTCCCTGCTGAGGCTTTGAGTCGGTTTCTAGTCCTTCACGATCAGTCAGAGGTCAGAGCTTGAGACGAGTAGGTGTTGGCTACGCCCCTATTTTTCGAACTTTTGTCGAAGTCAAATTTTGGCTTCAACAACCACAATCGAGAAAGAATTTTTAGCCGTAATTTTTGCTTTTGATAAATTTTGTTACTATCTTACTTTATCTAAAATATTTTTTTTTACCGATCACTTGACTTTGTGTTATTTACTAACAAAAACTGATGCCAAGCCAAAGTTGATTTGGTGGATCTTACTCTTACAAGAATTTGATTTGGAGATCCGAGACAATAAATGAGCGGAAAATTTGGTATCGTATCATCTCTCTCGGTTGGAGAACCCTAATTCGGAAGCACTTTTGGAGGAGGATATTGATGATACATTTCCTGAAGAACGACTCCTTGCACTTTATAAGATAATAGCTCTCCCCACCCCTTGGTTCGCCGACTTCGCCAATTATCTCATTGCGACATTCCTCTCAAAAGATTTTTCATATCAAGAAGACAACAAATTCTTTTCCGATTTGAAATTTTTTTTTTTGCAAAGATTCTTTTCTCTTACGAGTTTGTGCGAACCAAGTGGTGCGGAGATGTGCATCTCATAAGGAAGGCGCTCAAATTTTGAAACATTGTCACGAGGAACCCACCGATGGACATTACAAACAAATTGGATGGTGCGGAAGGTACTTGAAGCGGGTTTTATTGGCCAAGCATCTTCAAGGATGCTCATTCTCATGCAAGCCATTGTGAATAATGCCAACGCTCAGGTAATATTTCTTGTCAAGATGAAATGCCTTTTATTTTTTTTCTTATAATAGAAGTTTTTAATTTATGGGGCATCAACTTTGTCGGCCCGCTACCTTCTTTTGGAAATCGTTATATTTTGGTAGCGGCTGATTATGTGTCTTGGTGGGCGGAAGCACAAGCCCTTCCCATCAATGATGCCCGAGTCATTACCTTATTTCTTAAAAAATATTCACATTTTTGCACTCTGCGGGCAATAGTTAGCGATAGGGGAATGCACTTATGTAACACCCAATTTTTAAAAGTTTTATCTAAATATGCTGTAACACAAATTATCCACCCCCTACCATCCTCAAACAAGTGGTCAGGTAAAAGTAGTAAATAGGGAACTCAAACAAATTTTAGAAAAAATTGTTCTACTAACCGTAAAGATTGGTCAGTTAAATTAGACGATCCACTATGGGCCTATTAGACGACTTACAAGACCACTATCGATAGTACGCCATATCGATTGGTCTATAACAAAGCATGTCATTTACTGGTTGAGCTTGAGCACAATGCCTTTTGGACACTTAAATTTTAAATCTTGATGTTAATTTAGCGTTCAAGAATCAAAAATTCCAAATCAACGAGCTCAATGAGTGACACGCTTATGCCTATGTAAATAATAAAGAAGAAATTATCAAATTGGTCCCTAAACTTTGTGATCTCTTTCAAATCAGTCCCTAAACTTTCAAATGATTCAAATAGTTCCCTAAACTATTAAAACCACTTCAAATAATCCCGAAGTGGATTCCGTTTTTTTTTCTTATTTAATTAAATTTTCATTTCACTACAATATTACTAATATTAGATAATTCTAAAAAAATGATTATAAAAATATAAAAAATAAAGCATTTTAATTTACTCAAACAACCAATATCATTCATTTACAGATAACTTATCTCTAAAAAATAATCATAATATTCCCAAAATAGGTAAGCTTATCCCAAAAAATTAGTATGCTCATTGTAGCTTCTTCTAAAAAAAATCATAACCTGCAAAAAGATAACATATTAGTAGAGTTGAGGATAAAATATAAAATAACAAAAAATATTCAAGCCTTATAAATACCTGTCAAGTAGGATATCCTCTTTTGTTATGCCAGAAAAAATCACATTTGGAGCAAGTAACTATAACATTTTTTCGACTTAATTTATTTGGATTCTTCTCCTATGTAGCATTCATCATCACTACTAAGAGAATGAAGTGAATGATTTAAATCTTCAATCATTCTCTCGTCAGTGATATGCAAGTTTTCAATGCCAAAATCATCAAATAATTCTTCTTCGCCCTCAAAATGAATATCTTGGACACTATTATCACTATCGCAAAATTCTTCATCACTCGCAAAAATCTTTATCACTGTTTACTTTCTGCATATTTTAACATATTTTCAATAATTTACAACAAAACTGTAAAACAACACTATCACAGATTATACAAGGCAGTCATTATACAACAAAACCCGAAAAAGTTTGACACAAATTGCACTAATAAGCATCAATGCAGTTGCATCACAGATTATACAACAAAATAAAATCTACAAAATATTTGACAACACTCTCACAGAACAAAATCCGGCGAGCAGAACAAAGTTTTAAATCATAAATTAGTTGGATCCTAAAACAAAATAAAACCTACTAAACATTTTGCAACACCATCACAGAACAAAATCCATAGTAAGCAAAATCCTAAAATAAAATCCGGCGAGCAGAACAAAATCTTAAATCATAAATTAGTGGGATCCTAAAACAAAATAAACCTACAAAATATTTGACAACACCATCACATATCTACAAAACAAAACCCTAATTCAAAAAATAAAATGGGGAGTATGAAATTGAAGAAATGGAATCCTAAAACAAAGTGCTAAAACAAGACCCTAAAACACCGGCCTGGGGAAATAGAAGACAGCGAGAGAAATGGAGGAAACTTGCCATTTCAGTAATGTCACCGGTGGGGAGGATGGATGAGCTCCGGCGAGCAGAACTGCGAGGCCTTGTACAGAGTCGGGAAGATCGGCGAGCATGACCGTCTTTTCACCTTTACGCTGAGCAGCTGGTATCGGGCGGAGGAAATGAGAAGTGGGGGAGGAGTACATAATATATTTTAAAAAATAAGATATTATAATAACTAAAACCACTTTGTGATTACTTCAAAGTGATTTTAATAATTTAGGGACTTATTTGAATCATTTGAAAGTTTAGGGACTGATTTGAAAAAGATACCAAAGTTTAAGAACCAATTTGATAATTTTGCCAATAATAAACTATATAAGGAGTGCTTTAAATTGTATCATGATAAAAAATTAAGCACCCAAAAACATTCAACCGGGAGACCAGGTCCTCCAATATAATTCACGTTTAAGACTTTTTCGGAAAAAACTTAAGTCGCGATGGTCCGTTACCTTTATTGTCAAAGAGATTTAGCCTTACGGGACCGTGCTTATCTCGCACCAGGAAAAAGGCACTTTTCAAGTGAATGGACATCGGTTGAAACTATTTTTCTTTGACGATAATGTTAATGAACATAAGGAGGAGCTTCGATCTCCTCCCTAATTCGTTATCTTGCACGTCACTATGGTCGAGCTTAACAACCATAACCAAAACGCTCAAAAATGATATTTCTCTTTCATATTTTTGCGCAAATTTTTTTCAAAAGAAAAATGCAAAACAAAACAAAATACAAAAAAATCTCTTATTGTAAGAAAAAAATGCAAAAAAGTTTTTTGTGGGTTTAGAGGTGATTCGCAGACTGACGGCCGCCTGCATGCTCACATGAAGATCACTTGTTTCGCTTCACTTTTCAAGTCGTTATTATCTCTTATTTTTATTTAGTTTTGATTTACTTTCATACATTTTATTGAAAAAACAAAATAAAAATAGTTTTCCTTACACCCAGGAGTATTTAGCCTTGAAAGGTGATCCTTGCTGATTCACACGGGATTCCACGTGCCTCATGCTACTCGGGTCAGAGCGTAAGCTAGTGATGCTTTCGGCTACTGGACTCTCGCCATCTTGGGTGCAACACTCCACCGCTTCACCTAGCAGCACGGCGCTTGTATTGCTCTCCCACAACCCCGTTTTCACGGTTTACAAATGTTTCTACTAAATTTTTTATAAAAGAAAAAAAGTGTTTTAAAAATTACACAGCCTCGGGTTACGGGTGTGATCGAGGGCATGTCAGACCTGGAATCTCATTTTGAAGGCACTGTTATCGAGAAGTCATTTTCGTCCATCTTTCATTCATGTCACAGACATGAACATTACTGGTCACGGGCGTGACATTGACGGAGCCACTTCCGTTCCCGATTCAGCCTTGTTGGGAATAATTTTCGGCAGTTGTTGAAAGTTTTGAAGTGAAAGTGGTGACCTGTGTGGCATGTTCGCGCGGGCTGTGTGGGCAGGAATGACGGCTAATCAGGTCGGCAAGCGTTATGCAAGCAGCGTGTTCCCAGAAGGTAACCGAGCGGATAGGTTGGTTATCCGCGGAGTTCGCCATGACCGACGTGATGCAGAATCATATGGAGTTCACTGGGTCCGGGTTGCAGACTGGAGTGGAGCTCGGGAGATCGGCATAGAGTGTGTCTTGGTCTTGCTCTGGTGGTGTGGTTGGTGGTAACCGCGGAGTTCGCCGGTTAGTGCGGACTGGTGCCAAAGTTCGCCAGTTATTGTAGACAGGTTCTAGTGTCCGCCGATTTGTGCGGACTGGCCCTTGTATTCGCTGGTGCTGAGTTCACACCAGGGATGGCTGGTGGTGTGGATTTGGTGTAGATCTGTATCAAGTCCAGATGTGATCAGTCCGGGAGGTCGCGCGGTTAGCGCAGACTGCTTTCTTTGCCCGCCGAGTTCAGTAGCTGTGTAACAACCCCATCCGTTCATATGGTATATACTAGAAGATTCGGCCGGGGCCCCACAACATATATCACAAAACAGGCAGAAAAGTTACGAAATGATAGCAGAGTAGCGCAGCGCACCTTAACACATTGCATTCTAGCGGAAGCCTATACTAACACTTGAACTCCACACTTGAATGCCCAACATATAAAACAACTCCACATTGTATATATAATAGGAATGTCTTACAACAACACGAAAGTTGGTCTTATGACCTTACAAGGCTTTCAAACAGTGGCCTAAACATTGACGCGCATGCCGGCCACACTAAAAGAAAACACAACAGTCATTCCAATAGCCTAAGAGGGCTAGCAGCAGCAGCAACAGCAGGGACATCAACCTTTATGCGTCCCACTTGGCTCTCCAGCACCTGTACAGGGACAATCCACCCAACGGTGGCAAACAGAAGCAACGGTCAGCGTTCAGCTGACCAAATTATAACAACCCTACCCCTTTTCCGGGGCAGCGGTATTCTTCCCTGCATGCATAACATTCACAAGCATGTATATAATTCATACAAATGTGCTCTCACGCACACACATGTCATCACAATCGTCAGCCACCCGGCCCGACGATCCGTCCACTCAGGGCACATTCTTGGTGTACCGGCGAACCAGTTTCCCACCACCGTATCAGGGCCACAACCCAACGACAACTCTCTTGAGCATTTACTCCATGGCGTGCAGCCGGAGTTCTAGTCTTAAAACACCGGGATGGCCCGTAGCCCCCCATTGTGTCATGGCACGCAGGCCTAAGACTCTCGCTATGCGCTCCAACAGACCGCACCTTCTAGTCCACGTCCGACGGACATAACGCAGGTCGGATCCTCCACCCCCCTTTGCTCAAATCGCCTTGCCTTCACCGAGTACGACATACTCGCGGCTTAATCAAAGGCGCGGGTCGGTCTCACCAATCCTGTTCTTGACATTCAAGCCTGGGTATTTATTATACCCATTCATCTTACAACATCAGCGGGTCTTTCCTGGACACACCAGTACTTCCTGTTACTCGTTCACAGGTACGACACCGCAATATCACAAATGTCAGGGGTCTTTCCTGGGCACACCAGTACTTCCTGCTACTCTCTTCACAGGTACCACCTACGACATCAAACATCACAAAGAGCCTTTCCTGGTCACACCAGTACTTCATGTTACTTATTCACAGGTACGACCCAATAGCACACGCATAACACGGATATTTCCTGGACTACCACTCCAGTACTTCCTGCTACTACCCTTCACAGGCATAACCCGTTTGAAAGAATTAGTGCCTAAACACCTAGAGGGGGGGGGGTGAATATGTGTACTTTTTCTTTTGCTTTTAAGGCAAAAAATTTGTTCTGTAATGTAAGCAGAAATTGCAAATTCTACAACTACACAACACATCAATCACAGAAATAATTCAACACAGAGTGCACACAGATTTTTATAGTGGTTCCCCAAGGTCTGGGTACATCCACTTTCCCACTTCGCCTATCTAGCAGTGTACTAGATTCGGCCTAACTTCTGCACTTCACCTCAGATCCATAGATCTTACAGCAGCTCAGAACCCAAACCAGGTTTCTACAACTCAGAGTGTCCCCACTCCTACAACTCAGGCAAACAACCCTACCTCAGCCTTCACCAAGACCTACACTTAGAGAACACAGTCTCCTACAACTCAGGAACAAAGCCCTACCTCAGTCTTCAACAAGACCTACACTCAGAGATCTAAATCTCCTACACTCAGCCTTTATAAAATAGGCTTACAGTTCAGATCTATACAAGATCTTATAAAAAATAATGTTTACAAAGTAATTAACCATAATCAAGATAGAGAGAGAAGGGTTGGCTGACTTCTTGATGAGTTCTTGGAAGAACTTGACAGAGATCAACCTCTCTTAGCTTTCTTCAAAGCTTCTTGAATCTGAACTCAGTAGGGTTGAACTCTTGAGAAATTGATTCTTCAATCAACTTCCGACTTGAGATTCAGATCTTAATCTGAATCTTACTTAGCAGCCTGGCTCAGCAACTGCTCTTCTTAGAAGGAGCTCTCTCTCTCCAACTTCTTCTAGATCTTCTGTCGAAAATCTTCTATATAATTACTTCTCTCTTAGTTGTTGTTAGTTGGTTGTGATTGATCATCTCTTTCTGTTGAAGGAGAAAGCCTTTATATAATCTTCCTCCATGGTAACCGGCTGATCCGGTTTCTAACAACCTTCTGACAGCTTTGACAGTTGTAGTTGACCGGTTTGAAATGATAGCTGTCAAGTCATCCAGTCACTTCTTGAAAATACTGTCTCTGTCTGAAAGTGCGAGACTGATCTTCATTATGTGTCGACACAAATAGACTAAGTGTCGACAGAAGTGGACTAAGTGTCGACACTAGCCTTGATGGTGTCGACACAACTCCTTGTGTTGTTGTAACAGCTTCTCGACACTGCTTATTTAGAATGTGTCTACACTGATTGAGTGTGTCGACACAAACACTTCTTCACTTTAACTTTGTTGAAATTTGCAGTGTGTCGACACATCTTCATTGTGTCGACACAAGTACTTCTTTACTGTAACTTTGTTGAAACTTGCTGTGTGTCGACACAAGTCCCGTGTGTCGACACAGTTGATGTTGACAAATACTTCAGTGTGTCGACACAGCCTCCTGGTGTCGACACATTTGATGTCGACTAAGCTTCTCTGGGTGTCGAAACTGCCTTTAAGTGTCGACACGATTAATGTCGACTATTCTTCACAGTGTGTCGACACTGCCTGTATGTGTCGACACATTTCTTCTGGTGTCGACTCTGCCTTTCCTGGTGTCGACACAATTTACTCCAAGTGTCGACACAACTTTTCTCTAGTGTCGACACAAGTCTTCATAAGTGTCGACACTGCTTCTCTAGGTGTCGACACATGAACTTAGAAATTTTTCTGCATTTCCTGCAACTACTTAACCTGCACATATAAACTCAAAATACATCAAATACACCTTAATGCATATCATTGAGTAGGATGAGGCTTCTTCAAATCTGGTACACATTTTCCAATATACCCAACAATCTCCCCCTATTTGGAAAAGTCATAACCCTTAGTCAATGATATACACCATACATAACAAATACACAATATGGTGTATAACAACATTAAGTGACAGAGTAATTACTTAAAAACAAAACATAACAGATATTTCAACACAGAATAAGTATGCTAACACAATGAGCATTCATAATAGTTTTGTTTCAACTACCAAAAATTTCTTTAATCAAAAGTTTACATGAATTTTAACACAAAATATCACAAAGATGTAAACTTAAGAAAATCTAATCTAAGGCTGCTCTTGCTCCTTGATGACAATGCCATTGCCAGATTGAATCTTGACTTGAACTGGAACATCAGTGTCATCAGCTGGTTTTTTGCCTTTTAGATCTGCCTTCTTTAGCTCTTCAGCCCTTATCTTTTGTCTTTCAAAATAATGATAAGGCTTAGGGAAATACTTGCTAGGCTCCTGTGCATTAGGAGGTAGCTTCCCAAGTTTAGCTTTTCTTCTATATTGAACTATAACTTCTTGTCTGGCTTCATGTTTTCTCCACTCTTGTTCAGAGTACCATTTGCCCCTCTCTAGGAAATTGTCCTTTGCAGCTTTCCAAGCAGTCATGATGATATTTCTAGATGTTGGGCTCCACTGCTTAAAATCTAGCCTTAATTCAGTCTGTTCTCTGAACCTTTTCTTAGACAATAAAGCCTCTTGCTCTTTCAAAGATGCCTCTGACATAGGATTGTCTACTTTCTCAATGATCACATTTGGAGCACCTTCAGGAGGGCTGTACATGGACTGTATCTCTTGATGTATCATCTCAAAATCAGCTGGAGGGTAGATCACTTGAGCAACTTCAGCTTGTTCCCCTCCAAAATATGCAGGATGCACTCCAGATTCAGCAACATTGTCATCATCACACAGGGGTGGATAGCCAAGTGTGGCTCTGATGCTATTGGAAATCCATTTAGCATGGTCAGATCCAGCTTTGACTAATACCCTCTCCCCCTTTATGACTTCTCTGGCCACATGATCCCTAAGATCATCCTTTTGGAATCTGACTTGTTCATTCAGAAAATTTACTCCATCTTTATAGAATGCTTTTAATTTCAATAGCTGTCCAGAAATTGTCTTTTAGGAATCTGTAATAGCAGTTTTTACAGCAGCTATTCCTTCTTGTAGTTGATTGGCAAACTCAGCCTTGGCAGCAGTCATTGCTTCAGTCTGGGCAGCTGCAAGAGTCTTCATTTCAGTTACTATCACATTATGTGATTCAGTTAGATTTTCATTCATTGTAATCTGATTCTCAAGAACATATCCTTGTTTTACAACCATATCATCCACTTGAGTCTTTATCTTCTCTTGGTGTGTAGCTAGGAAAACCACTGCATTGCCTCCCTTGTGAAAGCAATCAGCCATTTCCTTCTTATTTTGATTCACTTCAAATCTTATTGATTTTATATCGGTTGCCAAAGAGAGTTGTAGATATTTATGTGTCTCATCTATATACTTCTCCATTGCAATCCTTTGCTCATCCAAGTTCACTTGCGTAGATACTAACAAAGAATTATAATCAATTGTTGGAGCAGGCTGTGGAGCCACAGTTTGTAATGCTTTCTTGTAGTTCTGGCTTCTTCTTTTGAAGACCATGAGCTTCCTTTTCTTGGCTCTTGAAGCCTCTTCATCCTCAGATGCTGAGGTACTAACAATGTCAACTTTATCTTTAGGACTAGGATGCAAGTCCTGTGCAGTCTTAGGTAGCTCCCCCTGCACCCTTTGCTCCTTATTCTCATTTCTTTCAGTCTCCTTATGAAACTTTACATGCTCCCCATCAAGGTCTACCTTCTCCCCCTCAAAAACTGCTTTCTCTCCCTCAAAATCAGTTTGTAACAAATCAGGGAACAACTCTTCTGGGGTATACTCCTATTGAGAAGGGATTGGAGATTCTCTTATCTCAGGAGCATCATCAGCAACTGATGTATCTTCCAAGACAACATCTTGTGGTTGACTATTTAACTGAGTTTGCTGATCAACATCAAATAAAGACTCAGTTAATACTTCATCCTCAATATGGAAAATTGATTGATTAACTTCACTGATTACCTGAAGTATTGTTTGTGTTGCCATTTCACTGTCCAAGTGAGTAGGCTCAGCCACATGTTGAGGCTCCCCCTGGAGTGGATCCAGGTGAATAGGGCTAGCAGATGGTTGATCCCCCTGCCTCTGTGCATCTTCATTCCTTACTGGTGGCCTTCCAGTATTATCAGCTTCCTCCTCATTAGAACTAAAAACTACTTGCTCCTCTGAGCTACTGGATGATTTAGGAGCCATATGACTTTCTTCTTCTTCTTCTGTGGAGGTGTTCCCTTCTCTGGAGTAGGCATGTCCTTATTTAACACCATATCCCACCTTGAGATAATTCTGACATCCATTCTCCTCATGTGATTAATGTTAGAACCAGCAGCATGGTTCATGACTTCTGGAATAGTGTCAGCTAAGTACAGACTCATAATTCTACCCAGATTGGGCTTCTTCAGACTTTCCTTAATCTTTTCAAACATCACTGCTGACCAATTAGTTTTTAGCTTAAAGATGATTCTTGTCATTAAGCTGAACATGTGAGCTGATATCCTATCATGCCCAACTGGTTTGCTCAGAATCACTTTTCCTACCACTTCAGACAAGAACTTGCCTTGCATGTTCATGCATTTCCTGTTAAAAACTGAACCAATTTCATGGTTGAATCTAATCCACACCATTGCAGTGCCTCCCTTGTCTTAGATGTAGGTACATCTTCCTCTTCTTTAGTTCTTAATAGATGTAGAACTTTTCTTAGACTCTTCTGGGTGAGTTTTACTTTTACTCCATGGACTATGGATTTAATCTTGAGTCCAGTCTCATCAAGTGTAGCTGCACCAAAGAATTCGAGTACTTCCTTCTTCCAAATCTTGGTTGGTTCTGAAACTAGAACTTCCAACCCATTCGCTGCAATTAGGGTTACTACCTCCTTAATTTCTGATTCCGCATCGTCAAAGGCATGACGTACTAGCTCATATCCCTCATGGACGTTCTCCTCGAGCTTTGGCGCCATTAGGGTTTTGAGAAATCTTGAATTTAGAAGAGAGAGATGTCGACACAAAGTTTTGGTCTCGAAACTATTGAGAATGTGTCGACAAACAATGTTGAAGACCTATTTATACCTTTCTAAAAACGAAGGTGAAAGGGCGCATCAAAATCCTCTAAATGTGTCGACACTGTTGAAAAGTGTCGACACTGACTACTTAAGTCTCGACAACGGTGTTGACTACTATGTGTCGACACCAATTATAATGTGTCGACACAAATACATCTGCGCTCGACGATTAGTCAAAACTCTACTCGATGAAATCTGTATAATCCTAAGTGTCGACACCACTTCTGGATATGCCGACACCTACTCTGGATGTGTCGACACCATTTCTCTGAAGTGTCGACACAGACTTTCTAGATGTGTCGACATCATTTCTCTGAAATGTCGACACCTACTCTATGTGTCGACACAAACAACTTCTTGTGTCGACACCATTTTACTTAGCCAATTTTGTGAAACTAATCTAAGTTCAACATTCCTAATTCAATTTTAAACTTATTGAATTTAGTTTCATCTAGGGGCTTAGTAAACATATCAGCAATCTGATTATCAGTTTTAACAAATTCTAGGGAAATGTCATCTTTCTCAACATGTTCTCTAAGAAAATGGTATCTAATTTCTATATGCTTAGTCCTACTATGTGAGACAGGATTATTAGCTATAGAAATTGCACTTGTAGAATCACAAAACAAAGGTGTTCTACTTACTTGAATACCATAATCTACTAGCTGGTGTTGAATCCATAAAAGTTGTGCACAACAGCTTCCTACAGCAACATATTCTGACTCAGCTGTGGAGATTGCCACACTGGTCTGCTTCTTACTGCTCCAAGACACCAGTCTTCCACCTAGAAATTGACAGGTTCCTGTAGTACTCTTCCTATCTTCTTTGCAACCTGCAAAATCTGCATCTGAATAACATGTCAGTACAAAATCTCCATTCATAGGGTACCAAAGGCCTAGATAAGGTGTGCCCTTAAGATATCTCAAAATCCTTTTGACTGCAGTCAGATGAGATTCTTTAGGGCATGCTTGGTACCTAGCACAGACACATGTAGCATACATGATATCTGGTCTACTAGCAGTCAAATATAGAAGGGAGCCAACTATCCCTCTATACAATGTTTCATCTACAGGTTTCCCTGCATCATCTTTGCTTAAAGACATACTTGACCCCATATGTGTTTTCATGGTAGTGGATGATTCCATACCATACTTCTTTATCAACTCTATGGTGAACTTAGACTGGCATATGGACAGGTCATCTTCAGTCTGTCTTACTTGGAGACCCAAGAAGAACTTAAGTTCCCCCATACTGCCCATTTCAAATTTTCCTTGCATAAGTTTTGCAAACTTTTTGCAAAGATTACTTTCAGTAGACCCAAATATTATGTCATCTACATATATTTGGACTAGGATAATCTTTCCTTTAGATTCCCTAAGGAATAGAGTCTTGTCTATTTTCCCCCTTGAGAATTTGTTCTCAATGAGAAAACTAGACATGGTTTCATACCAAGCCCTTGGAGCTTGTTTCAACCCATACAAAGCCTTCCTAAGTCTATAAACATAATCAGGTTTGAGAGGATCAACAAAACCTGAGGGCTGCTCTACATAGACTTCTTCCTTTAGATCTCCATTTAGGAAGCTGACTTAACATCCATTTGGAATACCTTAAACCCTTGATATGTTGCATAGGCAAGGAACATCCTTATTGCTTCTAGTCTTGCTACTGGGGCAAAAGTTTGATCAAAATCAATACCTTCTTCCTACTTATATCCTTTTGTAACAAGTCTAGCTTTATTCTTTATAATGATTCCATTCTCATCCAATTTGTTCCTAAAGATCCACTTTGTTCCAATGATGTTGTGGTCTTTGGGTTTAGGAACAAGCTTCCAGACCTTGCATCTTCTGAACTGATTCAGCTCCTCTTGCATGACATCAATCCAATGAGTGTCTAGAACTGCTTCTTCAAATTTCTTTGGTTCCACTTGTGATAGGAAGCTGGAGCAAAGAACAGTGCTCAAATTCCTGCTTCTTGTTTGCACTTATTGTCTTGGATCACAAATTATTTGATTGGCTGGATGATCCTTTAAGTGTCTATTAGCTGGAGGTAGTCTATCTTCAGGTTGTACACCTCCAGCCTCTTCATTTAGCTGCACCTCTTGGTCTTCTTCAGCATCTAGAGAGTCTTGTACTCCCCCTGGACAGCAACCACCATTTTCCAATTGCTAAGTTGCAGTAGAACCTTCTGCAATGGTAAGCTTGTCCATCCTCTCAGTTATACCTGTAGAGCTGCATACACTACTTGACAACTCACTGTTAATCAGTCTTGTTTCATCAAAGACTATATGTACAGACTCTTCTACAACTTGAGTAATCAAGTTGTAGACTCTATAAGCCTTACTATTGTTGCTGTACCCAACAAAGATCCCCTCTTGAGATTTGGCAGCAAACTTGGTTAGATGAAACTTGCCATTATTAAGTATATAACACTTGCAACCAAAGATCCTGAAATAGGATAAATTTGGTTTTCTGCCCTTCACAATCTCATAGGGAGTCTTTTTGTGGCACTTGGTGATAGTAGCCCTATTGATTACATGACATGCAGTGTTTACTGCCTCAGCCCAGAAATATTCTAGGAGAGGTGTCACTCAATAGAGTTCTACCAGCCTCTATCAATGTTCTATTCTTCCTTTCAGCAATACCATTTTGCTGAGGTGTTCTAGGTGAGAAAAACTCTTGAAATATCCCAAATTCTTCACATAGCTTTGTCATACTTTCAGACTGAAATTCAGTACCATGGTCACTTCTGATTTTGACCACTGTACTGTCAAACTCATTCTGAATTTATTTAACAAAACTATATAAGATACTTGGGGTTTTAGATTTTTGTCTTAGGAAGAACACCCAGGAATATCTAGAATAGTCATCTACTATCACAAATGTGTAGACCTTCCTACCTAGACTGTGAACTGGCATAGGACCAAATAGATCCAATGCAAGAGGTAGAGACACCTCACTGAATCCTTGTTTTCAAGGCTATGAAAGGTGGATTTGGTCTGCTTGCCTTTTTGACAAGCTGAGCATATCCCATCCTTTATACACTTAACTTGAGGACCATTCCTCACTAACTCTTTGCTAAAGAGTTGGCCAATAGTCTTATAGTTAAGATGAGCCAGTCTCTTGTGCCATTTAACACAATGTGAGACTCTCTCATCATCTACAAGACAAATATGAGAAACATTGTTTTCACACACAAAGTCAAGACAATAAACATTTCTCTTCCTATATCCTGTCAAAATGATCTTTTGATCACTTGACCTTTTGATATGACAACCATTCTTGACAAATGAGATGTTATATCCTAAATCACTCAGGTGACTTATGCTAATGAGGTTATGTTTCAAACCCTTCACATAGGCCACTTGAGTGATAGTAATCTGGTTACTAGAAATGTTACCAAAGCCTTTGATGATTCCTTTTTCTGAACCACCAAAGGTAACTTTAGGGCCATCCATGATAGGTGTGTAGTCCTTCAGCAACCCCTTTGTTCCAGTCATGTGCCTGGAACATCCACTGTCCAAGTACCATATTGGGGCATGACAACTTGGACTCACCTGCAAGAAAGATTACCTTACCTTAGAACCAAAATGAGTTTTGGGTCCTTGATTCATGTTAGCCTGAAATCTAACAAATCTGCCTGTAGGTCTTCTCACAGGCAGACTGTTATTCTCCTTGACACTAGAATTGTGCCAACAATCTATGGCAAAGTGGCCTACCTTGCCACAACACCAGCACTCAAACTTGTTGTACCTTTGTTTAGGTACAACCCTAGCTGAATTATCTACATCAGACTTCTTGTTCTGTGCTGGGACTTTGCCTTTAGATTTGGACCTAGCAGTCCAGGTAGGGTTTTTAAACCCTAATCCAGCCTTACCCTTTTGAGGTGCAAACTCATCAATCAATGGTAGAACAGATTTAGGTTTAGAAAAGCTAGCCACTTTCTCTTTCTCCTTCTGAAGTCTAACCTCCAGATTTCTAATCTGATCATTCTTAAATGTAATAGTACCAATCTGAATAACTGTAATGTTTTTCAATCTGGCAATCTCATTCAGTTTTTGATCTAACAACTTCTCTGAATCTACTGCAGCCAACTTAAGACTAGCAATCTCCTTTGCCTGAGTTTTGACCAAGGTTTTGCTTTTCTTCAAGGCCTGCAACAAGTCTCTATATTCATCAATTAACTGATGAATATCTCCTTTAGATTCAGACACACCCACATCACTTGATGCAGATGTATCTGACTCTGACTCAGTACTATAAGTTGAACTAGAAGAACAACTTTGTACCTTACTTGGTCCAGGCTGATCCTGACTCTTGTCTCCTTCAGATATAGCCATCAGTCCCTTGCACTGATGGTCTTCATGCTCATAAATTGAGTTCATTAGCTGCATGAACTCATCTTCTTCCTCTTCAGCAAATAATCCAATGTAGGCTTCAGCTTCTGATTCTGTTTCTGAAGATGACTGGTCTGTCAGACTCTTGTCTTTCTTTGCAACAAAGGACTTTTCCTTTTTGCTCTTAAACTGAGTCTTCCTTTTGTCAGCTGACTCCTTCCTCTTTTCAGGACAGTCAGCCACTACATGTCCCTGTCTATTACAGCAATATCACACAATCTTTGAAGATGTAGCTTTTCTTGGCTTGGACCTGCTTCTGTCATTCCTGGATGACTTTCTCTTGTGATAGTAGTCATCTTTTGGCTGAGAAGTGGAAGGCTTAGACCTCCACTGCCTCTTCTTTAGAAATCTTTGAAAGTGCATAGTAAAAGCAGCAAAGTCTTCATCACTTTCACTGCTATCAAAACTCTTGCTATCTGAATTATCTGTGACAGCCTCAGCAATTATTTTAGGTGGAGATGGAGACTTGCTTCTATACTTCTTAGTGGCTTCAGTATTGAAGGCCACGGACTTTTCCTTGTGCTCCACTCTAGTATTCTTCTCTTCCTCCTTTCTAGCCATTAACTGCATCTCATAAGATAGCAGTTTTCCAAACAAAGTTGGAGGAGGTATATCAGCAAGTTTGGCCACTTCCCTAATGACACAAATCTTGGTGTCCCAGTCCTTAGTCAGGGATCTTAAGAACTTGTCATTCAGCTCATAGTTGCCGAAGTCTCTTCCATAGGACATCAACTCATTAACTATCCTATAGAACTTCTTGTAACATTCTGTAATGCTATCAGACTTTCCTTGTCTGAAGCTTTCATATTCCTAATTTAACATTGACTTCCTATCTTGTCTTACTTCCTCTGATCCCTCCATATAGACTATTAATGTGTCCAACATTTCTTTAGAGGTTTTACAATGAATTAAGTTCTGAAATGTTGAATCATCAATGACACTAACAATAATATTCTGGGCTCTCTCGTCCATAGTGGCCAGGATGATTTCATCTTTAGTTATTTCAGAAAAGTACTTGAGAGTTTTCTGATTTGCATCCAGAATGAATATCTTCATTGACACATATGAGCCTTCTTTGACTGAAATATATATCCTTGGGTCAGAAGCTTCCATAAAGAGTCTGACCCTCTCTTTCCATATGCCAAATATCTCTTTTCTACATATTGACAATTTCATTGACCCCAGCTCTTTGTGATTCTCACTAGAACCCATTTTCTTGATTCTTTCTTGATTCTTAAATCTGCCTTAAGGATCTCACTCTGACCGTTAAGTCCTTCTTTGAGCAACCTCGCTTTGATACCACTTGAAAGAATTAGTGTCTAAACACCTAGAGGGGGGGGGGTGAATATGTGTACTTTTTCTTTTGCTTTTAAGGCAAAAAATCTGTTCTGTAATGTAAGCAGAAATTGCAAATTCTACAACTACACAACACAGCAATCACAGAAATAATTCAACACAGAGTGCACACAAATTTTTATAGTGGTTCCCCAAGGTCTGGGTACATCCACTTTCCCCCTTCGCCTATCTAGCAGTGTACTAGATTCGGCCCAACTTCTACACTTCACCTCAGATCCACAGATCTTACTGCAGCTCAGAACCCAAACCAGGTTCCTACAACTCAGAGTGTCCCCACTCCTACAACTCAGGCAAACAGCCCTACCTCAGCCTTCACCAAGGCTTACACTCAGAGAACACATTCTCCTACAACTCAGGCACAAAACCCTACCTCAGTCTTCAACAAGACCTACACTCAGAGATCTAAATCTCCTACACTCAGCCTTTATATAATAGGCTTACAGCTCAGATCTATACAAGATCCTACAAAAAATAATGTTTACAAAGGAATTAACCACAACCCAGATAGAGAGAGAAGGGTTGGCTGGCTTCTTGATGAGTTCTTGGAAGAACTTGACAGAGATCAACCTCTCTTAGCTTTCTTCAAATCTTCTTGAATCTGAACTCAGTAGGGTTGAACTCTTGAGAAATTGATTCTTCAATCAGCTTCTGACTTGAGATTCAGATCTTAATCTGAATCTTACTTAGCAGCCTGGTTCAGCAACTGCTCTTCTTAGAAGGAGCTCTCTCTCTCCCACTTCTTCTAGATCTTCTGTCGAAAATCTTCTGTATAATTACTTCTCTCTTAGTTGTTGTTAGTTGGTTGTGATTGATCATCTATTTTTGTTGAAGGAGAAAGCCTTTATATAGTCTTCCTCCATGGTAACCGGCTGATCCAGTTTCTAACAACCTTCTGACAGCTTTGACAGTTGTAGTTGACCGGTTTGAAATGATAGCTGTCAAGTCATCCAGTCACTTCTTGAAAATACTGTCTCTATCTGAAAGTGTCGAGACTGATCTTCATTATGTGTCGACACAAATAGACTAAGTGTCGACACAAGTGGACTAAGTGTCGACACTAGCCTTGATGGTGTCGACATAACTCCTTGTGTTGTTGTAACAGCTTCTCGACACTGCTTCTTTAGAATGTGTCGACACTGATTGAGTGTGTCGACACAAACACTTCTTCACTTTAACTTTGTTGAAACTTGCAGTGTGTCGACACATCTTCATTGTGTCGACACAAGTACTTCTTTACTTTAACTTTGTTGAAACTTGTTGTGTGTCGACACAAGTCCTGTGTGTCGACACAGTTGATGTTGACAAATACTTCAGTGTGTCGACACAGCCTCCTGGTGTCAACACATTTGATGTCGACTAAGCTTCTCTGGGTGTCGACACTGCCTCTAAGTGTCGACACGATTAATGTCGACTATTCTTCACAGTGTGTCGACACTGCCTGTATGTGTCGACACATTTCTTCTGGTGTCGACTCTGCCATTCCTGGTGTCGACACAATTTACTCCAAGTGTCGACACAACTTTTCTCCAGTGTCGACACAAGTCTTCATAAGTGTCGACACTGCTTCTCTAGGTGTCGACACATGGACTTCGAAATTTTTCTGCATTTCCTGCAACTACTTAACCTGCACATATAAACTCAAAACACATTAAATACACATTGATGCATATCATTGAGTAGAGTGAGGCTTCTTCAAATCTGGTACACATTTTCCAATGTACCCAACACCGTTGACTCCTTAAACTACACGTTTATCACGGAGTCTGCTCCGGTTCGTATGCAACATCACCAATCTAGACCAACCTGTCCAGATGAGCTTCACACATCATGCCTATTCCGTACTCCATTTCCGGATCTATATGCCAACAAAAGGGGATTTCATAAATCACTCAAAAGACTCCCAAAATCAGCCACCTTTTGGTGGGGGGAATCACATGCATATGCCAAAAAGGAAGCCTTCACATGGCTAGAAAGAAAGGTCGTTACCCTTGAAAACCACTTTGGTGACATGAAGTTCCTTGTTGGCTAGGAAGAGCTTTTCCTCCGCAAAATTGGCCTCGGATCACCACTCGACACTTACCAGCTCCACCACCGAACATCCCCTCTTCTTCTTCACCGTATTCCTTTGCCTTTCTCTCTCTAAACTTTTAGAAAGATGAAGGCAATAACAAAATGAGAATACGTTCTCTGTTTTCGGCCTTTAGGAAGCAGGAAAGAAGCTCAGTCCTTGGATCCAGGCTGAGAAAAATGGACGGCTACGAAAAATCGGGAAAACCGATTTACGCGTCCGACACGCCCCGTGACACGCCCGTGTCACAGGCCGTGTCGCTAAGCGGTGCTCAACCCGCCTTATCCCCAAAACAGGTCACCGCCACGAGACACGCCCCGTGTCAGCCAAGCCATGCCCGTGACACAAATCCGCGTTCGACGATCTGCGTTCGACGATTAGGCAGCGATCGTCGAGCTCGCCAGCGATTGTCGAGCTCACCAGCGATCGTCAAACAACGCGTTCGGCGATTTCCGTTCGACGATTTCGCGCGTTCGACGATTTCCCCAGCGTTCGACGATTTCCGTTCGACGATTTGCCAGTCCACGAAGCCTTTGCTAAATCATCGAGCTCAATTCGTTGAACACAAAATTTCATCGACCTGACGCCGAACCCGAGCGGGACACGCCCTCTGTCACGCCCGTGCTCCAGGGCGTGACCACCCAAAATTTTCCGTCGAACGAAATTTACCTGCTGAAAAATTGGGCTGTTACAACCCTTCCCTCCTACAAGAAATTTCATCCACGAAATTAGTATAGAGGTTGGCAACCAGGAAGCAAAAGGTTATAACATTAAAATTCTCATGTTACAACAACATATTCTCACTCTCCACTCATTATAGAAACAGCTCAGAAAACTCCACTCGCATGGTTTGCTCTCGCTCCCATGTAAGTTCCTCACGGCCGCAGTTGTCCCACCGGACTTTAACCATTCCGACCGTCTTGTTCCACAACTGTTTCTCGGCTCGATCCTCGATCTGAATGGGTATAACTCTCGTTGTTAGCCCATACTCCACCGACACACGATCATCCACGATCACTTGAGCTGGATCTTTAACGGCCTTCCGAAGCACTGAGATGTGAAACACATCATGTAATACACCCAAGTCTGCCAAAAGAGCTAGCCGATATGCCGCTTCTCCGACTCGCTCAACCACTTCAAATGGACCCAAATATCTTGGACTCAAATTTTTCAAACGTCGAATCCGGGAGACACCTTTGAAGGGCTTGATCTTCAAGTAGACCCAATCACCAACCGCGAACTCCACGTTCCGGTGCTTGACGTTGTCGTACTTCGCTTGAAGATCTTGAGCAATGAGTAGCTTCTCTCAAATCGTCCGAATGGTTGAATTTGCCTCATCGACCTCATTTCGATTATACACTCGAGCTTCGCCCGCTTCTACCCAAGCCAAGGGAGTACGACACTTCCTTCCATATAGCGCTTCATACGGTGCCATCCCAATGCTCGCTTGGTAGCTGTTATTATAGGCAAACTCCACCATGTAGAGATGATCTTCCCATCTCTTTCCGAAGTCGAGGGCGCACATCCAGAGCATGTCCTCCATCGTTCTGTTGGTACGTTCAGTTTGGCCATCCGTTTGGGGATGAAAGGCCGCACTGAATGTCAACTTCGTGCCCAACAGTCGGTGAACTAGCCTCCAGTCATTTGACGTGAATCGCCCATCTCGATCACTTACGATGCTCCGAGGAACACCGTGAAGCCGTACAATGTGGTCAACATATAATTTTGCCAAACTTTCGACCGAATCATCCCGCCTGTTCGGGAGAAAATGTGCCACTTTAGTTAGCCGGTCAACAATCACCCAAATGGAATCATTTCCTCGCTGAGATCTCGGCAACCCGTGCACAAAATCCATGGAAATATCATCAAACTTCCACTCTGGGATCGGCAGCGACTTCAAATAACCACCCGGCTTTGGCATTACGCCTTCACCATCACACATGTTTAGCATTTGGCCACATAGAGGGCAATATCTCTCTTGAGTCCTGGCCACCAGAATAGCTTTTTCATATCATTGAATATCTTCGTGCTCCCGAGGTGAATGAAATACTTTGTATAATGTGCTTCATACATCAGTTCTTCCCCCAATTTACCCACATTCGGGACGCACAAACGGCCCTCTTTTCGCAAAAGACCGTCATTCCAGGAGAATTTGCCCTCTGACCCCTCGTTAACATAGCGTAAGAGATCTTCATCTAACCCCGTTGCTCGTCGAATCCGGTCTGCAAGGTCACATTGCACCTCCGTCCAGTTCAGACATGCATTGGCGGTAGAATTCTTGTCAACACAATAAATCTCCAACGCTTCTAGCTCCTGGATGAGACGTTCATCATGCCATTGTTGTTGGAGTTACCATTGTGATCTGTAAGTGATCAAACATGTAATCTCACTGCCAACGCGATATGAGCCTGCAGGGTCGCACATAAGAGATGTGGAGAAGTTGGATGATTGACTGTGTTGGTAAAGGTTACCAATCACCGACCTGAATGAGGTTGTGGGCAAAGTGTTGCCTTAAAGAAGAGTCGGGTTGGGCATGGTGTCGCCTTGGAGGATTGGTGCTCGGATTCTCACCGATCGACGAGAATCGTCGAGAAGTGTTCTCTGATTCTCGCCGATCGACGAGAATCGTCGACCCTGTTCGACGTGTATCGTCGGTGATTCTCGACGATCGACGAGAATCGTCAACCTACGATTCTACGTGAATCATCGGGCATTCTCGCCGATTGATTCTCGCCGAATCTGCTGGTGATTCTCGCCGACCGGTTCTCGCTAGCCGATACTCGCCGATCCTAAGCGATACTCGCCGATCCTTAGTGATTCTCGACGATCGATTCTCACCGATCGGATGGTGATTCTCGCCGATTCTGGAACCCTTATTCTTGGGTGGTCTGCGGATAGCGACACTCCTAAGTCTATTTTATACTTTAGGTATAAATAGAACACTTAGGGTTTTTCGGGATGACATCTTCTGATCAAATCGAACCCGACGGAAGAGTTCCGTTCTTCGTTCCGCCGATCCCGAATCCCGCCGCTGACGGAAGGGTTCCGCCGCCGCCGTGTTCGCTCCGTCGACCTCCTTCTCTCCGGCGATCGTCGCTGGTGCTGCTCTTCCTGGCGCGGACCTAGCAGTCCGTGGAATAGCAAGGTGCGGTCATCGTCCTTCCCGATCTTCCGTGCGACGGAAAGCTCGGTGTTCTCCCGCTCGTGTGGATTTCTGCAGAGACGCGAATATTATTCCACGAAGAACTCGCCACCAGCAGGAATACAAAGTTTGGAGCATCTCCGTTGAGTTGTGACTCAACACCACCGAGGTAATTTTGCCTAGTTGTTTGTTAACTTCTTGATTCAACTATCATGGCCCGATCCCATTTCTTTTGGGTTTTCTTGATGTTTTTATTTCCGCTGCGTGCACAAGTGTTGTGCCATCCTCATAGAGAAACCCAACAGTGGTATCAGAGTCAGGTTTCAGCCATGATTGTTGTTTTGGAAGTTTTGTTATTCCAGTGCGTGTAAACCTAGGGATTTAGAAGTATTCTAAATGTCTAGATTTAGTCTTGGCACCCCGCCAAGAACGTCTGGGATTGCGTGGGAATTTCTAATTGTTAGAAATTGTGATCTCGTTAGCAGTAACCATCCCTCGATTCTGTTTTGGATTTTGAATCCAACAAAGAGAGATGAGCTTGTCTACTGCTTTAAGTTGAGTTGTCTTTGCCTTTGTCCAATGCATGTAAATATGAGGATTTGGAAGTTTTCGGATGTTCAGATTTAGCCCTTCCTTCTATCAATTGTTGATGGTGTCAGGATGTGCACATAAGGGATGCATGTGGTTTAGAATTATTTTTCTTTGGATGTGCACATTGATCAAATGTTGATCATCGTTAGCTGTTAACCCATAATTAAATCCCTTCATCAAATATTAAGTGTTCGGATGCCTTCCGATGGATGACACTCTTCCTGCCTCGATCGATGAAGTGTGGGCTTGCCAAAGCAAGATACATTAATCTATCTTGGTAAGGGTGCGAGCGGATAATTGTGATATCCCACTGTCGACATCGGGTCCAGCTTAACTAGGTGACCTCAAAGGTTGAGTGCCTAGAGGCATATGGTTGGCATGCACCATATGATGGATGCGAATAAGGAGTTATTCACCAACCATACAAGAATTGCATGAGGATTCAATTGGCAAGCGTTGCCTACCTAAATAACCGCATCGTGAGAGGAACGCCAAATCGGACTCATTGTGTTGGTGAAATACAGATCTTGTCCACTAAGAGAGTAGCTCGCATGAACTCTCCGATTTGTTAGTGAGAGCTATCATTTCGAATAAAATAGTGAGAGTATTTTAATTGAAGTCCAAATTAAAATAAATTGTATTTGAAATTTTGGTACTGATGTTATTCTGCATAAATTCTTGTAGAATTCCATGGCAAGTGTTTCACACTCCACCTTATCTCTGAGAGCCATCCTTGAGAAGGATAAGCTCAGTGGGACAAATTACATGGACTGGTACAGGAACCTGAGAATTGTTCTCAGGCAAGAGCGAAAGCTCTATGTCTTGGAAGAAGAAGCCCCCGAGGTGCCGACCGGGAACTCTTCCCATGCTGAGAAAGATACTTATAAGAAGTATACTGACGATGCTTTAGATGTCGAATGCCTTATGCTTGCCACTATGAACTCTGAGCTTCAGAAGCAACATGAGAGCATGGGGTGCAAGGAGATTGACGAGCATCTCAAGAAAATGTTTCAAGGGCAGGCTCGTCAAGAGAGGTTCGACATCACAAAAGCATTGTTTCAGTACAAGATGGGAGTTCGAGACTCAGTAGGGACTCACGTACTCAAGATGATTGGGTATATAGAGAACCTTGAAAGGCTGAGTTTTCCTCTTGGTCAAGAGTTGGCCACAGATCTGATCCTGCAATCGTTGCCGGACAGTTATGAGCAGTTTGTCTTGAACTACAACATGAATGAAATAGACAAGACACTGCCCGAACTCGTAGGCATGTTGAGAACTGCCGAAATCAACATGAAGAAGGCCAAGCCTGCCAGCCCCATACTGATGGTGCATAAGGGCAAGGGCAAAGCCAAGGGCTCTAAGAAGACAAAGGTTGGACCTAAGTCATATCTTGAGCCCAAGTCTTCAGCACTGATGAAAAAGAAAAGCACGGTGAAGGAAGGGAAATGCCACCACTGTGGCAAGGCTGGTCATTGGAGGAGGAACTGTCTTTCGTACATTGAGAGTCTACAGAAACTGAAGGGAGGTATGACTTCCGCTTCAAATATTTACGTTATAGAGATAAACCTTTCTGCTCCTTCATCTTGGGTATTGGATACCGGATGTGGTTCTCACATTTGTACAAATGTGCAGGAACTGGGAAGGAGAAGATTATTGAGTAAAGGAGAGGTGGACCTCCGCGTCGGCAATGGAGCAAGAGTTGCTGCTGTAGCCGTAGGAGTTTACCGTCTTTCTTTGCCCAGTGGGCTTGTAATAGAACTTGATAGTTGTTATTTTGTTCCGGCCATAACTAGAAACATTATATCTATTTCATGTTTGGACATGATTGGATTTTCTTTTATAATTAAAAACAATTATTGTTCTATATTTAAGAATGATGTTTGTTATGCTGTAGCCCAATTGTTTAATGGTCTTTATGTTTTGAACTTGGACCATCTGATCTGTAATGTAGAAAATAATAAAAGACTAAGAACAAATGACTCGAACCCTACTTTTCTCTGGCATTGTCGTTTGGGCCATATCAACGAGAAGCGCATATCCAAACTCCATAGAGATGGACTTTTGGACTCATTTGATTATGAATCATTTGAGCGATGCGAATCTTGTTTGTTAGGCAAGATGACTAAAGCTCCTTTCACTGGTTATACTGAGAGGGCTGATGATCTCTTGGGTGTTATACATAGTGATGTATGCGGACCCATGAGTTCCATGGCTAGAGGTGGGTATTTCTACTTTGTTACATTTACTGATGATTTCAGTAGATACAGATATGTGTATCTTATGAAGTGCAAATCCGAGACCTTTGAAAAGTTCAAAGAGTTCAAGAATGAAGTAGAAAACCAGTTGGGTAAAAGGGTTAAAGCACTCCGATCTGATCGAGGTGGCGAATACCTGAGTCATGAGTTCCGTGATCATCTGAAAGAGTGTGGTATTGTATCACAGCTCACTCCACCTAGAACACCACAACATAATGGTGTGTCTGAGAGGAGAAATCGTACTTTGTTAGACATGGTACGTTCGATGATGAGTCATGCAGACTTGCCTGTTTCCTTTTGGGGTTTTGCTTTAGATACTGCTGCAATGACATTGAATCGCGCTCCAACGAAAACGGTTCTGAAGACACCATATGAGATATGGACTGGGAAGCGTCCTAGTATGTCATTCATTAAAATTTGGGGCTGTGAAGCATACGTGAGACGTCAAATGCCTGACAAGCTGGAACCCAAATCGGATAAATGTTATCTGGTGGGATATCCTAAGGAAACGAAAGGGTATTACTTTTACCTACCATCTGAGGGCAAAGTGTTTGTCGCAAGGACTGGTGTCTTCTTGGAGAAAGAGTTCTCATCAAAAAAGACTGAAAAGGTAGAGCTTGAAGAAGTTCAAGAACCACATGTAATGAATGAACCGGAATTGGATTCTGAGACAGGACTACAAGATGTTGTAGCTAGAGAACCTGCTCAGGGAACACAAGTCCTACGTAGACCTGGTAGACCGAGGTTTGAGCCTGAGAGATATGGATTTCTCGTGTCTCAAATAGGTAATGTGTTGCTTATGGATCATGATGATGAACCAGCAACCTACCAAGAGGCTATGAATGGACCGGACTCTGACAAATGGCTTGAGGCTATGAAATCCGAAATGGACTCCATGTATGCAAACCAAGTTTGGAACTTGGTGGAACCACCTGAAGGGGTACGACCCATAGGGTGCAAGTGGATCTTCAAGAAGAAGACCGACATGGATGGGAATGTACAGACATTCAAAGGGCGACTGGTGGCTAATGGTTTCAAGCAAATTCATGGTATTGACTATGATGAGACTTTTTCCCCTGTTGCCATGGTAAAGTCCATAAGGATATTGCTTGCTGTTGCTACGTATTATGACTACGAGATCTGGCAGATGGATGTAAAAATGGCTTTCCTTAATGGAAACCTCCTTAAGGAAGTGTATATGACACAACCCGAGAGTTTTGTATCCCCAGATGAAGCCACTAAAATATGCAAGCTGAATAAATCTATTTATGGACTGAAACAGGCCTCTCGAAGTTGGAATCTTCGTTTTGATGAGAAAATCAAAGAGTTTGGTTTCATCAAGAATGAAGATGAGCCTTGTGTTTACAAGCGAATCAGTGGGAGCATTGTTGTCTTCCTGATATTGTATGTAGATGACATACTATTGATTGGGAATGACATTCCTACCCTGAAAGTTGTTAAGAACAACCTAGGGAACTGCTTTTCAATGAAGGATTTGGGTGAAGCGACTTATATACTTGGTATTAAGATCTATAGAGATAGATCGAAGAAGTTTCTGGGTTTGACCCAGAGTACGTACATCGAAAAGGTGTTGAAGCGGTTCAACATGCTTGAGTCCAAGAAAGGATTTTTGCCCATATCTCATGGTGCGAATCTCTCTAAGGACCAGTGTCCAAAGTCTTGTGAAGATAAGGACCGCATGAAGTTGATTCCATATGCTTCGGTAATTGGATCAATCATGTACACGATGTTATGTACTCGACCCGATGTCTCCTTTGCTTTGAGCATGACTAGCAGGTATCAGTCAGACCCCGGTGAGTGTCACTGGATTGCAGTCAAGAATGTCCTGAAGTACTTGAGAAGGACTAAGGATGTGTTCTTGGTGTATGGTGGAGAGGAAAAGCTCGTTGTAAGTGGTTACACGGATGCTAGCTTCCAAACTGATAGAGACGACTCCAAGTCTCAGTCAGGTTTTGTGTTTTGCCTGAATGGAGGAGCTGTGAGCTGAAAGAGTTCCAAGCAAGAGACAGTTGCTGATTCTACAACAGAGGCCGAGTATATCGCAGCAGCTAATGCGGCGAAGGAGGCTGTATGGATTAGGAAATTCATCGGCGAGCTTGATGTAGTTTCTAGCATTGTTGGTCCCGTAGTTCTCTACTGTGATAACAATGGTGCAATTGCACAATCTAAGGAACCTAGATCTCATCAGCGCTCCAAGCACATACTTCGGCGGTTTCATCTTATTCGTGAGATTGTCGAACGAGGAGATGTAAACATTTGCAGAGTGCCGACTGAGGAGAACATTGCAGATCCACTGACAAAGCCTCTCGCGCAGAGAAAGCATGATGGTCATACTAGATTGATAGGTATACGATACCTAAATGATCAACTCTAGTGAGAATCTTGTGGATTGCACGTAATCTTGTATTTTGTTGGCTATTTGTTCATATGATGAACATTGTACCTTGTTTTTCTCTTACAATTAATGACAAGTTCTTTTATTATGAATTTTTCTATGTGATAGTTAAATGTTTACATAATAGATACCCTTAGAATGTTCGCTTCCATGAGACATCAAGTACGTGACTTGAATGTGAGAGCCTATGATTTATTTGAAGCTTCATTCTTAAAAGGTCCCTGGTCGAGTATCATCATAGAAGCTAATGGTGATGATGGTACATGAAGACCAGCACGTGGGTTGACTGATGACCAGTTCTCACAGGTCATGATATTGTGATATCAAGTCATCACGTGAGTACTTGTTAGTGAACAAGTTGTACTGGACAGACCCAACCTGAGACTACTCTGTGGATTGTCATTCAATCGTGTCACGAGTAGGTCTCAATTGACAATGGTGTTGTGGTCCTTTGACCTGAAGTCACAGCATTCATCAAGTGAGGAAGAGCGTGCTTTGATGCCATCTAAAGTCTTCCTTGAGAAAGGTTGATGATAAGGGTGGTTGTTGGGCATGTTACGAATCATTTGGGTGTTTGTGTGTGAGCAAATATGAGATTTGTCCTTATGTATGACAGGAGTTGCATCCATGGGCCCCTTGATGGAACTGGACTGAGAAATGCATGGCCATGCTTGGTTGAGTCAATATGTGATATTGGACTCACCATTCTCTGGAAGTCCGTCCTGGATCAAGAAACTTGGATTGAGCTATTACGAGGGTGACACGGTCCATGCCTCTAGTTCTTTCTGGATGTAAGGGACAAAGGGACAAAGACAACGCTGATATATTGGTCATAAAGGCTTATGAGTTATAAACTCTTATTGCTTGGGGAGCAATGATGCATTGCTAGATGCCGCTCATTGTTTGTGAGGTTTTTGCTTTGATACTTTCGAGATCAAGTGGGAGTCTGTTGGAGTTACCATTGTGATCTGGAAGTGATCAAACATGTAATCTCACTTCCAACGCGATATGAGCCTGCAGGGTCGCACATAAGAGATGTGGAGAAGTTGGATGATTGACTGTGTTGGTAAAGGTTACCAATCACCGACCTGAATGGGGTTGTGGGCAAAGTGTTGCCTTAAAGAAGAGTCGGGTTGGGCATGGTGTCGCCTTGGAGGATTGGTGCTCGGATTCTCACCGATCGACGAGAATCGTCGAGAAGTGTTCTCTGATTCTCGCCGATCGACGAGAATCGTCGACCCTGTTCGACGTGTATCGTCGGTGATTCTCGACGATCGACGAGAATCATCAACCTACGATTCGACGTGAATCATCGGGCATTCTCGCCGATTGATTCTCGCCGAATCTGCTGGTGATTCTCGCCGACCGATTCTCGCTAGCCGATACTCGCCGATCCTAGCCGATACTCGCCGATCCTTAGTGATTCTCGACGATCGATTCTCACCGATCGGCTGGTGATTCTCGCCGATTCTAGAACCCTTATTCTTGGGTGGTCTGCGGATAGCGACACTCCTAAGTCTATTTTATACTTTAGGTATAAATAGAACACTTAGGGTTTTTCGGGATGACATCTTCTGATCAAATCGAACCCGACGGAAGAGTTCCGTTCTTCGTTCCGCCGATCCCGAATCCCGCTGCTGACGGAAGGGTTCCGCCGCCGCCGTGTTCGCTCCGTCGACCTCCTTCTCTCCGGCGATCGTCGCTGGTGCTGCTCTTCCTGGCGCGGACCTAGCAGTCCGTGGAATAGCAAGGTGCGGTCATCGTCCTTCCCGATCTTCCGTGCGACGGAAAGCTCGGTGTTCTCCCGCTCGTGTGGATTTCTGCAGAGACATGGATATTATTCCACGAAAAACTCGCCACCAGCAGGAATACAAAGTTTGGAGCATCTCCGTTGAGTTGTGACTCAACACCACCGAGGTAATTTTTCCTAGTTGTTTGTTAACTTCTTGATTCAACTATCATGACCCGATCAAATTTCTTTTGGGTTTTCTTGATGTTTTTATTTCCGCTGCGTGCACAAGTGTTGTGCCATCCTCATAGAGAAACCCAACAATTGTAACCAACTCGCTCTAGCCGGAGCTCTCCGACTCAAGGCATCCGCGACTATGTTTCCCTTCCCGGGAGTATAGTGGATCTCGAAAGTGTAGTCCCCAAGGAACTCCAACCATCTTCGTTGTCGCATGTTCAAGTCCTTCTGCTCCAATAGGTACTTTAAGCTCTTGTGATCTGTATAGATCTCCACCTTCACTCCATAAAGATAGTGTCACCACAACTTTAGTGCAAAAATCACCGCCGCCAACTCTAAGTCATGGACGGGATAATTTCGTTCGTGCACCTTTAGCTGGCGTGAGCCATAAGCAATTACCTTTCAATTCTGCAGAAGAACGCAGCCTAAGCCGCTCCCTGAGGCATCACTATAAATAACAAATCCATCGGTCCCACTTGGCGAAGACAACACCGGCGCCGTGGTCAACCGAACTTTCAGCTCTTCAAAAGCTCGTGTGCACTCTGGCGTCCAAACGAACTTCTGATCTTTTCCCGTCAGCATGGTTAGCGGCAAAGCGATCCGCGAGAAATTCTCAACAAATCTTCGATAGTAGCCCGCAAGTCCAAGGAAGCTCCTGACCTCGGCCACTGAAGACAACACCGGCCACTCTTCTATGGCCCTGATCTTTGCAGGATCCACTACTATGCACGCTCCACTCACCACATGGCCCAGAAAAGCCACCGACGATAACCAAAACTCGCACTTCGAGAACTTGACATAGAGCTGATTTTGCTTCAATGTAGTCAACACCAACCGCAAGTGAGTCTCATGTTCAGCTTTCGACTTCGAGTACACCAGGATGTCATCAATGAACACGATCACAAACAGATCCAGGTACTCTTGGAACGTGCGGTTCATCAAATCCATAAACACCGAGGGCGCATTGCACAGTCCAAATGACATGACTGTGAACTCATAGTGCCTGTAGCGCTTTCCAAATGCGGTTTTGGGAATGTCACCTTCCCGAATTCTCAATTGGTAATAACCAGACTTCAGGTCCAACTTTGAATAGACGGTCGAGCCCACCAGCTGATCAAATAACTCATCAATCCGGGGTATCAGATATTTATTCTTCTCGGTTAGCTTATTCAATTCACGATAATTTATACATAACCGCAAGTCACCGTCTTTCTTCTTCAAAAAAAGCACAGGCGCGCTCCAAGGTGACATGCTTGGGCGTATATAACCTTGCTCCAGAAATTCTTGTAGTTGGACCTTCAACTCAGCCATCTCCTTTGGCGCGACGCGATATGACGAGCGGGCCACAGGTTTCGCACCTGGCACCAACTCGATCGTGAAGTCAATCTCCCGCTGGGGTGGTAGCCCAGGGAGATCCTTGGGAAACACATCTGTAAATTCCGACACAATCGGAACCTCGCACACACTGGCCTTAGGCTCAACAGCCTGAATCAGTGCGAAGTAACACTCCGCACCCTTCCGAACAGCCTTGACTACTTGGAGTGCAGACATCAACGTCCCGCCCACTCCTCGCATACCCGCGAACTTTGTCTCCTGTTCGGTATTCTGTCCCAACGTGATTTCTTTGGACTGACAATCTATCAAGGCATGCTGCTCCGCAAGCCAATCCATACCAAATATCACGTCGAATTCAGATATCGGCAATACAGATGCAGACAAATTGAAATCCCGACTTCCTATTTGGACTGCCACATCGCAAGCTTGATCCGCAAGCATCCAACAACCATTCAACAACACCACTCTGATGCTATCTGTCTTTGCACGACTAGGTATCCCAAGCCACGCTATAAACTCGCTAGACAGAAAAGAATGCGATGCACCCGTATCAAACAGTGCTCGCGCCAGCGTGTCCCGAATCATCACAAAACTTGTGACAATCATGTCACACACACAAACCGCAAACACATAGGCACTAAGCAAAGCATACAAGCAATATCATATGCCAAACTAAACTCATACCTGTGACGATGTCACTCTGCTTGATGGCCTCCTGCAGGCCAAGATTGTAGACCCGGGGCTGCGCCTGCGAGGCAGAGGAGTCCACTACTGCCTTGCCCTTCTCCGCATACGACCCTCCCGCCTTCTTTTCATTCTTTGGCGGCACCCGACACTCTCGAGCTATATGCCCCACCCGGCTACAATTGAAGCATGTACGAGTATCCGGCCTTGAGGTAGCCCCTGACATTGCTCCCGATGCAACTGATGAAGGAGCTTGTCCACTTGTCTTGGACTTCTTGCCCCATTTCTTCTTATAAAATGGTTTCCCAAGTCGGGGCACCTTCCACTCCGGTTGCGTCACAACCAAAGCCCTCTTCTCCTACACCCTCTTCATATCTTTCTCCAGCGCGCTCGCAGTGTCGACCAACGCCTGGAAGCCTTGGTTCACAGAACTAGAAACCAGGAACCTCAGCTCGTCCCGCAGTCCTTCGTAGAACCTATTCGTCTTCCTCTGCTCATCAGCAAAAATAGAACCCGCATACCGCCCCAATCGTGTAAACTCATGCTGGTACGCGTCAACACTTCTATCACCTTGCGTTAGCCTTTGGAATTCATTCTCCATGGCTATCCATTGAGCCGCCGGAAGGTGCTTTGCTAGGAAGAGTCGGGAGAATTCTTCCATCGATACTTGTGTTAAGGGACGACCCGCCAAGTGATGCAACTCGATCTCGTCCCACCACAATCTAGCTTATCCTTCAAGCAGGAAGGTAGCTAAGGTGACTTTCTGATGCTCCTCCGATCCAATCGCTGTCATGATTCGCTTGACGCGCGATAGCCAATCCTCATCCTGCGTAGGAGTTCCCGCTCCCGAAAACGTAGGCGGATGGAAACTCATAAACCGCGTCAACTGCTTCTCAGCCGCTCGAGGAGCCACATCCACTACAGGTTCAGGCCTTGCCGCCACCTGTTCTGGCCTCACAGCCGGTTGTTCCTGCCTAAGTGGCTGGCCTTGGATCATGGCAAAGAAAGCCTCAACAACTAAACACACATGTTCCGCAGACGGTGGAGGTGTAGGTACCGCGGCGGGTGCCATACTTTCATCAGAATGCTGGGGCTCTGACTGCCCAGCTCCACTTCGTGTCACCTAAAGGTGGACAAGACACACACATTAGCGCCCTTACACAAGCAAACAACACAAAATAAGAACACGCAGGTTCCGTAAACACATAAATTTGCATTCCTATCATGGACATTCAGGAGTTCAATCGGATAAATGTGGAATTTGCACAGACACGTGCTCGCCACTCCACAAAAGAAGTCGACCATATAACAAAAATGTAACAACCCCATCCGTTCATATGGTATATACTAGAAGGTCAGGCCGGAGCCCCACAACATATATCACAAAACAGACAGAAAAGTTACGGAATGATACCAGAGTAGCGCAGCGCACCTTAACACATTGCATTCTAACGGAAGCCTATACTAACACTTGAACTCCACACTTGAATGTCCAACATATAAAACAACTCCACATTGTATATATAATAGGAATGTCTTGCAACAACACGAAAGTTTGCCTTATGGCCTTACAAGGCTTTCAAATAGTGGCCTAAACATTGGCGCGCATGCCGACCACACTAAAAGAAAACACAACAGTCATTCCAATAACCTTCGAGGGCTAGCAGCAGCAGCAGGGATATCAACCTTTATGCGTCCCACTTGGCTCTCCAGCACCTGTACATGGACAATCCACCCAACAGTGGCAAATAGAAGAAACGGTCAGCATTCAGTTGACCAAATTATAACATTCACAAGCATGTATATAATTCATACAAATGTGCTCTCACGCACACACATGCCATCACAATCGTCAGCCACCCGGCTCGACGATCCGTCCACTTAGGGCACATTCTTGGTGTACCGGCGAACCAGTTTCCCACCACCGTATCAGGGCCACAACCCAACGACAACTCTCTTGAGCATTTACTCCATGGCGTGCAGCCAGAGTTCTAGTCTTAAAACACCGGGATGGCCCGTAGCCCCCAATTGTGTCATGGCACGCAAGCCTAAGACTCTCGCTATGCGCTCCAACAGACCGCACCTTCTGGTCCACGTCGGACGGACATAATGCAGGTCGGATCCTCCACCCCCCGTTGCTCAAATCGCCTTGCCTTCAGCGAGTACGACGTACTCGCAGCATAATCAAAGGCGCGGGTCGGTCTCACCAATCCTGTTCTTGACATTCAAGCCTGGGTATTTATTACACCCATTCATCTTACAACATCAGCGAGTCTTTCCTGGGCACACCAGTACTTCCTGTTACTCGTTCACAGGTATGATACCGCAATATCACAAATGTCAGGGGTCTTTCCTGGGCACACCAGTACTTCCTGCCACTCTCTTCACAGGTACCACCTACGACATCAAGCATCACAAAGAGCCTTTCCTGGTCACACCAGTACTTCATGTTACTCATTCATAGGTACGACCCAATAGCACATGCATAACACGAATATTTCCTGGACTACCACTCCAGTACTTCCTGCTACTACCCTTCACATGCATAACCCGTTGACTCCTTAAACTACACGTTTATCACAGAGTCTTCTCCGGTTTGTATACAACATCACCAATCCAGACCAACCTGTCCAGATGAGCTTCACACAGCATGCCTATTCCGTACTCCATTTCCGGATCTATATGCCAACAAAAGGGGATTTCATAAATCACCCAAAAGACTCCCAAAATCAGCCACCTTTTGGTGGGGGGAATCACATGCATATGCCAAAAAGGAAGCTTTCACATGGCTAGGAAGAAAGGTCGTTATCCTTGAAGACCGCTTTGGTGCCATGAAGTTCCTTGCTGGCTAGGAAGAGCTTTTCCTCCGCAAAATTGGCCTCTGATCACCGCTGGACACTTACCAGCTCCACCACCGAACAGCCCCTCTTCTTCTTCTCAGTCTTCCTTTCCCTTTCTCTCCCTAAACTTTTAGAAAGATGAAGGCTATAACAAAATGAGAATACGTTCTCTGTTTTCGGCCTTCAGGAAGCAGGAAAGAAGCTCAGCCCTTGGATCCAGGCTGAGAAAAATGGACGGCTACGAAAAATCAGGAAAACCAATTTTTGCGTCCGACACGCCTTGTGACACGCCCGTGTCACAGGCCATGTCGCTAAGCAGTGCTCAACCCGCCTTATCCCCAAAACAGGTCATCGCCACGGGACATGCCCCGTGTCAGCCAAGCCACGCCCGTGGCACAAATCTGCGTTCGACGATTAGGCAGCGATCGTCGAGCTTGCCAGCGATCATCGAGCTTACCAGCAATCGTCAAACAGCGCGTTCGACGATTTCCGTTCGACGATTTCGCGCGTTCGACGATTTCCCCAGCGTTCGACGATTTCCGTTCGACGATTTGCCAGTCCACGAAGCCTTTGCTAAATCGTCGAGCTCAATTCGTTGAACACAGCATTTCGTCGACCTGACGCCGAACCCGAGCGGGACACGCCCTCTGTCACGCCCGTGCTCCAGGGCGTGACTACCCAAAATTTTCCGTCGAACGAATTTTACCTGCTGAAAAATTGGGCTGTTACAACCCTCCCCTCCTACAAGAAATTTCGTCCACGAAATTAGTATAAAGGTTGGCAACCAGGAAGCAAAAAGTTATAACATTAAAATTCTCATGTTACAACAACATATTCTCACTCTCCACTCATTACAGAAATAGCTCAGGAAACTCCACTCGCATGGTTTGCTCTCGCTCCCATGTAAGTTCCTCACGGCCGTAGTTGTCCCATCAGACTTTAACCATTCCGACAGTCTTGTTCCGCAACTGTTTCTCGGCTCGATCCTCGATCTGAATGAGTCTAACTCTCGTTGTTAGCCCATACTCCACCGACACACGATCATCCTCGATCACTTGAGCTGGATCTTTAACGGCCTTCCAAAGCATCGAGATGTGAAACACATCATGTAATCCACCCAAGTCTGCCGAAAGAGCTAGCTAATATGCCGCTTCTCCGACTCGCTCAACCACTTCAAATGGACCCAAATATCTTGGACTCAACTTTTTCAAAAGTTGAATCCGGGAGACACCTTTGAAGGGCTTGATCTTCAAGTAGACCCAATCGCCAACCGCGAACTCCACGTTCCGGTGCTTGGCGTTGTAGTACTTCGCTTGTCGATGTTTAGCAATGAGTAGCTTCTCTCGAATCGTCCGAATGGTTGAATTTGCTTCATCGACCTCATTTCGATTATACACTCGAGCTTCGCCCGCTTCTACCCAAGCCAAGGGAGTACGACACTTCCTTCCATATAGCTCTTCATACGGTGCCATCCCAATGCTCGCCTGGTAGCTGTTATTATAGGCAAACTCCACCATGTAGAGATGATCTTCCCATCTCTTTCCGAAGTCGAGGGCGCAAATCCAGAGCATGTCCTCCATCGTTCTGTTGGTACGTTCAGTTTGGCCATCCATTTGGGGATGAAAGGCCGTACTGAATGTCAACTTCGTGCCCAACAGTCGGTGAACTAGCCTCCAGTCATTTGACGTGAATCACCCATCTCGATCACTTACGATGCTCCGAGGAACACCGTAAAGCCGTACAATCTGGTCAACATATCATTTTACCAAACTTTCGACCGAATCATCCCGCCTATTCGGGAGAAAATGTGCCACTTTAGTTAGCCGGTCAACAATCACCCAAATGGAATCATTTCCTCGCTGAGATCTCGGCAACCCGTGCACAAAATCCATGGAAATATCATCAAACTTCCACTCTGGGATCGGCATCGACTTCAAATAACCACCCGGCTTTTGGCATTACGCCTTCACCATCGCACATGTTTAGCATTTGGCCACATAGAGGGCAACATCTCTCTTGAGCCCTGGCCACCAGAATAGCTTTTTCATATCATTGAACATCTTCGTGATCCCGGGGTGAATGAAATACTTTGTATAATGTGCTTCATACATCAGTTCTTCCCTCAATTTACCCACATTCGGGACTCACAAACGGCCCTCTTTTCGCAAAAGATCGTCATTCCAGGAGAATTTGCCCTCTGGCCCCTCGTTAACATAGCGTAAGAGATCTTCATCTAACCCCGTTGCTCGTCGAATCCGGTCTGCAAGGTCACATTGCACCTCCGTCCAGTTCAGACATGCATTGGCGGTAGAATTCTTGTCAACACAATAAATCTCCAACGCTGCTAGCTCCTGGATGAGACGTTCATCATGCCGTTGTAACCAACTCGCTCTAGCCGGAGCTCTCCGACTCAAGGCATCCACGACTATGTTTCCCTTCCCGGGAGTATAGTGGATCTCGAAAGTGTAGTCCCCAAGGAACTCAACAACCTTCGTTGTCGCATGTTCAAGTCCTTCTGCTCTATTAGGTACTTTAAGCTCTTGTGATCTGTATAGATCTCCACCTTCACTCCATAAAGATAGTGTCGCCACAACTTTAGTGCAAAAATCACCGCCTCCAACTCTAAGTCATGGACGGGATAATTTCGTTCATGCACCTTCAGCTGGCGTGAGCCATAAGCAATTACCTTTCCATTCTGCAGAAGAACGCAGCCTAAGCCGCTCCCTGAGGCATCACTATAAATAACAAATCCATCGATCCCACTTGGCGAAGACAACACCGGCGCCGTGGTCAACCGAACTTTCAGCTCTTCAAAAGCTCGTGCGCACTCTGGAGTCCAAACAAACATCTGATCTTTTCTCGTCAGCATGGTTAGCGGCAAAGCGATCCGCGAGAAATTCTCAACAAATTTTCGATAGTAGCCCGCAAGTCCAAGGAAGCTCCTGACCTCGGCCACTGAAGACAACACCGACCACTCTTCTATGCCCCTGATCTTTGCAGGATCCACTGCTATGCCCGCTCCACTCACCGTATGGCCCAGAAAAGCCACTGACGATAACCAAAACTCGCACTTCGAGAAATTGACATAGAGCTGATTTTGCCTCAATGTAGTCAACACCAACCGCAAGTGAGTCTCATGTTCAGTTTTCGACTTCGAGTACACCAGGATGTCATCAATGAACACGATCACAAACAAATTCAGGTACTCTCGGAACGTGCGGTGTATCAAATCCATAAACACCGAGGGCGCATTGCACAGTACAAATGACATGACCGTGAACTCATAGTGCACGTAGCGCGTTCCAAATGCGGTTTTGGGAATGTCACCTTCCCGAATTCTCAACTGGTAATAACCAGACTTCAGGTCCAACTTCGAATAGACGGTCGAGCCCACCAGCTGATCAAATAACTCATCAATCCGGGGTATCAGATATTTATTCTTCTCGGTTAGCTTATTCAATTTGCGGTAATCTATACATAACCGCAAGCCACCATCTTTCTTCTTCACAAAAAGCACATGCGCGCTCCAAGGTGACATGCTTGGGCGTATATAACCTTGCTCCAGCAATTCTTGTAGTTGGGCCTTCAACTCAGCCATCTCCTTTGGCGCGACGCGATATGGCGAGCGGGCCACATGTTTCACACCTGGCACCAACTCGATCGTGAAGTCAATCTCCCGCTGGGGTGGTAGCCCAGGGAGATCCTTGGGAAACACATTTGTAAATTCCGACACAATCGGAACCTCGCACACACTGGCCTTAGGCTCAACAGCCTGAATCAGTGCGAAGTAACACTACGCACCCTTTCGAACAGCCTTGACTACTTGGAGTGCAGACATCAACGTCCCGCCCACTCCTCGCATACCCGCGAACTTTGTCTCCTGTTCGGTATTCTGTCCCAACGTGATTTCTTTGGATTGGCAATCAATCAAGGCATGCTGCTCCGAAAGCCAATCCATACCAAATATCACGTCGAATTCCGATATCGGCAATACAGATGCAGACAAACTGAAATCCCGACTTCCTATTTGGACCGCCACATCGCAAGCTTGATCCGCAAGCATCCAACAGCCATTTGGCAACACCACTCTGACGCTATCTGTCTTTGCACGACTAGGTATCCCAAGCCGAGCTATAAACTCGCTAGACAGAAAAGAATGCAACGCACCCGTATCAAACAGTGCTCGCGCCAGCGTGTCCCGAATCATCACAAAACCTGTGACAATCATGTCACACACACAAATCGCAAACACATAGGCACTAAGCAAAGCATACAAGAAATATCATATGCCAAACTAAACTCATACCTGTGACGACGTCACTCTGATTGATGGCCTCCTGCAGGCCAAGATTGTAGTCCCGGGGCTGCGCCTGCGAGACAGATAAGTCCACTACTGCCTTGCCATTCTCCGCATACGACGCTCCCGCCTTCTTTTCATTCTTTGGCGGCACCCGACACTCTCGAGCTATATGCCCCACCCGGCCACAATTGAAGCATGTACGAGTATCCGGCCTTGAGGTAGCCCCCGACGTTGCTCCCGATGCAACTGATGAAGGAGCTTGTCCACTTGTCTTGGACTTCTTGCCCCATTTCTTCTTATAAAATGGTTTCCCAGGCAGCACACCTTAACACATTGCATTCTAGCGGAAGCCTATACTAACACTTGAACTCCACACTTGAATGTCAAACATATAAAACAACTCCACATTGTATATATAATAGGAATGTCTTACAACAACACGAAAGTTGGCCTTATGGCCTTACAAGGCTTTCAAACAGTGGCCTAAACATTGGCGCGCAGGCCGGGCACACTAAAAGAAAACACAATAGTCATTCCAATAGCCTTCGAGGGCTAGCAGCAGCAGCAGCAGCAGGGACATCAACCTTTATGCGTCCCACTTGACTCTCCAGCACCTATACAAGGACAATCCACCCAACGGTGGCAAACAGAAGCAACGGTTCGCGTTCAGCTGACCAAATTATAACGACCCTACCCCTTTTCTGGGACAGCGGTATTCTTCCCTGCAGACATAGCATTCACAAGCATGTATATAATTCATACAAATGTGCTCTCACGCACACACATGTCATCACAATCGTCAGCCACCCGACCCGATGATCCGTGCACTCAGGGCACATTTTTGGTGTACTGGCGAACTAGTTTCCCACCACCGTATCAGGGCCACAACCCAACAACAACTCTCTTGAGCATTTACTCCCATGGCGTGCAGCCGGAGTTCTAGTCTTAAAACACTGGGATGGCCCGTAGCCCCCCATTGCGTCATGGCACGCAGGCCTAAGACTCTCGCTATGCGCTCAAACAGACCACACCTTCTGGTCCACGTCGGACGGACATAACGCAGGTCGGATCCTCCACCCCCCGTTGCTCAAATCGCCTTGCCTTCACCGAGTACAACGTACTCGCGGCTTAATCAAAGGCGCGGGTCGGTCTCACCAATCCTGTTCTTGGCATTCAAGCCTGAGTATTTATTACACCCATTCATCTTACAATATCAGCGGGTCTTTCCTGGGCACACCAGTACTTCCTGTTACTCGTTCACAGGCACGGCACCGCAATATCATAAATGTCAGGGGTCTTTCCTGGGCACACCAGTACTTCCTGCTACTCTCTTCACAGGTACCACCTACAACATCAAGCATCACAAAGAGCCTTTTTCTGGTCACACCAGTACTTCCTGTTACTCATTCACAGGTACGACCCAATAACACACGCATAACACAGATATTTCCTGGACTACCACTCCAGTACTTCCTGCTACTACCCTTCACAGGCATAACCCGTTGACTCCTTAAACTACACGTTTATCACGGAGTCTTCTCCGGTTCGTATGCAACATCACCAATCCAGACCAACCTGTCCAGATGGGCTTCACACAGCATGCCTATTCCGTACTCTATTTCCGGATCTATATGCCAACAAAAGAGGATTTCATAAATCACCCAAAAGACTCCCAAAATCAGCCACCTTTTGGTGGGGGGAATCACATGCATATGCCAAAAAGGAAGCCTTCACATGGCTAGGAAGAAATGTCGTTACCCTTGAAGACCGCTTTGGTGCCATGAAGTTCCTTGCTGACTAGGAAGAGCTTTTCCTCCGCAAAATTGGCCTCAGATCACCGCTGGACACTTACCAGCTCCACCACCGAACAAACCCTCTTCTTCTTCTCCGTCTTCCTTTCCCTTTCTCTCTCTAAACTTTTAGAAAGATGAAGGCAATAACAAAATGAGAATACGTTCTCTGTTTTCGGCCTTCAGGAAGCAGGAAAGAAGCTCAGCCCTTGGATCCAGGCTGAGAAAAATGGACGGCTACGAAAAATCGGGAAAACCAATTTTCGCGTCCGACATGCCCTGTGACACGCCCGTGTCACAGGCCGTGTCGCTAAGCGGTGCTCAACCCGCCTTATCCCCAAAACAGGTCACCGCCACGGGACACGCCCCGTGTCAGCCAAGCCACGCCCGTGACACAAATCTGCGTTCGACGATCTGCGTTCGACGATTATGCAGCAATCGTCGAGCTCGCCAGCGATCGTCGAGCTGACCAGCGATCGTCAAACATCGCGCTTGACGATTTCCGTTCGATGATTTGCCAGCCCACGATGCCTTTGCTAAATCGTCGAGCTCAATTCGTTGAACAGAACATTTCGTCGACCTGACGCCGAACCCGAGCGGGACACGCCCTCTGTCACGCCCGTGCTCCAGGGCGTGACCACCCAAAATTTTCCGTCGAACGAATTTTACCTGCTGAAAAATTGGGCTGTTACAAGCTATCAGCCTTGGTGCTTTGGTTGCGTGCTCGGAGTGTGCGTACTGGAGCAGTGTCCACAGGAGTATGCAGACTGGAGCTGCCGCTTGTGTGCAGACTAGTGGAGTTTCCGCAGGGTTTGCTGGTGGGCGGACAAGTCTTGGCTTGATCTTGTGGCGACTAGGCGGATAGGATTTCTATCCGGTCTTGGTGGTGCGACCTTGGCGGACAGGCTGTCCTGCCTAGTTGCGGCGACAAGGGGGATTGCCATTGTGTCAACGGCTGTGCGGATACTCTCAGTACTCTCCACGAGATAGGGTGATGATCCTATCGGCTAGGGCGGTGATCACACTCCTCTCTGCGCCTATAAATAGGACCCCCCGTCACATCAACATTACAACTAAATGAACAGTAAGTAAGCTCGGGTGGTTGCTGCAAACATGTTTTTGTCTTCGTGCGGTTTGAAGGAGTTAATCGGTTTTTTACTGTGCAGATTGTGTAGACAGTGCTGAGAAGCCAGTGGCTTGGTTCTGACTTTGGTCAGGGATCAGTGCGGACTCTAAAGTTACAATCAACAGATAGCAGCAGGTCGCGGCTTGCGGCCAGACGTTCTTCTCTCTTTAGCAACTCTTTCCCAGTTCAATAAGCTGTCCGCTTCTGGCGGCTTGTTCAGTTCGGCAGCAGTAGTTTGCAACAATCTGACAGCTAGGCGACCTCGCGGTTAGGCGGCTTGTAGATCAACAGACAGTTTTTCAGCATTGGAATAACGAGTTGTCCGCGCGACTAGGTTGCGGTCTGGCGACTTGGAGGCTTCGGCGGATTCCGTAGGGTAGTTCGGCAGAGTCGGTGGTTACTCATTGAGTCCGCACGACTAGCTTTGTATCTTCTTGTTTTGCTTCTATCAGGTACATCGACAAATCATGTCTTGCCATGTATGCCTTGTCGTGTAAAGATTTTTAATAGTACCAGATTCTTGCTCTTCTAGTTGCATATGGTTTACTTGGCTTGGTTTTGGTTGAAGTGTTCTTGCGCCTGGTTTCCCGTTTTCTGCGAGTCACAAATTTTTACATGGTATCAGAGGGAGCAAAGGCTTGAGCAACGATCAACCGTCAGTTTGCCTTATTGCTTCTGGAAGTCTAAGTGAACCAGAGTTAGTGCAATAGAAGGAGGACTTGCAAGAGGTCTTGGAATTGAGCTTCTTACATCGACTAACTTCAAGAAGTGGAGGTCGTGTATGGAAAGCTATCTTTTGTGCGAAGACCCGTGTGAAGTCGTCTGCAGAGACGAGAGGCAAGAAGCTACTGCTGCGGCTGACAATGTTGAAGCGGTGAGAGCTTGGAGGAAGACAAATGCGAAAACGGAGTTTACTCTAAAGCGAACTATCTCACTAGAACTCTTCGACCACATCATCAGATGTCGACCAGTTATAGAGATTTGGACTTCCCTCGATGGGTTGTTCAACAGGAAGAATGTAGCTTGACTACAATTCCTGGGAAATGAGTTGGCGAGAGGCACTCAAGGAAATCTACCCGTCTCAACGTTCTTCCTGAAGATGAAGAACTTATGCACTGAGATTTCAACGTTGGACCCTGATGTGCCTATTTCGGAAGCGAAGCTGAAGAGACACATAATCCACGGTTTGCGGAAGGAATATGTGGCATTTGTTACTTATGTAAAAGGCTGGGCCACTGAACCGTCTTTGTTGGAGCTGAAGAACCTGCTGGCTTCGCAGGAGAGCTTAGCTCGATAGATGGCTGGAGTCACTATCTCTGAAGGAGGTAGTGAGGTGCTCTTCTCAGGGAAGAAGAAGAGGTGGGAGGAGAAGAAGAAGCCTGCTGCTGGTGATGACCCTTCAACTTCATATTAACAAGAGAAGAGTTATGCTCTTAAGCGTGATTGGAAGAAAAAGGAAGGGCTGAGGTGCTACAGCTGTGACCAGCCGGGTCACTTTAAAACGGACTGCAAGGTCAAGCTGCAGCTGGGACACGTTGTAGATAAAGAGGAAGCTGGTTCCAGTGCTGAGGAAGCTGGATGGGGGAATGCGTTCATGACAGGCACGTGTGTCCTTGCCTTGTCCACCATCGACTACAAAGATGAATGGATAGTGGACTCGGGGTGTGGTCACCACCTCACCGAGGACAAGTCGAAGTTCTCCTCTCTGCTAACGTTCTCAGGTAACAAAGCTATCATAACTGCTGATGATATAATTCATGCAGTCGAGAAGTAGAGTGTCGTTTCTTTAGGTAGTGATAATAGTCCACTCACCATGAGGAGTGTTTATCACGTACCGGACATGAAGAAAAACCTCTTCTCAGTGACCAATGCGGTGGACGCAGGCTATCACGTTCTGTTCAGCTCGATAGAAGTGAAGTTTTTCCGCAATGTGTCAGCGTTAAAGGCCGACGTTGCTCATGTAGGGAGAAAGGTAAGAGACTTGTTTGTGCTATCAATAAGTTACTATGTTGATCGGATGAGAGCCAATGATAGTGCAGCTATCTGGCATGAGCGACTAGACACGTAGGGATGGACAAGTTGAAAGTTATGACAGTGAAGAGTCTTGTGAAAGACTTGCCTAAGTTGTCATCCTTCTACGACGATTATGTCTGCGCAGGGCGTCAATATGGAAAGACTCATCACCTTCCGTTTGACAAGTCGCAGACCAAGAGTAAAGCACCATTGGAGTGTATCCATGGTGATCTGATGGGGCCGATCATCACCGCCAGCCTTGGAGGCAGCAAATATATGCTGATATTGATTGATGACTATACAAGATACACTTGAGTGTACTTTATGAAGGAGAAGTTAGATGCGTTTCAATTGTTCGTGGAGTTCAAGGAGGTAGTGGAGGGCCGACTTGTCTTGCTGATTAAGAAGTTGAGAACGAACAACAGAGGTGAGTTCGTTTCAAGTGAGTTCTCTAATTTCTGCAGGAAGCGCGACATCCGGAGAGAGATCACTTATGCTCGTACTCCACAGCAAAATGGAGTAGCAGAGCGTAAGATCCGTCATTTGACGAAGATCTGCAAGTGTTGGATTCATGGCAAAGGCTTTCTAAGGTCCTTTTGGGTAGAAGGGATGGTTTGCACAACTTATGTCATCAATCAGACGTCTCTGAGTCCAATCAACATGACGTATCCTCATGCAATGATGTTTAAGGAGAAGCCTGGAGTTAGACACCTTTGGGTGTTCGGGTCTACCTGCTACGTACACGTCCCAGATGCTCTCAGGACAAAGCTGGATGCGAAGGCGAGGAAGCTTGTCTTCGTGGGCTATAACGAGAGAAAGAAGGGATGGATGTGTATGGACCCAATGACGGAGAGTTCGTTGTCTCCAGGGGCGTGGTATTCGATGAACTGACGTTATATAGAGGTGGCTCTTCTGTGGAGCTGCAGGAAAGTAGGTCGGACGGCGAGCAGGAGGAGGCTGCTAAGGATCTTCTAGTGGAACTGCCTGTGTCACCAGGTGCTCCAGGTGTTTCTAGCTCCAGGGCGGAGGTTTCTGGTTCCGAAAGCAGGGGGAGCTATGCTCTAGGTGCCTTTTATTCTAGGGCGGAGGCTTCTTGTTCAGTAAGCAAGGGGAGCGATGCTCCAGGTTTGTCCGGGAACGGAGCTGATTCAGAAGAAGCAGCAGAGGTGGTTAGCTGTGATCAGGCTCTTCAGTGGTCGAAGAGGATCATCAACCCACCAGCTCGATATAGCGAAGAAAATGCGGTGAGCTTGGTCTCTTGTTTCTAACTTTGAAGACGTCATTAGAGTCAAGGAGTGGGATAACGCTAAGGATGAGTAGATGACTGCCCTCAGAGGAAACGAGGCTTGGGACCTTATGCCCAAGGTCGTTGGTATTAATCCTGTGACGTACAAGTGGATGTTGAAGCTAAAGAAGGCGAAGGGAAGCATTTCTCCTTTCAGGAGGACTATGTCACAAACATCTTCTCAAATTCGCTATCAAAGGGGCCATGTACACGGTTACAGGGACTGCTGGGGCTGGTTTCCACATCTCACTTCAAGGGGGAGTGTTGAAAGTTTTGAAGTGAAAGTGACGACCTGGGATGCCTGTTCGCACGGTCTGTGCGGACAGAAATGACGGCTAGCTAGGTCGGCAAGCATTATGCAAGCAGCGTGTTCCCAAATGGTAACCGAGCCGATAGGTTGGCTATCTGCGGAGTTTACCAAGACTGGCGAAATGCATACTCATATGGAGTTCACTGAGTCCAGGTTGCGGACTGGACTGGAGCTCGGGAGATTGGCATGGTGTGTGCCTTGGTCTTGTTCTAGTTGGTGGTAACTGCGAAGTTTGCCGGTTAGTGCGGACTGGTGCTGGAGTTTGCCGGTTAGTGAGGACTGGTTCTAGAGTCCGCCGGTTTGTGCGGACTGGCCCTTGTATCCGCTGGTGCTGTGTTCGCACCAGGGATGGCTGGTGGTGTGGACTTGATCTGGATCTGTATCTAGTCCAGTTGTGATCAGTTCGGGAGGTCGCGCGGTTAGCGCAGACTGATTTCTTTGTCCGCCGAGTTTGGCTGCTGTCAACCTTGTGTGTTTTAGTTGCGGGCTCAGAGTGTGCGGACTGGAGTAGTGCCCGCAGGAGTTTGTGGACTTGAGTTGTGTCCTCTTGTGTGCGGACTGGTGGAGTTTCCGTAGGGTCTGCTGGTAGGCGGAAAAGTCTTGGCTTGATCTTGTGGAGACTATGCGGATAAGATTTCTATCCAGTCTTGGTTGTGCGACCTTGGCGGACTGGCTGTCCTGCCTAGTTGCGGCGATAAGGCAGACTGACATTGTGTCCGTGGCTGTGCAGATTCTGTTAGTACTCGCCGTGAGATAGGGTGGTGATCCTATCGGCTAGGCCGGTGATCACACTCCTCTCCGCGCCTATAAATAGGACCCCCTGTCACATCAACATTACAGTCGAATGAACAGTAAGTCAACTCGGGTGGTTGCTGCGGACAGGTTTTTGTGCTCGCACTGTTGAAAAGAGTTGACAGGTTTTTTGCTGTCCAGATTGTGCGGACAGTGCTGAGAAGCCAGTGACTTGGTTTTGACTTTGGTCAGGGATCAGTGCGTAATCTGTAGTTACAATCAACGTATAGCAGCAGGTCGCGACTTGTGGCCAGACGGTCTTCTCTATATTGACAACTCTTTCCCATTTCAATAAGCTGTTCGCTTCTGCCGGCTTGTTTAGTTAGGAAGCAGCAGTTCATGGCGATCTGGCGGCTTGTTTAGTTAGGAAGCAGCAGTTCACGACGATCTGGCGGCTAGACGATCTAGCGGTTATTCGGCTTGCAAATCAACAGACAGTTCTTCAGCATTAGAATAACAGGGTGTCCGTGCGACTAGTTTGCAGTCTGGCGACTTGGCGGCTTCAGCGGAGTCCGTAGGGCAGCTCGACAGAGTCAGCGGTTACTCATTGAGTCTGCGCGACTGGCTTTGTATCTTCTTGTTTTGTTTCCATCGGGTACATCAACAAATCATGTCTCAACGTGTATGCCCCGTTGTGTAAAAATTTTTGATAGTACAATATTTTTGCTCTTCTAGTTGCATCTGGTTTACTTGACTGGGTTTTGGTTAGAGTGTTCCCGCGCCTGGTTTCCCATTTTTCGCGAGTCACAAATTTTTACCGCAGTCACGTGCCCGTGACAAGTCATGTCACACCCATGACTTGTTTGCTTATCTAACGCACCCGTGGACCCAGTCAAAGATTCCCTTGGAGTCACGACCAATGTCATGCCCGTGACCAAGGGGTGTGACCACCCAGGGAATCAATTCCACTGACATGACTAGCGGTTAAATTCGATTTTAATTAATAAACAAATAGTACTCGCCCCAGGGTCACGGGCTGGACCCTAGGCCGTGACATGCACATAACTGTTTTTTGATTTGGTATGCCTCATATACTCTTCAGAAAGTAATTTTTTTAAGTTACACAACCTCTGTCACGCGTGGCCGAGAGCGTGACTTGCTAAATGCCAAAATTGACAAGTCATGGGCCGGGATTCGGACCTGCACGCGTGACCGAGGGTGTGACCACCCAATTTTTTCCTATTTCTACTTGAGCCTCCTCTTGATTTCTCCCCACCACATTCCAACCTTCTTTCTCTCATCTCTTCCCGATTTTTTCTTTCCTTCCTCTCCATTTTCCAAATGCCTCCCCATCAAGCCTCCCATTATGACGTGTCTTCCTTCGCTCTCCCCTAGGACTCAATCGACGTGGAGGCCGTTCTCATTTCTCCCCCGGCCGTCCTCCAGGCTCGGTGCGATCGCCTTCGCGCTAAATCTATTGGCGAGTTCTCGTTCATTAACCCAAACATGCTCACTTCTATAGGCCAGGCAGATGCATTGCGAGAATTCCTTTCCACCCCAGGATGAAATTCTTTATTTTTCAATACGGAGCATGCCTACTAAGAGCTTATAGTTGAATTCCTAGCCTCTTTTGACTTTCGTCGGGTAGAGACCGACAACCTCATTGAGTTTCATAAAGGCGGGGAGACCCACACTGTCTCGTTGCAATAGTTCAATTATTTCATGGGCTTCTGCGACAAGGCCTTCACCCATACCCCCGCCTATTCAGCCCTTCCCATTGATTTCCCCAATCCCTACAATCTCCAAAATTTTTGTGTGGAAATTAGTGACAACCTTGCCGCCTACACACCAAAAAATCCAAGCATGGCCGCCTCCTCTCCCCCACCGTCCATATTATTCACTACCTCTTATCCTTTACTCTCTTTGCTCGTGGCAAAAGCCATGGAGTGGTGAGACCTACTATATTTATATAGTATGTCGTTGTGGGCCCCACTGAACATGGGTTCGGTTCTTGCTTCATCTCTTCGGTGAGGCCAAAAATAAGAAGCTTAATGTGGTTCATGAAGGCGCATTTATTACATGCCTCGCTAGCGGATGGAGCTTTGGGGCTCTCTACTTTAGATGTTCCTTATTCATACGACCTCCTTCATCACTTTTGAAAACCTTCGCGCCCTTGGCATAGTGCATCGTCATGGATAGGATTTTGAGGCGGTACCTCCCGAGGTTGGTGGCGACCACTTGGATATGGATTTCGAGGCGGGTGTCCGTGCGGCTCCCCATTCCCTGCAGATTCTACAGCCGCAACAACATTTTCCCCTGACTCGTGATCGTTCAGCTTATTTCGATCAACAATTTGGGCGAAACCACATTCGGCTGGTTTAGATCCAGCATGAGCAGTTGGCCATGCGCGCCCATTTTGATGATCGCTTTTTCGCCCTAGAACAACACTGTGCTTCCTCCATGGAAGATCTACAGAGGGAATTCACTGACTTGCAAACTTACTACTAGCAGGGGGATGATAGCGGGGAAGACTAGGCTATTTTTATTTTTTTTTGTATTTGTATATGTATTTATTATTTTACTTCAGCATTTTCTGTATTTGTTTTTCTTTTAATATAATCAAAAATTAAAAAAATATGTTTTGATTTTATATGTTGATTTCTTCAGTTTGGCTTCGTGATATTTTGTCCTCCACAAAATGAAAGTTTTCTCTTTTTTCTCGCATTTTATTTTATCAAACATTGGGGAAAATATTTTTTGGTGATTGTTAACTGCAACCTGTTATTTTGCTAGTCGCACCACAAAATCTTCCAATTTTTCGCGTCTTTTCGAAATATGCCTTGTACATGCAATATCAGGAAAAGTGTTCAACACGAAAGTTGTAGATATCGACGAGATCTACAACTTTCGTGTTGATTACTTTTCCTAAAAATGCATGTACAAGGCGTACTTTGGAAATATGCCCAGGTTTTGCCCCTTTTCAAAATACGCCTTGTACATGCAATTTCAGGAAAAGTGTTCAACACTAAAGTTGTAGATCTCGTCGATATCTACAACTTTCTTGTTGAACACTTTTCCTGAAATTGCATGTACAAGGCGTATTTCAAAAAAATGCGAAAAATTGAGAGATTTTGGGGTGCGACTAGCCAATTACGGGTTGCGGTTAACAATCACCTATTTTTTTAAGTATGAGGATACATTTCTCATCATTTTAAAAACCTTTTTAAGAAAAAATTCAAAAAAATTATAAATCTTAGAAAAAAAAAGTCAAAATTTAAAACCTTCCAATTTTTTTTACACTAAGTAATTTTTTTTTTCAAAAATCTAAAAAACCTAAAAATTATTTAAAATACAAAAAAAGAAAATAAAAAATAAAAAAATAATTTTTTTGAAAAGAGACGTTTGAGATGTCACCTCATCATACCGCCTATTATTGATGAGAGCTCTTTACAGGGTATACCTCTGGAAGTCTATGAATTAACAAAAAAAAAACAGGCTTAAGAATTTTTAGGATCAAAATTTTTTATACTTACTCAATTGCAAGTTTTCGATAGATTTAACTTTTCATGGTGCTTAGGATTTTTTTGCGCTTTAGTAAATTTTGAATTTTAGAGTAATAATGTTGACTCGTATAGTGCTTCTAGTCGAGCACACACATTTAGTATAGCATTTTATGTATAATTAACTTTTCGACATACAACTTGGATTATGTTTTTTCTAAATGCGTCAAGATAGTTTATTCTACTCCTAATTAGAATCTGATAGTATCCAAAAATAATATGAGTATGTAGAAGTTCGCTAGAGATATATTATTAGAGTCGGATGGAAGGGTATCTTTTCTCGATAACTTGGACTTCCCCCTAGCGACCCACGAGACATTTGCATAGGTCAATTCATAGGCATGAGCATGATTTAAGCCATTTATTGGCTCGTTTGAGCTTTTGCACCCATACATAAATTTTATATTTTTGCAAACACCAATTGAACTTTTCCCCTATCTTTTGATTCAACTCCATCAAATACTTCACCTAAACCTTAAAATGCATCCTAATCACACACCTAAGCATGAGCTTAAGAATGTTATTTTCAAATGAACTTTGTGAGTGATATGACGTTTTACATTTGTACGTGGTGGCTATTTTTATTGAAAATCAAATGCTAAAATTTTCCTTTTGTAAATGTTAAAAAAAGGAAAAAAATGGAAAACAAGCACATTGATTCATGCATGTGAGTTTCACTAGTGTCGTGATGAGGGTGTGAAAGGGAAAGCCAATGATCATCGTTATTGATGAATTTCTTTGGAGACTATCCATATATTTGACGTCGCGCATTGTAGATCTATGCGATCACACTATTTTCTCCCTACATGTGATTTAAGGATTTACCGACGTTTCTAATTAAAAGTTGAAATAATAAATTAAAACATATTTTTTAAATTTGTAAACTAGTTTGTATGCTGTGTAGGTTATTCTATTGAAATTTTTATGCACGCAGGTTTGTGACTTCGTATCTTACTCTTTATTTTCATATTTTCTATCTAGCATTAAATTTTCCTACCCATATGGAAAGTTTGCTCGAAACTAGCAAACGAGAAGTATAAAGTGTTGAAGCCAAAAACTGGCCTCAACGAGAGTTCGGACTTTGGGGGTAAACGACACCTATTTATCCCAAACTTCAACCCCAGACTAGTGATAAAAGACTAAGAACTGACCCAAAGGCTCAGCTGGGAGGTCCCTCCTCTAACCCGGAAGTTCTCTGAGCGCTTCCTCTCCAAAGCCAATTGTTGCGCTAGGAGTACCTCAGAAAGCTCTAGAAGGAAAATCAGAGTATGAGAAAATCTGCCTTTTGAGGTATCATGTGGATCTATTTATAGGTTTTCAATATCTGGTCTGCAAAAAACATAATTTTGCTACCCTAAAATTACTAAAGTGCCCCTGGGTTGGTCTGCCAATAGCCAAACTCCGCTGTTCTGAGGAGCTAGATGCAGACCTAGGGGTATTTAGGTAATTTTAGGTTTGGGTCCCAGTTGGCTGGAGCTCTTCCCGCTGAGCTCTGCGGGAACCCTGCTTGTCTTGAGCGCGAGCCTTCCCGCCTACCCCGAGCGGGAACCAAGAGACTAAAGGGGCGTTGAGTGGAGAAACATCACTCAACGCCGAGGGCCGAATAGGCTTCCGCCAACGAGAGGCGCGAGCCCTTTCGCCTGCCTAGGGCGGGAGCCTTCCCGCCCGCCCTGGTTCTGCTACGGACTAAACCTAAAATCTGCTCGATGAAAATAACTTTAAGTTGAAGGCTCAGCACGATGAATTTGCGTTCGACGAATAACGTTCTCAGCTCGACAAGTTGAGCTTGACGAACTGGCGTTACTCGACCCATGTGCGAGAGCCTTCCCGCCTACTTACGACGAGAACCCTCCCGCCCGCTTTCTTATCTGATCTAATTTAAAGACCAAAGCTAGCCCAATCCGGGTCCTTGGGGCGTCTTGATCCCACCTAGCGAATATGAGGTTGTACACAATCCCCGCTCTTTGCGAGCTAGCCTTGCGCTCGGAAAGACACGCCCAACACCCAATATTCGGTGGGTGCTTGATGACCTTGGTCCTATATATACACCGCCGAGTATGTTTCTCAGGCCATCCCTGTCATCATTGCTCTCTGCTTGAGCTTCTGCGAGGACTTGAAAATGCGTCCCAAGTCCGTTGAAAAACCTCTCTCGGAAGAACTTCAGGCTCGCTTTGCCACGACCCAAACATGGGCTCGCGCCAACTGTGCCAAAGTCTCTCCCTGGCTGATGGGCAAGAGGCCAGCTGGCGAGAAGACAGCTGGCGGGAAGCCAGGTTGCGAGAACTCCCGCCCAAAGAAAAAGAAGAAGGCCCAGTCGGTCAGGCGAGACCTCTCAAAAGAGAACCAAGCCTCGCCTACCCTGACTCCTAACCGCGATGAGATCCCTTCTTCCCTGCCGGAGGTACTTTTCTCGCCTTACCCATTAGCGCGAACTGTTAAAGAGTTTGGAATGAGGTTGCTTACTGATGTATCGCTCTTTTCGCAGGGGACGATGCCGAAAGACATCGCCGACTTTCTACTGGTGGATACAGAGGCGACCCACCCTCTCAATGAGGATCCGCCGTCAGTCTCGGGGGCTGCCCCTCTGACTACCCCGGCCGATCCCCCAAGCTCTCCTGGTAGTTATTCCTTTCACTGGCTTGGCTTTCACTTTAAATGATCTGTTCCTCCTTTTCGCTGACCTGACCTCTCGCAGCACCTATTCGTGGGTGCCCGAACCCCATTGGTCAGGGGCCCATGATTTCTCCTCCCAAAGATCTTACCAACCCGGCGTCCGATCCCGACCTCCCCGTCGGAGGGGTCATCTCGGAGCCATCCACACCTGCGCCGGGATCCCAGCCCTCGGTGGTAGAGGGCATCTCTGTTCCCCCACTGGGCGAGATCGAGACCTTGGAGCACATGACGTTTCGTACGGGCCGGGGCAAGCCGCTCCATCTGCTCTTCGAAAAACGTTCAGAGAGCCAGCCCGAATCATCTTGCCAGCCATCGGGGGGGGGGGGGGAGGGTATCCGTCGCTCTTCAGGTATGCGAGAACATTCCAGCTTTTCTTTTGCTCCCCTCCTGATCTTACTTAAATCCGCCCTCCAGATCCGAAGGAGCAGGAGGCGGAAGGTGAAGAAGATGAAGATGAAGATGAAGAAGAAGAAAACAGGGAGGACTCGCCCCTACCCTCCTCTGGCGAGATGGAGGACTTTCTGGATGTCTCTAGGAGAAGCAAGGCGTGGAGGCAGAGGATTGCGACAGTCCCGTCGAAGTTCGCTCGGCGGCAGCGAGCAAACTCAGCGACGGTGAAGAGAATCCACAGGATGATGGAGCGGCGGCTGACAATCGTCGAGCTGGACTGCGCCTAACTCATTGGCGGGGCGGAATCCCAGGACATGCTTTCTGCCGAGACCTCCACAGGAAGATATGCTGCATGGGTTCGATATCAGCTCCGCCTAGCCAACCAGGGGCTGACTTCCATGATGACATTCTTCGATCCGCGGGTGCCTCCGATGTCTGGCAGGCAAGGTCTAGGTCATTGGTGGTGGGAGCTATACTGAGCCATGTGAGGCTAGCTTCTTCTTTACCCACCGCCTTAACCTACCCTTCCCGCTTTGTACCCTTTGCGCCTCACGACGACGAACAATTATTATTTGTTATCATTGCTATTTCGCGACTCTTGCCTAGCGAAACCCCCTCTATGTGTGTGCTTTTTCTGTCTGTGTTTTATGCTTTCACATCTAATGCTTTGCGAATGCTTGACTCTCGTGCCCTATTCAACACTTCTCACACACTGCGAACGTTTGCTTTTTACCTAGCCCTTCCTGGAGGTTCTCTCTTTGTGCAGGTCCAAGGAGAGCCGACGAGGCAGCATGGAAATCGAGGAGTCAGAACATCGGGATTTGCTGAGTTGTTGACCGCCCCCCGCTGCATTTTTGGAAAAAACTCATAATTACCGCATATTCTATAAATAGACCGATCCACCTACCACATTAACTTCTTTGCATTCACTTCTTTGAATCCAATCCTTCGTCCCCCTCCCGACTGCTCTCGCCGATCTCTGTAGCGCAAAGGCTCTCGCCTCCCTGATTTTTTTTCCCCTTTCACTCTCTCTTCAAAATGCCCGGAGAGGGCAATGGCCGCTCCAAGTGTGCGCAATCCTTCCTAGAACACAATTTACCTCCTTGCCAGTTGACTTTGGAGGAGTTCTACATGATAGTCGCCAACTTCATCCCCACCGGGTTCTCTGCGCGGAACCTCGGGAACAACGATAGAGTTAACCTCGCGCCGGCAGGGGAGCTTGCCATTCCCATAGAGAACTTCAAGGTGGGATTCTGCCTCCCCCTCTGGCAGGAAGTGCGCTAGGCCCTTCTGTACTATGGGGTGGTGCCGACCCAGCTCAACCCAAATTCCGTCGCGATCTTGGTGGCATTCATCTGCTACATGCAGGCAGAAAGGATCGAAGTCAGTCTGCCCATCTTCCGAAAGCTGTTCAACTTACACGTGAAAGGCAGGGTGGTCTTCTTCTCGGGGCAGTTGGTGAAGACGAGCAGTCTCGCCAACAAGAAATTAATTACTCAGGAATTATTACAGTAGGAAAGGGACAGAATGATGGAAATAACCAAGTCTGGATTCGTCGAACAGAGAACAGAAATCGTCGAGCTGAGTTTATAGTTCGTTGAGCTGAGGAGTTGTGGTCGTCGACCAGATGGCTTCTATTCGTCGAGCTGAGTCCCAAAATCGTCGAGCTGAGAACAGATAACTGCATTCTCTAGAACCTTACCTTTTCTGCATATCAAGTTCGTCGAGCTGAGAATTTGACTTCGTCGAGCTGAGTCTAGTGAAGTGTTTTTGGACTTAGATATTTCTGGAATGAAATGCTGAAGTAGAGTATCCAGAAATCGTCGACCTGAGAACTGGTTTCGTCGAACTGAGAACTAGTTTCGCTGGAATGTGTCGACACAAGTCCTGAGTGTTGACACAATTGCTTCTTGTATCGACATAGTTGTTGTTTTGACAGAAATCTGGAGTGTGTCGACACAAGTCCTGTGTGTCGACACAATTGCTATCAATAGATGTTCTGTGTGTCGACATAAGTCCTGTGTGTCGACACAATCTAGCTTCTGGTGTCGACACAGTTGATGTCGACAGATGTTCTGTGTGTCGACACAAGTCCTGTGTGTCAACACAATCTGGCTTCTGGTGTCGACACAACCTTTCCCAAGTGTCGACACATTTGCTTGAGTCTCTGGCAGTCTGTTGAAGGCTAGTCCATATGATGTTGATTCTAAGGACTTGGCCTAGACTCTAGGACACAACCATGACCCTGACTATACATGATGGGTCATATGATCCTAACTTAGTGACCTTATCCCATCTCAAACTAGGGATCCAACACTAGGCTTACATGCTATAACTCATGACACTGTATCTTAACACGTTAGGAATACCTTGAATAATCAATGTCATGATACATATGTGCTTATATAAAGATTATAACTTTGGGACAAATCTCTAGTGCTAAGGTCTTATGTATACAAGTTAAAGTGTATCTATCTAGGTGGATAGATTTTGATTGACTCGGGGCTCCTTGAACTCAAAAAATATTTAAAAGTGATAGCTCAAAGCAAACTAAAAAGAAAACTATGCAAGCTATCATTCCTGTCAAGGACCCCCCAAGCACTACTCATTCCTATCAAGGACCCCCCAAGCACTACTCATTCCTCCTGATAAGTCTTTATGAGCATTGCGAGGATGAGCACCTTGGTTCAAAGAGTCATTTTGATCTTGTGCATAGACTCTAACTTAAGCTTAGTGCCCCTAGTTCAAGTCTTGGTATTATATAGATAGATATGTTATATGATCATTCACTCTATTTCTCTTGTGTTAGCATTTTAAAAGATCGAGATAAAACATGTAACACATGCTATTTCTACTTGGTGTTTTCTCTCTATTGATGCTACACGTACATGTTATTGCCGTATTTAACACTTCCATGCATTAGAATTGGACTGACACTACACTATATGTTTTTCGCACATAGGTACTAGCACATGATTTATACTTTTGACGTTTACAATGTTTAAATGTGATTAACTCTATAACTCTTGTAGCATTGTATTGTTCCTCATTGTGTACTTAGTTTACTCTGTGCTGTCCAATCCATTTAAACTCTGCGAAATGACTTATTTTATGTTCGTGTACTCCGCTCTTATGTATGCCCATGTGCTTCATATTCTCTGATTTGCATTTTTGTGGGGTCACCAATATATTTCACACTGTTTGCTTTACTGATTGTGTTCACTGTCTGGTGTTTCTTTCACGCTCATCATATATACTATTCTTTACTTCCTCATGATTTTTTGGTCTGGCCTGCCCTTTTTATACTATCAAAATGGGAGAGGAGAATATGTTCATGAGAATTGTTCATGAGTATAATCACATGTAGGGGGAGCTTGTTACAATGCGTGCACATAGATAGAGGGAGCATGTAGAACACGTAGTTAGGAGGAGCGTGTGTGTAGGGGAGCTATATAGAGAACCTAAAACCTTAACATTTAAGATTATCTTTTATATATATTCACTCTATCATGTACTTCTTTGCTATTTCTCATGAACATGATTTGATATTATCAAAAGGGAGAGTTTGTTGGAATCGTTATTTCACATTCCATGTGTTTGAGAATATAAAATCTCAGGTTATATTTGATCATGTCTTGTGTTGATAGAGTGTGCAGGTTGATATGTTCATATAAAGAAAAAGAAGTCTCCTATGGATACAAATGCCGAGCGATAGAAGTTACCGCCGGGCGGTAGCTGGAATTAATTGGACAAAGCTCTCGAGAACCTACTGCTCTGCGCTAGTCCTACCACTCGCTCTAGCTTGACGAATTAATTTGACTGTTGAAGCCAAAAATGACCTCTGTGGAGTTCGGGGTCCCAAAAGAGGGGTGACCGCGCACCTACTACCCTTAAGCGAATGATCTAGGAACAAGATTAGGAACACAAGGGACAGACCCAAGGTCTCAGCGTGGAGGACCCACCGCATACCCGGAAGACTAACAAACTCTTCCCCTCCCAAACCAAAGGCTGAGCTAAGACACCTTCGGAGGGCGCTCTCGGCCGACCGGAATATCTAAGGAGAATCTCGAGATCAACTCTCTCCTATCCAGATGTGTCTCCTTGGGTCTACACAAAATGCTCCTCACCCGCCCTACTGATGGCGCAAACTCGCCGAGCAATTCCATGACACGCTGCCCAAAATGGGCTACGAACAGCGTAATTCCCCTCGGGGCCCCCACGGGGCCCCCACGGGGCGAGCGGTTCACGAGTACACCACTCACCCAAGACGGAAGGAGTAAACCATTCATACACAGAGCATCACATATATTAAAAAATATTATAGGAATATGAATTCCATACTTCGGCACGCAGGCCGGCAATATAAGCAAAAATAGGCCTTCGAGGGCCGGCACAAGCTTGGGCTTAAGCCCGCTATTCCCCGCTTGGTACTGCAACACCTGTACGCCAACGTCTTGAATGGCGAAGGTCAGCTAAACGCCAGTCGGCTAACATGAGCGGACCAAATATATTGCACCCACCCCTTTTTCGGGGGCTGTGGCGCGCATTCCCTGCAAACGGATAAAATACAACTTCCTCGGAATCTTCTCCGGGAACCCCAGAACATCACCAATCCGGCTCACACGTCCGGATGAGCTTCACACACCATGCCTAAACCCGTACTCACACTTCCGGGCGCTAACACAGTTAATTGCAGGGACGTACACGTCAACCCGTCAGAGAGCCCCCTTTCCCCACCCGTTGGTGGAGAGGGGCTTCCATGCAAATATGTAAACTGAGGGCTTCACCTGCCCAAGTAGAAATTTCGTTACCCTTGACGCATGTTTGGCGGCGGTGCCGGGAGAGATGCCCCTGGCTAGCTTGGCCCTGGGTAGCTGCAGCGGTGGCCGATTCGAGCTCCAGGCGGCGTCGGGAGAGAAGCTCCCGGCCGACCATGCTGTAGGCGGCGCCGGGAGAGGAGCTCCCGGTTGACCTTGCTGTAGACGGTGCCGAGAGAGGAGCTCCCGGCCGGCGATGCTGTAGGCGGCGCTGGGAGAGGAGCTCCCGGCCGGCGTTGCTGTAGGCAGCGCCAGGAGAGGAGCTCCCGACCGGCATTGCTGTAGGCGGCACCGGGAGAGGAGCTCCCGGCCGGCGTTGCTGTAGGCGGCGCCGGGAGAGGAGCTCCCGGCCGGCGTTGCTGTAGGCGGCGCCGGGAGAGGAGCTCCCGGCCGACCTTGCTTTAGGCGGCGCCGGGAGAGGAGCTCCCGACCGACCTTGCTGTAGGCGGCACCGGGAGAGGAGCTCCCGACCGACCTTGCTGTAGACGGCAACGGGGAATGGAATCCAAGGTCGGGCTTGCTTTGCCCTAGGTGGCGGCGACGAAGAGAGGGGGAGGGGCTCGTCCAGCTCTTGCTCCTGGCGGCTGCGATAAAGAAGAGCGGAGCTCGGACTGCACTTGCCGGCGGCGGCCTGGACAGAAAAAATAGGAGAGGCTCGGGCTGCACTTCCAGGCAGCCAGAGCAGGAGAGAGAGAGAGGGCGGGCCTGCGGGGTTGTGCTGCTCCAAGCTGACGGGAGAGAGAGAGGCGGGCGGCCGGAGCGAGGGCAGAGGCCGGAGCAAGGGCGGCGGGAAGAGCCCGGAGCGAGGGCGGCGGATCTCTGCTGGAGATAAATCCCGATCTCCCCTTCTCTCCTTCCTCCTTTTCGCTTTTCTCTTTTCCTCCTCCTGAACCGAGCTCCCCCCGTTGTCCCTTTCTTCCTCTCTTTTTCTTTTTTTATCTTTTTTCGTTGACTTGCTGTACCCCCTGTCCTGAGCCCATCCTCCCCCTTCTATCTCTCTTCTTAATTGCCTGCTTTCTTTCCACCCCCCCATGTGCCATATATAATATATATTATGTTATAAATATATATAAATATTCACATGTTATAATAGTAATTGAACACTTGTAAAAAGCCTACACGCACAAAACCTACGCACACGTGCACGAGGCTGCACGTCTTCGAACGAGACTGCGCCAAAACGCCGCCCATATCACGCCTCTGGCCCGCTAATTGGGGAGGGTCCCACCTAGCCGGATACGGGTTGTACATTGACAAAGCTCTCGGGAACCTACCGCACAGGCACTAGCTTGGTACCGCGCCGCGATAACCCACTCAACACTCCAAGGTGTTGAGTGCGTTGAGACAGCATTACCTACGGGCGCTAGCTTGATACCGCGAGCGGTAACCCACTCAATTCCCTAAGGGGTTGAGAGCGTTGAGACTACACTACCGCCAGGGGCTAGCTTGGTACCGCGCCGCGGCAACCCACTCAACGCTTCAAGGCGTTGAGTGCGTTGAGACAGGCCTACCACTGGGCACTATCTGCCTACTACTTCATGCTAGCATTGGAAAACGGAAAATATTCATTTTGAATATTTTTCTTAATTTGGAGGATAGCTGGCACATCAAGCGCGCGAACCTACCGCCAGGCGCTAGTCATACCGCCAGCAGTAGTGTATTTTTACGAAGACGTATATAATGCCGCCTCGGTATTTGTGCTTATTACCTGAAGATAAAAAGAGATCAAGTTTGTGCATTCTAGGGTTCGACCATCTCTCAGCGTTCCATTCCAAACGTTTTCGTTAAAGTAAAAGAACTCCGCCTCCCTCCCATTCATGAACGAAGAACTCCGGCGATCCAAATACTACATCGATTATAAAGAGACGACCGTTTACAAGCACACGAAGATCTCAAGCACCGGTCGCGGATCACGATACAGAGAAATCATCAAGAGGGAGAATTCAATCTTAATTTCTTCTAAACCTTGTCATTTTGTAATCTTCTTTTTCTGTTCGTTCTTGTGGTGAGGAAAATCGACCGGTGAAGGTCATCGGAATCCGGGAAGGATTCTGTGGGAAATCAACCCAGGGTTGGGACGTCTAGATCGGGTGATCTAGCGAGGCTCTAAGAACATTTCTTGTGTGGAGGTGAATGGCTGGCTCGAAGACCATTCTTGGAGGGAAATGGAGAGAGACTACCGATCCGTGGAGCGTGTCGGTATAGAAAACAAAAGAGTGTTTCTTTCTCACCGCCTTCGATCTCCGGCGTCACGGGGATCACGATTTTGTAATCGTTAAGAACTTATTGTTGATTCAATTTTAATAAAATTAGTTTTTGTTATTTTCATTACTTCTGTGATCTGCTGTGTTTTTTATTCTTCTGTGCGGTGTACTATCAATTATCTCTAGTGTGCGTAGTTCTCCAAAGGGTGATTTGCCCATGAAAACAAGTTCAGTAACTTACCACGCGCGTTAGCTACCTAACGCCCCATGGTAGCTTCGAGTACTAGTTCACGTGGACTAAAATAATTTGAATTTTCAAATAACGCTCGAAACCTTATTCACCCCTCTCTAAGGTTGTCCACAAGATCCAACACTAACTTAAGTTTATTTTTATTTTGTGCGGTTTTCTGGAGTATATCTTCAAAAATCCAAGTACACGCCCTCACTCACGCTCGTGACCGTGGCTGTGCCAACATAAATCCCACTTTCAGCTTAGTCATTGCGTTCTGAAGCCAGTTCCTTGAAGATTCCATGGTCACGCCCATGTAATCAAAGTCATGCCCATGTTCTTTGATAGTCACGCCCGTGTACTACCCGTCTAGCCGATTGAGACTTCATCTAGCCAACATGAAGCCCTTCTAGCCAATTCTGCAATGTCACACCTATGTCATCGTGGTCACGCTCATGTTCCTTAGCATCCCTCTTGGTAACGCCCCACCATCATGCCAGCTGTCACATTAAATACTGTCGCCCATTGTCCCACTCGTGACCCTCAAATGCCATGGACGTGTAACCCAAATTATTCCTCTCTGGACACGCCCAGCTCATCCAGACTAATGCAAGCTACCTCCATACATGTCATGCCCTAGGCCATGCCCGTGACTTACGCCATGTACTTTTTGAAACACCGAATCTGCCAAATTGATCCACTATTGCCTCCAGATTCATCCCCATGCCTTTATTCCCAAGTCACGACCTATGTCATGCCCGTGGCCAAGTGCGCTCACTTCGGATTTTATCCCTATAAGTAGTGGCCGAATCCACCAACTTCCTTAGTCCACCTCTACCCTTTTTGGGTGGCTCAATTTCTGTATTTTTCCATTTTAGCTTAGATATCATTTCATGTATTTTTACTTCCATGCAATTACTTTATGCATTATTTTTATTTCATGTATCAATGCAATACAATTTAACTTTTATTTTAGCATTGTTCCTTTCCTTTCATGTACTTTTCTTTAGTAGTTAAGTAATCTAGTTCTTGAACATTGCAAAGTTTGAATGAAATTATTATCTTTTATAATCGTTTCTTTTCTTCCTTTGATTTATTCTTGATTTATATTCAAGTTCACATGTCATTGTATAAACTCCATATCTGTTTTTGTATTATAGTTACCTGAAGGGCTCGTGAGTATGAATCGATCACTTAAGAATAAAAAGAATTGGACACAACCCTCGAGAGAAGATGACGTAAATCTTCTGGAAAAGAGTCAAATCCTATTATGGGATTTACCTCTTAAAGCGAGTCTTACAATTTTTGATTATAGAATGAGAGTTCGATCGATCAACCTAATCTCAGGTGGACGTATTGCTCGAAAGAGGTGTGTTCATATTTTGAGAATCTCCACAATCAAGGCTAGAATTAGATAGTTATATTTATCCTATTTATTTCATTCAAAGTGCGTCATGATCAAGTTTAGTTTTCTTATTTTAGTTTAGTTTAATTTTCATACATTCACATAATATACTACTCAAACAATGCCATACACACACTCCAACATGAGGGTGCAAATAGTAAAAGTTTCCCATCATGAGATGCAAATAGTAAAATCCCCTCATCATGGGAGTGCAAATAATAAAATCCTCCAACATGAGGGTGTAAATAGCAAAATTCCCCATCATGGGGTGCAAATAGTCAAATACTCCAACAGGGGGGTGCAAATAGTAAAATTCCCCCTCAAGAGGTGCAAATAGTAAAATTCTACATCATGGGGTGCAAATAGTAAAATCCTCCAATATGGGGGGTACAAATAATAAAATTCTCCAGCATCTGGTGCAAATAGTAAAATTCTCTATCGTGGGGGTGCCAATAGTAAAATCCCCCCATCATGGGGGTGCAAATAGTAAAATACTCCAACATAAGAGTGGAAATAGTAAAATTTTCCCTCATGGGGAGCAAATAGTAAAATTACCCATTATGAGGTGCTAATAGTAAAATCCTCCATTATGGGGTGCAAATAGTAAAATCCCCCATCATGCGGTGCAAATAGTAAAAATACACATGACGGTCTGCTAATAACAAAAAATGCTTTTGGTATGCACATAACCATATCCATCATAGGTGTATATATCGCCATAAAACTACACAAGCAGGTGTGCGCATAACACATAAATTGGTTACCGTGTGCGGATAACTGCATAACCATCATAACCACCATAATCACCACTTATTTACGAACATGGTGCCCTTAGGACCTATAAATAGTGTAACATCCCGTTTCACGCTAAACCCCTCACACGTGTTTTGAGTCAAGGGAGTTGACTCGGGCTCGGGGTGCGCTAGACTCGACAAGTAAAATTCGTCGAATATCGTCACAGATATCCGACGAGTTCGTCGAGTATGGCTTGTGAGTTGAGACCAATACTATTCGTCGAATATCGTCACAAATATCTGATGAATTCGTCGAGTATGTAGACTTAGAATGTTTTCTGATCTCGGGGCGTTGAGTGCATTGAGTGCACTCAACGCGACGTTGAGTGCACTCAACTCCATTCGACGAATTGGGTTGAGGTGTTGAGTGGACTCAACACCACTCGACGCATGTGGAATTAAAATACTTTCTGGACTCGATGCATTGAGTATGTTGAGTGCACTCAATACGACATTGAGTGCACTTAACACGGCGTTGAGTGCAGTCAACGCCATTCGACGAATTATAACATAGAAGCATTTTGGATGCTGAGGCGTTGAGTGGACTCAACACCACCTAACGCCATTTGACTTAGAATATTTTTGGAAACTGCTGGAGTCAAGTGCGTTGAGTGCAACTGATGCCATTCGACGAATTATGCTGAGGCATTGAGTGGACTCAACACCACTCAACGCCATTTGACTTAGAAAATATCTAGGATGATAGGCGTCGAGTGCGTTGAGTGCACTCGTCGCCATTAGCTAAAAGACATTGAGTGCGTTGAGTGCACTCGACGCCACTCAACACTTTTACTTAGAATTATTCTGAGAACCGTGACATCGAGTGCATTGAGTGCACTCGACGCCACTCAGCAATTCGTCAGGTAAAGAAGGGATACTCGACGATTTTAACTTCGAAAGTGTTGTACTTATATATGGCGTTGAGTGGTCACGAAGAATTTCGATGATTCGTCGAGTAAGTGTATGATACTCGACGATTCGTCGAGTAAGGGTTGCTTACTCGACGACTTTGACTTAGCAGATTTTCTGGCGCAGTCTTCTTGCTGTCACATGCCCGATCTGAACCAGATTTTTGGGAATTGCGCCAAAATGATTTAATTGGATGCATCCTTTCAAAATGACATATCTAAAGCAATAATAAGCGGTCCAATGTTAGGCTGACACGTGGCAAAGCAATTAATCCTATTTTCTCATTATAAAAAGAGACTTGCGGAAAAACCCTAGCCGTCGCTTTGCCATTTTTGCCGAGCAATTATCTGTGCCGAAATCGTCTTAAGAGAAGTGTATCACCGGAGCCGATTTCCTTTCCGTGAAGCACCATACTAATAAGGAAGAAGCATGCCACAAAGGAGAGTAACGAGATCCATGTCCGGAACCACCAGAAACGAGGTGAGCTTCCTACCCTCTCCCTTGGTGCTAGATCTCTAGTTATTTCTAGGAGAGATATCGACTCAAAAGAGTTTTGATTTGTGAGAGGAAGATTTCCTAGGAAGAGACCATGCTAGGGCTTGTGCCCTAGAGATTGATGTCTTCAACCTTTCCTCACTTCTTTGTGAAGATGGTGGACTTGGTTTCATGAAGAAAAATGGTCTATTGAGTGTGAATAAGGGAGGAGGAAATTTTGTGTTTAACTTTGAATAAATGTCTAACGGAAGAAGATGGACCAATGTCGTTCATCTTGCTTTAAGAAGCGTGCAAAAATCTATTTTCTGTGTGCAGCGAACTTCGAGGCCGTTTTAGGGTATGATACATCCAAATTTGGTCTTTTTACTAAGCACGAAAATCATAGCCCTTGGAAAGACCTTTCCAACGGATGGTTACACGTCTTCATACGAGTCATGTAGACTCAGGAATGTTCAGTCGAAGTTGCAGTACAATCAAGTCTTGTGTACATATTATTCTCGGGTTCGTGTAGAACTAGGTTTGATTTTGAGTACAAAAATTGTAGCAATATAATGTTGAGGTTTGATAAACTTCGTCTTATGTGAATGTGATAAGCAAATGGTTGGTGAAACATGATTGCGCATGATTATAATCGGGAAAATGGAATAGGGTTTGGAAGAGGATGTGATGGTCGATGATTGAATGAGTAACCCATAACTATGTGTTCATGTTTAATGAGATTGTGAAATATCATTATGCTGATGTGATTACCATAATGGAAGCATACTTGTTGGTTATTGCTTGATGCTTGAAAAAGAATTGGAAGAGGTTAATGCATGACCATGAGATGAGATAAATAATGGAAGGTGTAAAGTGGTACACTACTTAGAGTTGTGCCTCCCTTTGGGTAGTAGTGTGAGATTGGTATGTTGTGTAAGGTGGCTTGCCACCTATGTAAACGATAAGACCTTGTGTGGTATGGAAATGTGGAAGGGTTGGTAGTGCGTGTGTGCTTGCCGCACTAGAATGATGTGTGGATAAGGGATTCGGTGTGGAGCCCATGCGTGCCGCTGAGCAAGGGATGTGAATAATTATAAGGGACTCAGCGTGGAGCCCTTGGTGTGAAATTGCATGCGGTGTGAGTTGACACGCAGTGTCATAATCCTAGGTTAAGGATAGTGTGGCAGGTCTACGGGCTCGCCAGTCATCACAGCGACGGGAGTTGACAGATAGACTTGCACAGTGGGTCTTTGGTCCTCGGTGTTTACTTCCCGAGGCTCCTTCTATGCTAGTGGATGGTTGGGCTTTAGTCCTTTGGTGATACGTTCCCTTAGGCTCCTTCCGTACAACAATTATAGGCCAGTGTAGGGATACGTTCTTGGTGCACATCTACCTGAGATCCCTCTGAGCCATAGTACACATGTAAGCTTTGCTGTGTGATCTTAGCGTTGAAGCATACAGAGGCCTAGACTTGGAAGTGTGGATGCCTACCTTGTAGTGGAAAAAACTATTTCACTGTCACCGTCTGGCCACGATGGATGACGCCTGAGAGGTTAGCTACCTGCTCGAAAAGTGAGAACTACAAGTCTGTGTCGACATAACAATTGCATGTGTGTGAGCATGGGTGAGTCATTGCATTGCATTCATAGCATCACATTACATTACATATACAAGATCCTTATCATATAAGTTTGTATGAGCACTCTTATATGATGAGTTACTTTACTGTTGGGCTGATCCTTAACTTATATGCCTGTATGGGCATTTATATAAGTTAAGTTACTTTCATGTTGTAGATTACCTGCTTGTTGGATTGTTATAATTGAGTATAACTACTAAACAAGAATGTGGATAAACTTGCTATACTTGTTTGTTGTTTCTACTCACATGTTATAAATATATTCTCCACCTATTTGTACTACTGCTTACATACTTATATTATACCCTTGTCCTTTTCTCCGCCTGATGCCTAAGAGTCACCGGGGGAGCGAATGTGATAGCCACTTAGTCTTTATGACTAGCGGTTGCTGTGTCTTCCTTTTTAGGAGGAAACCCCGCAGACAGAGAATCAACAGGTTTTGTAGGAGGGAAGCCAGGCCAGGGAGACATGGCCTGAAGTGACGGTACCATCACTGCCGTTAGTGATTGATGTGAGTTGTTGAAAGACTCATATTGTAGATGTTTGGCATTATGTACTCTGATATTATGGAAGCCTTGGTTGCTCCATTTATTTATTGTACTTGTGGACTTTATACTAGTGTGTAATTTTGACTTCTCTTTACTTTCTTTATGTTGAGTTGACATGGATGATATGTTTAGCCGGCAGGATAAGCATCTTGTAGTACATGTTAGCCTATGTGCTAACGCTACCACAAGGCGGCTGTTCTGGGCATAAGACTCCACTCAGCCGTGTTTTGTGTTTCAGGAGGGGGGGGGGGATTATAAATGGTATCAACTTGCTACGATGCTGAACAAAAGAAGTCATTGAGCAATGGTGCCACCCCCGTTTGATTAGTTAGTTTGAGGACAAACTGACTTAGCGGAAGCAGTGGTGTGCCACATGTAATTTACACTAAGTATGTCTAATTTTGACCATACGATTAGCCAACCTGACTTTTGGTTTGTACCCTATGTGTAGATCCCAACAAATGTAGAGCCAGTAGGGGGAACTCCCGCCCCTACCATACCCATATAGTTTTAGCACACAGAGCTACGGATGATGCTCATGACTATTTTGGATGCGTTTAGGTCCCAACAGGCTCCGGTGCAACAACAAGCCCCGAGCTCCAATTGGTTGAGCACTTTTTGAGCACTTTCCCCACCTGCCTACCTTGGGATGGAGTCGACTGTTCGCACTGAAGAGTGGCTCGACACGGTGTACGAATTATTGGATGGAATAAGATGTCCAGCCAATATGGCTGTGACCATTGCAGTCCCAGTCCTACAATTGCATGTGAAGAGGTTGTTGGATCCCTAGTTGGATTTGGGCTAGGCTCACTAACTAGGATGTCTGACCCATAATGTATAGCCAAGGTCATGTGTTTTGAGTCCTAGAGTTTAGGCTAAGTCATTAGGTTTAACCATACATGGACCAGCCAGCAGAAGACCTCAGATGACTCAAGATTTAGAGAAAATCAAGTTCAGTATATAAGTTCGACATTTGTCGAACTCAGCTCAACGATCGTCGATCGCTGATCGATGAACTCAGAGTTAATCCTCTGAGTTGAGCTCGATGATATTCGAGCTCAGGTCGACGAAGTCTGGATTTCAACTTCAACACATTCTTTCCAAAATATTTTCTCTGAACTCAGCTCGACAAAGACAGAATCTGTGCTCGACGAACTTGGACCTCAGAATTAACAAGTTATTCACAGAATGCAGTTAGCCGAGCTCAGGTCGACGAACTTGGATCTCAGGTCGACGAACAAGTTTTCTCAAGTCGACGAATAGGATTTCTCAGCTCGATGAACTTGGATCTCAGGTCGACGAAATCTGTTCTATGGTCGACGATTTCTGTTGGAATTCCAGACTTAGAATTTTCCCTAATTTCTGTCCTTTATTCCACATTATTTAGCAGTGATTTCCTGAAGTAATTAATGGTTATATTCTCTGAATATAGCCGTTACTGGCAGCATTAATTATGGTCTTCATCAGGTTAATTACTTGCTTAATTGATTGGGACAGTTGGGGAAACTCATTAATGCAAATATTCTCCAGCCGAATTTCATTCTCCAGGGAATCTGCATTCAATGCAATGGAATTCAAAATTCAAAAGAGAATTCGACCGAGACATATAAAAGAGATTTTATTTTTAGAACGACAGAATTACAGGACACAGCAGTACACAGAGAAGAATTAGAGAAATATACAAAAGATCATCTGCTTCTTCTCTGAACAGAAAACAACCCGTTTTTTCCTTGATTTTACTGAAGAAGAAGAAGAACAACAATCACTATCAAGAGTATTCTTCAACTTCAACTCCAGGAGCTTTCAAGGAAAACAAATATCTATCAGTCAGAAGTTTCTGGATCATCTCAAGTCAAGGCTGAAGACTTACTACACCCTGTGCAAGGCTTCAAGTGATTTCTGGAGAAGCCTTGACAACAACAATCCACTTGTCTTCTCAGTTGTTTGATAAAGAGAAGACACCATCAATCTCTCTCCCCCTCCTATATAAAGGGTTTATTAACTCCCTTCAAAAGTTTATTTTGATTTTTGGGCACCTGATCAAAAGCTCAAAGGTGTCAGTCACTTGATCAAAACCTGCTAGTGGATTTCTACCAGGGTGGTAGAAGTGTGGATGTACCCAGGTTGGGGAACCACTATAAAATTTCTTGTGTTGTCTGGTTGCCCTTTTCTTGTTGTTCTTGCTGTGGCTGTGATAGGCTACTTGTAGTGTGTTAGAGTAGAATAACTTAGATTGTTTTTCCTTTTCTGTTGATATTGGTATCACATACTTATTACTCTGATAAATTTCTTAACCAGTCAAAAAGTTTTAGATTACTCTATTCACCCCCATCCAGAGTAAATCAGATCTAACTCCCATCTTTCAATTGGTATCAAAGCAGTGTGGTTGTACAAGCTAATACTTGAACCAAAAGATCCTTTGTTAGATCTGATCTTAAGTTTAGATTATTTCACAACATGGCATAGAACAAAGATTATGCAAGCACCAGACCTCCAGTCTGCAATTTGAATAAATTTGCAATCTGGAAGGCAAGAATTAGGTTGTATATGAATTCTATTGATGAGGACATCTATAATTCTATTTTGACAGGTCCTCCTCAACCAACAGCTGCTACATCAACATCAACATCAACATGAAGCACTCGTGCTATTCCACCACTTGAGTGGACATATGCACAGAAAAAGGCAAAGATTGCAGATGCTAAAGCCATTAGCATATTGTCACAAACTATGTCAAATGACATATTCCAAAAGGTGGCTGAATGCACATCTACAAAAGCAATCTGGGACTCTCTAAACTAGATGGCTGCTGGTTTTGCTTGTAACACCCCGAAGTCAAGAGAATCATTTTGAGCAAAATCGGGTTCAGGCATGGGTGACACGGCCTGGGACACGGGCGTGTCCCAGGGCGTGTCAGCTGACACGGCCTGCGACACGGGCGTGTCGCAGGGCGTGTCGAGGTTATGTCGACGATCGGGCTTGGTGTCGACAATTTTCGCTCGACATCGTCGAGAGGGGGCACACGGCCCAGGACACGGCCGTGTCGGATGCCGTGTCGTATACTTGACGAGTGTTACGCAACGATCGTCGAGTATCGAGTTCCAGTGAGGACACGGCCTGTGACACGGGTGTGTCACAGGGCGTGTCAGTGGGCGTCGAACTCAACTCGACGTCTCGGGTTAGGGCGTTTTTGCGGGACACGGGTGTGTCCTGATGCACACGGCCAGGAACACGGGCGTGTGCCAAGCCGTGTGCCAGGCCGTGTGAAGTCTCAGGTTGATTTGGGATTATTTCTGTTGAGGAACACGGTCTCAGACACGGGCGTGTCTGAGGGCGTGTCGGGTACACGGCCGTGACACGGGCATGTCACACGGGCGTGTACTGGCTGGATTGAGTCGGTTGTCTGCCGCTTAGGGGGACACGGCCTGTGACATGGGCGTGTCACAGGGCGTGTCAGGCCGTGTTTTAGCTTTTCTGGCCAGATCTGAGCCGTTTGTTTCCCTCTTCCTGGATCCAAGGGCTGGGCTTTGTCCAGGTGTCTAGGAGGCCGAGAATTAGAAGATAAATGCTCTTATCTTCTCTTCTTCTTCTTCTTCATCTTCATTTTAAGAGAGGGGGAAGAAAGGCCTAAGGGAGAGAGAAGGGAGGAGTCTTCCAGCTGCTGTAGGAGCTGCGGAGTGCGGATCGAAGATCCGAGAGCGGATTCGTGAAGGTAGAGCCGAGGCGGTGATTTCCATCAGGCTACTTCATGCCGCCGAAGCGATCTTCAAGGGTAACGATCTCCTTCTTGGACATCGAAGTCTTTTCTTTATCATGTGCTTGGAATCCTCCACCAAGAGGTGGATTTGCGGAAGAGATTCCTTTGTGAGTCTGCAGTTAGAGCCGGAAATATGGAGTACGGCATAGGCATGCTGTGTGAAGCCCATCTGGACCGGTAGTCTGGATTGGTGATGTTCATGGGTAAACCGGAGATGACTCCGTGGCTTTGATGATGTGCAAAACGGATTTTTGTTGTGATGAATGTATGGATGTGATGAATGTGAGGAGGCTTTGGCAAAGCTCCTGGTTATGAGATGATCAATTGGTAACATGCCTGAGGAGCTCGTGATAAACCCGACTGTTACACCACCTGTGTGGGTTGATCTAGTTAGGAAGGGATCGATGGGTGGCAATGCTAGGGGAGCCGAGTTAAACCCGGGTTGCTGCACCACATAGTGTGGGTCGATCGAATTAGGGGGGGGGGGTCGATGGGTAGACATTGCCTGGGGAGCGTAGATAAACCGGCGTGCTACACCACATGTTGTGGGTCGACCTACTCTGGTTGTTGGATGCTGTGAGGGTGTACCTCTGTGTGGTTTGGGCGGGATGTCGCCAGCTTGCGAGATTGGTGGACTAGGGCCGGTCAACCAACAAGTGAAAACCTCGAGAGACAGCGGTGTGCGACGGTGGATTCCGGTATGCCAAGAAGGTGCCCTGAGTGCACGGAGCGTTGGTGGACTCCAGCGTTTGTGATGTGATGTGTTTGTTAGATAGTGGAATAAAGAGAATAATCTAGCTATGATGTGATTTGGTGATGTTTGCTGATGCTTGATGAGAAAGGAAGCACTGTATACAGGGAAGGAACCACTACCCCGGGTAGGGGGTAGGGTCGTTATAATGGGTCAGCAATGCTGACCGTTACTTTGTTTTCTGTGTTGGTTTGGATGATGAATTGCAGGTGCTGCGGTTTGGAAAGAATAAGTGGATTGGCTAGCCTGGTGTTCTTAGTCCTTGAGAGCTATATGAAGAATCATGGTTGGATTTCATGTGTGGCCGGCCTGCGCGCCGATGTACGAAACCATTGATGTGAAAGAGGAACTTGTAAGGCCATAAGGCCAGGGTGTGTGAGTTGTATACATTCCTGGTGTTTTTATATAAATGTGGTATTTATATATGGGTGGACATTCTGGTTTGAGTTCATGTTAACAAGAAAAATGCTGCGCTAGAATGGAATGAGTTAAGGACACGCATAGATGTGATTTCCACACGTGATTCCTTCGCTTGTCTGTGCTATATGGCGTGGGGCCCCGTCCGGACCCACCGTTATATGTCATGTGACAGGTGGGGGCGTTACAAAGTGGTATCAAAGCGAGGTTGAGATTGTTTGGGAGGAGTGAACATAATTGAACTCATGAATGTCCATTAGGAATGTATGTCATGCACATGATGTGCGTGCGGGTGTAGTCAATGTAGCAGTCCCATTATGCTTTGGCCGTATTCATGGTGTTCTGTACATTGATAGGATGCGAGATTGTGGTGGGATGAAATTAAAGTGCACCACTTGGCAGGTCGAGGTTTAACGGAGATTTCAATAGAGGAATTCTCCCAACTATTTTTAGCCCAGTATGTGCCAGTGTCGCAGAGAATTGCGATGGAAAATGAGTTTCTCCACTTGGTGCAGGGTGAGTGAGATATTGATACCTACCTGCATGAGTTTACAAGATTGAGGAGATATGCGGGATCTACCGTTGCGGAGGAAGTGCGAAAGACGAATCGGTTTTATGGAGGATTGCGGGATGAATTGAGATTGGCACTTCCGAGTTCGGTGAGCCAAGGCTGTCAGGCGTTGGTCGATACAGCTCGTGCCTTGGAGAAGGATATGAAGCGAGTACGAGAGAATAAGAGACTGACAAGGGAAAAGTTCCTGGTTATGAGATGATCAATTGGTAACATGCCTGGGGAGCTCGTGATAAACCCGACTGTTACACCACCTGTGTGGGTTGATCTAGTTAGGAAGGGATCGATGGGTGGCAATGCTAGGGGAGCCGAGTTAAACCCGGGTTGCTGCACCACATAGTGTGGGTCGATCGGATTAGGGGGGGGGGGGTCGATGGGTAGACATTTCCTGGGGAGCGTAGATAAACCCGGCGTGCTACACCACATGTTGTGGGTCGACCTACTCTGGTTGTTGGATGCTGTGAGGGTGTACCTCTGTGTGGTTTGGGCGGGATGTCGCCAGCTTGCGAGATTGGTGGACTAGGGCCGGTCAACCAACAAGTGAAAACCTCGAGAGACAGCGGTGTACGACGGTGGATTCCGGTACGCCAAGAAGGTGCCCTGAGTGCACGGAGCGTTGGTGGACTCCAGCGTTTGTGATGTGATGTGTTTGTTAGATAGTGGAATAAAGAGAATAATCTAGCTATGATGTGATTTGGTGATGTTTGCTGATGCTTGATGAGAAAGGAAGCACTGTATACAGGGAAGGAACCACTACCCCGGGTAGGGGGTATGGTCGTTATAATGGGTCAGCAATGCTGACCGTTACTTTGTTTTCTGTGTTGGTTTGGATGATGAATTGCAGGTGCTGCGGTTTGGAAAGAATAAGTGGATTGGCTAGCCTGGTGTTCTTAGTCCTTGAGAGCTATATGAAGAATCATGGTTGGATTTTATGTGTGGCCGGCCTGCGCGCCGATGTACGAAACCATTGATGTGAAAGAGGAACTTGTAAGGCCATAAGGCCAGGGTGTGTGAGTTGTATACATTCCTGGTATTTTTATATAAATGTGGTATTTATATATGAGTGGACATTCTGGTTTGAGTTCATGTTAACAAGAAAAATGCTGCGCTAGAATGGAATGAGTTAAGGACACGCATAAATGTGATTTCCACACGTGATTCCTTCGCTTGTCTGTGCTATATGGCGTGGGGCCCCGGCCGGACCCACTGTTATATGTCATGTGACAGGTGGGGGCGTTACAAAGTGGTATCAGAGCCAGGTTGAGATTGTTTGGGAGGAGAGAACATAATTGAACTCATGAATGTCCATTAGGAATGTATGTCATGCACATGATGTGCGTGCAGGTGTAGTCAATGTAGCAGTCCCATTATGCTTTGGCCGTATTCATGGTGTTCTGTACATTGATAGGATGCGAGATTGTGGTGGGATGAAATTGAAGTGCACCACTTGGCAGGTCGAGGTTTAACGGAGATTTCAATGGAGGAATTCTCCCAACTATTTTTAGCCCAGTATGTGCCAGTGTCGCAGAGGATTGCGATGGAAAATGAGTTTCTCCACTTGGTGCAGGGTGAGCGAGATATTGATACCTACCTGCATGAGTTTACAAGATTGGGGAGATATGCGGGATCTACCGTTGCGGAGGAAGTGCGAAAGACGAATCGGTTTTATGGAGGATTGCGGGATGAATTGAGATTGGCACTTCCGAGTTCGGTGAGCCAAGGCTTTCAGGCGTTGGTCGATACAGCTCGTGCCTTGGAGAAGGATATGAAGCGAGTATGAGAGAATAAGAGACTGACAAGGGAAAAGTCAGAGTTTAAAATGTCACCACCAGATCAATCGGAGTTTCGCCGACAAGAGAAGAAAAGCCACATCGCAAAATTCTGTTGGAATGTCCCTCCAGGGAGTGAGAAACAGACAGGTGCGTCATATGAAGAAAAAGGGAAAGCAGTGGCCGAATCATCTGCACCCCGGACGCAACCTCGATTGCATGCGATGGAAGTGCAAGAGCCGCAAAGCTCAGTTGGTGAACTTCAGCCTCGAGCGTTTCATTTATCTGTAAATCGCGAATTTCAAAATCGGGAGGCTGAGCGGAAGTGAACTGTGATGTGAATCATGTCGATGCTCTGAATGTTGTGTATGTAAACTATGTTTTGATATCAGGTGTGATGAATAATAGCTGATGTGCATCACTTTTGACTGAATCGGGAATCGGATCTTGATGAATCATCCATAGTGATGTCTGTACATCATAACTAGTTGTAGATCTCTATAATAGTTTGGTGCACTTGTGCTTGTGACGAGATAAATCAATGATGTTGTTTTGTTTTGAGGTTTTATGTGGCTGAATGTGCACAAGTGGAAGTTAGGGATGTTTGTTGTGTTGTCTGTTTGTTAGTGTGTGCGGAGGCTATGATTTTGTGATGTTGTGACCAATTGGCTGTTTGGAGTCAAATTTCGAGGACGAAATTATTTGAAGGGGGGAGGATTGTAACACCCCGAAGTCAAGAGAATCATTTTGAGCAAAATCGGGTTCAGGCATGGGTGACACGGCCTGGGACACGGGCGTGTCCCAGGGCGTATCAGCTGACACGGCCTGCGACACGGGTGTGTCGCAGGGCGTGTCGAGGTTGTGTCAACGATCGGGCTTGGTGTCGACGATTTTCGCTCGACATCGTCGAGAGGGGGCACACGGCCCAGGACACGGCCGTGTCGGATGCCGTGTCGTATACTCGACGAGTGTTACGCAACGATCGTCGAGTATCGAGTTCCAGTGAGGACATGGCCTGTGACACGGGCGTGTCACAGGGCGTGTCAGTGGGCGTCGAACTCAACTCGACGTCTCGGGTTAGGGCGTGTTTGCGGGACACGGGTGTGTCCTGGTGCACACGGCCAGGAACACGGGCGTGTGCCAAGCCGTGTGCCAGGCCGTGTGAAGTCTCGGGTTGATTTGGGATTATTTCTGTTGAGGAACACGCCCTCAGACACGGGCGTGTCTGAGGGCGTGTCACACGGGCGTGTACTGGCTGGATTGAGTCGGTTGTCTGCCGCTTAGGGGGACACGGCCTGTGACACGGGCGTGTCACAGGGCGTGTCAGGCCGTGTTTTAGCTTTTCTGGCCAGATCTGAGCCGTTTGTTTCCCTCTTCCTGGATCCAAGGGCTGGGCTTTGTCCAGGTGTCTAGGAGGCCGAGAATTAGAAGATAAATGCTCTTCTCTTCTCTTCTTCTTCTTCTTCATCTTCATTTCAAGAGAGGGGGAAGAAAGGCCTAAGGGAGAGAGAAGGGAGGAGTCTTCCAGCTGCTGTAGGAGCTGCGGAGTGCGGATCGAAGATCTGAGAGCGGATTCGTGAAGGTAAAGCCAAGGCGGTGATTTCCATCCGGCTACTTCATGGCGCCGAAGCGATCTTCAAGGGTAACGATCTCCTTCTTGGACATCGAAGTCTTTCCTTTATCATGTGCTTGGAATCCTCCACCAAGAGGTGGATTTGCGGAAGAGATTCCTTTGTGAGTCTGCAGTTAGAGCCGGAAATATGGAGTACGGCATAGGCATGCTGTGTGAAGCCCATCTGGACCGGTAGTCTGGATTGGTGATGTTCATGGGTAAACCGGAGATGACTCCGTGGCTTTGATGATGTGCAAAACGGATTTCTGTTGTGATGAATGTATGGATGTGATGAATGTGAGGAGGCTTTGGCAAAGCTCCTGGTTATGAGATGATCAATTGGTAATATGCCTGGGGAGCTCGTGATAAACCCGACTGTTACACCACCTGTGTGGGTTGATCTAGTTAGGAAGGGATCGATGGGTGACAATGCTAGGGGAGCCGAGTTAAACCCGGGTTGCTGCACCACATAGTGTGGGTCGATCAGATTAGGGGGGGGGTCGATATGTAGACATTGCCTGGGGAGCGTAGATAAACCCGGCGTGCTACACCACATGTTGTGGGTCGACCTACTCTGGTTGTTGGATGCTGTGAGGGTGTACCTCTGTGTGGTTTGGGCGGGATGTCGCCAGCTTGCGAGATTGGTGGACTAGGGCCGGTCAACCAACAAGTGAAAACCTCGAGAGACAGCGGTGTACGACGGTGGATTCCGGTACGCCAAGAAGGTGCCCTGAGTGCACGGAGCGTTGGTGGACTCCAGCGTTTGTGATGTGATGTGTTTGTTAGATAGTGGAATAAAGAGAATAATCTAGCTATGATGTGATTTGGTGATGTTTGCTGATGCTTGATGAGAAAGGAAGCACTGTATACAGGGAAGGAACCACTACCCCGGGTAGGGGGTAGGGTCGTTATAATGGGTCAGCAATGCTGACCGTTACTTTGTTTTCTGTGTTGGTTTGGATGATGAATTGCAGGTGCTGCGGTTTGGAAAGAATAAGTGGATTGGCTAGCCTGGTGTTCTTAGTCCTTGAGAGCTATATGAAGAATCATGGTTGGATTTCATGTGTGGCCGGCCTGCGCGCCGATGTACGAAACCATTGATGTGAAAGAGGAACTTGTAAGGCCATAAGGCCAGGGTGTGTGAGTTGTATACATTCCTGGTGTTTTTATATAAATGTGGTATTTATATATGGGTGGACATTCTGGTTTGAGTTCATGTTAACAAGAAAAATGCTGCGCTAGAATGGAATGAGTTAAGGACACGCATAGATGTGATTTCCACACGTGATTCCTTCGCTTGTCTGTGCTATATGGCGTGGGGCCCCGGCCGGACCCACCGTTATATGTCATGTGACAGGTGGGGGCATTACATTGCTGATGAGAGAAAGGACAGGAGATCAATCCTTATCTCTCAGTATGAAAATTTCAAGAAAGATGAAGCTGAATCTGTTAATGAAATGTACAATAGATTAAGTTCAATAATCAGTGAGCTGAAGACCTTGGACAAAGACATCTCTCTCACTGAGGTGAATGATAAAATCCTCATGTGCTTCTCAAGCTCATGGGATTCCAGGATATGGCCAATCAAGGAGGCCAGGAGCATGAGTGAGATTTCTACTGAATCTATCATGGGAAAGCTCAAATCTTATGAACAATTGATTAAGTCCAGGGAAGCTGTTGAACAAAAGACTCCTCCACCAACAAGAAGAGAGCAAAATATTACCTTCAAAGCTGTAGAAAAAACTGAATCTCCAACAACAAATGAAGAACTCCTGAGTTACTTAGCCAAGAGATTCTATAAGATGACAAGAAAGGACTTCAGGAGAAAGTCATCCAGGCATGATGACAAACCTATGTATGATAAAACACCTACTAAGGAAATTGTATGCTTTGGGTGCAGGAAACCAGGACAATTCATTTCTAAATGTCCTGAAAATAAAAAGAAGGAGAAAATGAGAGAAAATGACTCTAGGAAGCACAACTATAGCAAGCCTTCATCCAACAAGCATAAAAGAAAAGAAAAGTGCTTCGTGGCTAAGACCTGGAGTGATACTGAAGAGGAATCATCATCTTCCAGCTCTAGTGAAGACGAAGAAGAAGCAAAGGTAAGGGAAGTGTGCCTTATGGCTATCAATGCCTCTTGCAGTCCATCTGATGCCGTGGAACAATCAGAAGAATCAGACAATGAAGAATCTGAATCAGAGGCTGATCAGGTATTATCATCATTTGATTACAATTCTGATAACTTTAAAACTGAATTTAAATCGATGTGTATAGATTTAATAAATTTTGAAAAGGAGATTAAAAGACTTGGGGAAAAATTATCTGAACATGAAAACCGTGTTTCTGAAAACATTAAATTAAAAGATGAACTAACTTTAGCTCAATAACAAATAATATCATTAAAATCTGAATTAGCTGAGGCTAGGAAACTTGAAGAATCCTTAAATGGGAGAAGCATCAAGTTGATGGACATCACAAGCACAATCAATGCCAGACTTAATGGCAAGTAGGGCTTAGGTGCTTCATCAAGCCAACCCCCACTAATTCAGAAAAATATATTGACAATACCTATTAAATTTGTTTCTGAAAATGGAAAAGAAAAGATAGAAAGTAACGTTAAACAGACTGAATTAAAACCAAAGAATAAGAAAAGGAAACAAAATAAGAAAAATCCTAAGTACAACAATGTTCAACAGATTTCATCGAACGCAGATCGACGAAATGTGTATAGTTCATCGAACTCCAGTTGACGAACTCCGAACGCAGATTTCTATTATAATAATTCGTTGAACTACAATCGACGAAACCAGTATGGTTTGTCGAACCAAGATCGACAATTTTGGGGCCAAGAGAATGGATATTCTCATTCTCTGAGTGGAGTTTGGCGAACTCACCCCCATTCATCGAACTCAGATCGACGAACTCACTTGAATTCGTCGAACCCAGTTCAACTTAATAGAAATTTTAATTCTTTCAAAACTTATAACCAACCAAGATCTTCCTATAATCTATTTAATCAATGGATCATACCACCTAGAAAATATCACCCTTTATGATATAAATGCCAACCTGAACACTCTTACATTTCCAGTTTTAGTTATGTGAATAAAGAAGTACCCAAGGTAACCTGGGTCAAAAATAGCTAATCTGATTATTGCAGGTGAAAGACTATCCTACCACAGAGCAATAGTGGTATCTGGATAGTGGCTATTCTAAACATATAACTGGAAACAAGGCCAACCTAACTCATTACAAGTGAAAGCTAGGACCTAAAGTGATATTTGGTGACTCCAATTGTGGCCAGACTGAAGGCTATGGATAAGTCAAGATTGGAGCAGTCACCTTCAGGAAGGTAGCTTATGTAAGTGGACTGAAGCATAACCTTATCTCCATAAGTCAGTTATGTGATGAAAGGTTTCAGGTATCATTCACTAAAACTTCATGTATTATTACCTCTTTAGATAACCATGTAATTTTGACTGGCACTAGAGTAGGAAATGTTTATGTAGTCAATTTTAAATCTGCCAAAACTGAAATCTGCCTGTTTAATTCAACTAGCAACAATAGTGACCTTTGGCATTGGAGATTAGGTCATGTTAATTTGAAAAACATTACCAAACTCTCTAGGAACAACCTTGTGAGAGGATTGCATTCTTTCCCCTACAAGAAGGAAAGCCTTTGCAGGGCTTGTCAATTAGGCAAGCAAACTAAAAATAGTTTTAAATCAGTAAATAAAAGCGACTCACCTAGATCATTGTACTTGCTACATATGGACCTTTTTGGCCCTATTGCAGTACAAAGTCTAGGAGGGAAATCTTATACTTTAGTGATTGTAGATGACTTCTCTAGATTTACTTGGGTATTCTTTCGGATATCTAAGTCTGATTACTTCAAGGTTCTTACAGATTTTCTCAAGAACATACAGATTGAGTACTCTACTCTAGTTATATTGATCAGAAGTGATTATGGTATTAAGTTTGAGTCTCTTCTTATACAAGAGTTCTGTGAGAATAAAGGTATCAGACACTGCTTCTCAGCTCCTAGAACACCTCAACAAAATGAGGTTGCTGAAAGGAAAAATAAAACCCTGATTGGATCAGCAAGCACATTACTTGCAGATGCTCATTTGCCCCTATCCTTTTGGGCAGAGGCTGTGAGAAAACAAATTATATACTGAATAGAAGTCTTATACACAAACTTAAGAATAAGACTCCTTATGAGCTACTTAAAGGAAAGAAACCTAAAGTAGACAATTTCAAAATATTTGGTTGTTTATGCTATATTCATAACAATAATAAGAAACATATTAGAAAATTTGAAGCCAAGGCTAAAATGAGAATTTTTCTTGAATATTCCCAAGTAAGCAAGGCTTATAGGGTCTTTAATAAATCCACCATGAAAATTGAAGTATCTGTACATATTTCATTTGATGAAACTAACATGTTTTACAAAGAGAAAGAAATTTCTACCAGTAATTCTTTGTAGGAACTACAGTTGTGTGAGAAGCTAAATGAACTGACCCTCACCAATGAGGCAGTTAACCATCCATCTCCACACATTTCTGAAGAAAATGAGGCTGATGGATTATTAATGATCAACAAAGCTAAAGCTGAAGGGAGAGATCCTTCTCAGTACTCAACCATACCATCATACAAAAAGGAAGAATTGAAAAGGTATGAAAAAGCTAATAAATCTTTCAATGTAGATGCCTACATAAACTTGCATCCAGAGGCTATTGTACCTAGAGCAACCTCTCTCAATATAATTGGTGCTGCTGACATGACCATGTCCAAAAGAGAAGCAGCTAATCCTAATAGAGAAATCAAGTTCACACAGCCTTCTGAGAAAGACAAAGCTACCAAGGAAAAGCAACAGAAGAAGAAATAAACATCTTGTTTAGCTGTGATTTTCTGAACTATATTTATTTTCTGTCACAAAGCTAATATCTAGGTAAATATCTGCCGAATCTTTCAATTTTCTGTCAGATATATTTATCCTGCTTTGTGAATGTTTTTCTTTTATTTGTATTAGTGACCTCACCTAAATAGGTGGAGATTGTTGGATCCCTAGTTGGATTTGGGCTAGGTTCACTAACTAGGATGTCTGACCCATAATGTATAGCCAGGGTCATGTGTTTTGAGTCCTAGAGTTTAGGCTAAGTCATTAGGTTTAACCATACATGGACCAGCCAGCAGAAGACCTCAGATGACTCAAGAATTAGAGAAAATCAAGTTCAGTATATAAGTTCGACGTTCGTCGAACTCAGCTCAACGATATTCAAGCTCAGGTCGACGAAGTCTGGGTTTCAACTTCAACACATTTTTTCCAGAATATTTTCTCTGAACTCAGCTCGATGAAGATAAAATCTGTGCTCGACGAACTTGGACCACATAATTGACAAGTTATTCACAGAATGCAGTTAGTTGAGCTCAGGTCGACAAACTTGGATCTCAGGTCGACGAACAAGTTTTCTCAGGTCGACGAACAAGTTTTCTCAGGTCGACGAACATGATTTCTCAGCTCGACGAACTTGGATCTCAGATCGACGAAACTTGTTCTATGGTTGACGATTTCTGTTGGAGTTCCAGAATATAATTTTCCCTCATTTCTGTCCTTTATTCCACATTATTTAGCAGTGATTTTCTGAAGTAATTAATGCTTATATTCTCTGAATATATCTGTTATTGGCAGTATTAATTATGATCTTCATCAGGTTAATTACTTGCTTAATTAATTGAGACAGTTGGGGAAACTCATCAATGCAAATATTCTCCAGCCGAATTTCATTCTCCAGGCAATCAACATTCAATGCAATGGAATTCAAAATTCAAAGGAGAATTTGATAGAGACATATAAAAGAGATTTTCTTTTAAGAATGATAGAATTACAGGACACAACAGTACACAAATAAGAATTAGAGAAATACACACAAGATCATCTGCTTCTTCTCTGAACAGAAAACAACCTATTTTCTCCTTGATTTTACTGAAGAAGAAGAAGAACAAAAATCACTATCAAGTGTCTTCTTCAACTTCAACTCTAGGAGCTTTCAAGGATAACAAATCTCTATCAGTCAGAAGTTCCTGGATAATCTCAAGTCAAGGCTGAAGACCTACTACACCCTGTGCAAGGCTTCAAGTGATTTCTGGAGAAGCCTTGACAACAACAATCCACCTGTCTTCTCAGTTGTTGAGAAAGAGAAGACACCATCAATCTCCCCCCCCTCATGTATAAAGGGTTTATTAACTCCCTTCAAAAGTTTATTTTGGTTTTTGGGCACCTGATCAAAAGCTCAAAGGTGGCAGTCACCTGATCAAAACCTGCTATTGGATTCCTACTAGGGTGATAGGAGAGTGGATGTACCTAGGTTGGGGAACCACTATAAAATTTCTTGTATTGTCTGGTTGTCATTTTCTTATTGTTCTTGCTGTGGCTGTGATAGGCTAGTTGATATTAGTATCACATACTTATTACTCTGATAAATTTCTTAACCAGTCAAAATTTGTTTTTACTCTATTCACCCCCCTCTAGAGTAAATCATATCTAACTCCCATTTTTAGAGGTAGTGGAAGTCCCTTATGGGTTCCACCTTCCAGGGCTGAGTATATACGGAGATCTGTTGGACTGAGTTCTTTGGAGCTTTTTAGGGACACTTCATCCCTTCGACCGCTAGAGACGATCTCGAGGAAAGATTCCTGCAACTGAAACAAGGATCTAAGTCAGTTACTGAATTTCAGCAGGAGTTTCAGCAACTCACTAGGCTCGCTGATGCCTACGAGTTGGATGACCGAGGTTATGCAAAGCGATTTTACAAAGGCTTCCTAGATCCCCTGAGGCAAGCGCTTTTATTTATAACAGATTTGATCTTAGCGGAGATAATTGACATGACAAAGAGATTGGAAGAGGATCAGTTGGGGGTCCAGGCTAGTAATAAGAGACCTGCTGAGGGAGTAATGGAGGCCGGTCCCAGTCATAGAAGGAGGCAGGACAACAGAGGAAAGGTAAATAATATGTAACGTCCCCTTTGCCGTCCGTGGATCAACACCACTAGGCCTCCGGCGGACCGTTACCGGGCTGCAGCCCAAGCACCCCAACCCCTCTCCTGCCCACAGACGGGTTGTTGGTGGCCACAGCCTCCGTTTGATGAGGTAAACTCGATAGTCAAGCCCGCACTACGGGGACTTCCCAGGAGGTCACCCATCCCAGTACTACTCCAGCCCGAGCACGCTTAACTATGGAGTTCTTTCAGCTCAATTGGTGATGAGAGTTGAAAGAACTCCATAGTTAAGCGTGCTCGGGCTGGAGTAGTACTGGGATGGGTGACCTCCTGGGAAGTCCCCGTAGTGCGGGCTTGACTATCGAGTTTACCTCATCAAAAGGAGGCTGTGGCCACCAACAACCCGCCTGTGGGCAGGAGAGGGGTTGGGGTGATTGGGCTGCAGCCCGGTAACGGTCCGCCGGAGGCCTAGTGGTGTTGATCCACGGACGGCAAAGGGGACGTTACAACAAAAGTGCACTTTTTTTGTAACGTCCCTAGCCGATCCAACGTGACAGCGTCACGGCTCCGCTCTAGGCGACGCTACCGGGCTGCAGCCCAAGCACCCCAACCCCTCTCCATCTACAGGCAGGTTGTTGGTGGCCACAACCTCCCTTTCATGAGGTAAACTCGATAGTCAAGCCCGCACTACAGGGACTTCCTAGGAGGTCACCCATCCCAGTACTACTCCAGCCCGGGCACGCTTAACTATGGAGTTCTTTCAACTCTCATCACCAATTGAGCTTAGGAGCTGCGGAGTGCGGAGCAAAGATCCGAGATCGGATTCGTGAAGGCAGAGCCGAGGCGGTGATTTGCATCCGACTACTTCATGGCACCGAAGCGATCTTCAAGGGTAACGATCTCCTTCTTGGACATCGAAGTCCTTCCTTTATCCATGTGCTTGGAATCCTCCACCAAGAGGTGGATATCCGTGAAGTGATTCCTTCGTTGCGTCTGCATCTAGAGCCGGAATTATGGAGTACGACATAGGCATGCTGTGTGAAGCCCATCTGGACCGGTAGTCTGGATTGGTGATGTTCATGGGTAAACCGGAGGAGACTCCGTGGATTTGATGAGATGCAAATGGATTTCTGATGTGATGATTGTATGGATGTGCTGCTGAATGTGAGGAGGCTTTGGCAAAGCTCCTGGTTATGATATGATCAATTGGTAGCACGCCTGGGGAGCTCGAGATAAACCCGACCTGTTACACCACTAGGGTGGGTTGATCTAGTTAGGTAGGGATCGATTGGTGGCAATGTTTGGGGAGCCGATTTAAACCCGGCTTGCTGCACCACATGGTGTGGGTCGATCGGAATAGGAGGGGGGTCGATGGGTAGACATGCCTGGGGAGCTTGGATAAACCCGGCGTGCTACACCACATGGTGTGGGTCGACCTACTCTGGTTGTTTTGGATGCTGTGAGGTTGTACCTCTGAGTGGTTTGGGCGGGATGTCGCCAGCTTGCGAGACTGGTGGACTAGGGCCGGTCATCCCACAGGTTAAAACCTCGGATCGACGGTGTATGACTGGTGGATTTCGGTACGCCAAGAAGGTGCCCTGAGTGCACGGAACGTCTGGTGGATTCCAGCGTTTGTGATGTCATGTGTTTGCTAGCGGGATAAAGAGAATGATATACATATGCTGTTTGATGATACTTGATGATAGATGATATCACTGTATACAGGAAAGGAACCACTACCCCGGGTAGGGGGTAGGGTCGTTATAATGGGTCAGCCAAATGCTGACCGTTACTTTGTTTTTGGTGTTGGTTTGGATGTCTACTTACAGGTGCTGTGGCGTGAAATGCATAAGTGGAAAGAATGGCTAGCTTGCTGCTATAGGCCCTTGGAGGCCATGCGAAGAGTTGTGTTTGGATTTCATGTGTGGCCGGCCTGCGTGCCGATGTACGAAATTGTTGATGTGTAAAGAGGAACCTGTAAGACCATAAGGCCAGGGTGTGTGGGTTGTATACATTCCTGGTGTTGTTATATATAAATGTGATCTTTATATATTGGTGGACATTCTGGTTTGAGTTCATGCTAACATAAAAATACGCTGCGCTAGAATGGAATGAGTTAAGGATACGCATAGATTTTGATTTCCACACGTAATTCCCCCGCTTGTCTGTGATAGATGGCGTGGGGCCCCGGCCGGACCCACCGTTATATGTCATGTGACATGTGGGGGCGTTACATAATAGAGGCGGAGGTTGCTTATGTTAGAATTTTAGAATGGAGCGCCCGTCACCGCAGCCAGCTCTACCTCCACCGCAACAACTATACCTGCAGCCTAAGGAGCAGTACAAGCAAGTTTGCTTCCAGTGCAATGAGCCGGGCCACATCCGGCGCTATTGCCCACAGCTAGGTGGGAATGCTCCCCCTACTCTTCCTCTGGCAGCTCCACGAGGTCGGGGACATGTGCGTGGTCGAGGATGAGGACCACGAGGAAGGAACCTCGGACCTGCTCAGGATCAGGTGTTCGCGCTAGACATTGCGCAAAAGCGGAATCCTTAGGAGGTAATTGATGGTATGTTGTGATTTAGTTACTATGTTATAAGCTCTTTTCCTTTTTCTAGTCTAAGATATACCAGTAGTCTAGCTTGAGTCTGTATAATTGATACCTAGGCACCATGATGGTTGTTGAGAAACCAACTTATACTCTATTCGATACTAGTGCCACACACTCGTTTGTGTCGGCGGACTTGGTTAAAGATCTAGAAGGAGTGCAATACTTCACCAGTATTGCTTGAAGAGTATACCTCCCGGATGGCTCTGAGATGACTGCATCCGCCAAATGTAAATTGGAGGTACTTCTTGGAGGAAAGATCTTTGAAACCCCTGCCACCGTATTGAGAATGCCAGAATTCGACCTCATTCTTGGCATGGTGTGGTTGGATTGGCACCACGCCTGGATTGATTGTGCGGAGACATGGGGACTCAGAAGTCATCTTTCAAGGTATTAGACCTGCACCCCGTATGTTATTATCTTCAATTCAGACCTTAAAGGCCCATATGAGGGGGATGAAGTATGTATGATCTGTTTTGAACTAAAAGAGATGGCAGTCGAATTGAAAGATGTGAGAATAGTGCGAGATTTCCCTGAGGTGTTCCCTGAGAAATTGCCAGGATTACCCCTGCATAGAGAGGTGGACTTCCCGGAACTCTTTACTTCAGGTATGCTTTCGTTCAGTGCATGATTAATTTTGAGGACGAAATTCTTTTAAGGGGGGAGGAGTTCTAACACCCCAGTTTTAAGAACTTGAGTCTCTGGAAGCTATCGCCCGACGGTAGAAGTTATTGCCCAACGGTAGCTTAGCGTTGAGTTTGCAGGCGCTGAGAGCGTTGAGTGGCCAAGCGCTGAGAGCGTCGAGTGGGCAGGCATTGGGAGCGTTGAATGCTAGTGCGCGACGTTAGATAGGTACCGCTCGACGATAGCCCTGTTTTGTCGAACGTCGAATGAAGGGCCCTGTTCGTCGAATGCTGAGTTTTCGAGAAAACATCAAGTTCTCGAGAAAAACTCCACCGCACAGCATTAGCCTTATCGCCGACGTTAGCGCGACATTATTTTATGCCTTACGTATCGAGAAGCTATTGCCCGGCATTAGCGTTAACGCTCGACGATAGCGGATGGAAGCAGATCCGTCCTTTGGCTTATTAGCCGTTCGATTTCTTTTAGGATTTGATCATAAGGCCCAAGACTCTCCGCCAGAGTACTTATATAGGGCTGAACGGTTGTTTCTTCTCATTTTCTCCTTTGAGAAGTGAGAGTTAGGGTTTGGAAGAGAAAGGTGGGAGGAGGAAGAAGAGAACTTTCTTCCTCCATTGACAGAGCTTTAGAACTCCGATTGTCATTCCGAGGCCAGATCCGTGGAGAGGACTTGGAGGCGCTCATTTTCATCCTTGCAAGACAAGGGTTTCATGACTAGAAAGAGGAGTCATAAGGTAATAACACTTCTCCTCTTGGTTTTAGGATGCGTGTATGTCATCTACTCTTTTCTTGTTTTCTTTCAAGCATTCTAGACACCAGATCTCTCAAATGAGAGGGATTCAAGTTGCCATGGTCCAAGAGGATCCACCGAGTCGATTGTGTCCATCCCCGACATGATATTGCATTAGAAATCCGCTTCGTTAGTGGATTAGGAATCGTGAGTGAAGCCGTAGTCGTGACCGTTAGTTCCACTTGGTGATGTTGCATAGCGAGCCTTAAGGATTTTGTAGAAATCCGTTAGCGGTAAGACACCATTTGTGATGTTGTTTTCCCCCTCTTTCGTGTGAGTACGTGTAGACAGAACCAGACCGGGTGGAAATTAGAGTACATGCGGGGGCACGAGGATGGTACAATACGAATGGTGGATTGGGGGTGGGAAAGGCTTGGGATTGTGATGTGCTAAGGCATGGTTTGACTCTGTGGTCTGCTGGCTAGCCCGTGACGTAGCAAAGTCACGTGTGGAGTGTAACACCCCGAAGTTAATCAGATCAATTTGAGCAAAATCGGGTTCAGGCATGGGTGACACGGCCTGGGACACGGGCGTGTCCCAGGGCGTGTCAGGCCTGGGTCGTGTCGAGTCGTGAAGTCGACGAAATTTGGGGTCGACACAGCGGACACGGCCTGCGACACGGGCGTGTCGTAGGGCGTGTCGGGGCCGTGTCGACGATCGGCCTGGATGTCAACGAATTTTCTCGACGATCGTCGAGTGTCGAGTGTCGAGTGAGGACACGGCCTGTGACACGGGCGTGTCACAGGGCGTGTCAGTGGTCGTCGAACTCAACTCGATGATTCGAGCCGGGGCGTGTTTGCGGGACACGGGTGTGTCCTGGTGCACATGGCCAGGAACACGGGCGTGTGCTAGGCCGTGTGCCAGGCCGTATGAAGTCTCGGGTTGTTTTGGGATTATTTTCGTTGAGGCACACGGCCTCAGACACGGGCGTGTCTGAGGGCGTGTCGGGTACACGGCACGTGACACGGGCGTGTCCCATGGCCGTGTACTGTTGGTTTTGAGTCGGTTGACTGCCGCTTAGAGGGACACGGCCTGTGACACGGGCGTGTCACAGGGCGTGTCAGGCCGTGTTTTAGCTTTTCTAGCCAAATCTGAGCCGTTTGTTTCCCTCTTCCTGGATCCAATGGCTGGGCTCTGTCCAGGTGTGTTGAAGGCCGAGGAAAAGGGGATTTAAACCCTCTTTTCTCTTCTTCTTCTTCTTCTTCCTTATTCTAAAAGAGAGAGGAGAAAGGCCTAAGGGAGAGAGAAGGGAGAAGTCTTCCAGCTGCTGTAGGAGCTGCGGAGTGCGGAGCGAAGATCCGAGAGCGGATTCGTGAAGGCGAAGCCGAGGCGGTGATTTCCATCCGGCTACTTCATGGCGCCGAAGCGATCTTCAAGGGTAACGATCTCCTTCTTGGACATCGAAGTCCTTCCTTTATGCATGTGCTTGGAATCCTCCACCAAGAGGTGGATTTGCGGAAGTGATTCCTTTGTTGAGTATGCATCTCGAGCCGAAAATATGGAGTACGACATAGGCATGCTGTGTGAAGCCCATCTGGACCGGTAGTCTGGATTAGTGATGTTCATGGGTAAACCGGAGGAGACTCCGCAGATTTGATGAGATGGAAATGGTTTTCTCTTGTGCTGAATGTATGGATGTGCTGTTGACTGTGAGGAGGCTTTGGCAAAGCTCCTGGTTGTGTTATGATCAATTGGTAGCACGCCTGGGGAGCTCGTGATAAACCCGGCTGTTACACCACTAAGGTGGGTTGATCTAGTTAGTTAGTGGGATCGATGGGTGGCAATGCTTGGGGAGCCGAGTTAAACCCGGGTTGCTGCACCACATAGTGTGGGTCGATCAGATTAGGAGGGGGGTCGATGGGTAGACATTGCCTGGGGAGCTTGGATAAACCCGGCGTGCTACACCACATGTTGTGGGTCGACCTACTCTGGTTGTTGCTGTGAGGTTGTACCTCTGTGTGGTTGGGCGGGATGTCGCCAGCTTGCGAGATTGGTGGACTAGGGCCGGTCAACCAACAAGTGAAACCCTCAGATCGGCGGTGTATGACTGGTGGATTCCGGTACGCCAAGAAGGTGCCCTGAGTGCACGGAACGTTTGGTGGATTCCAGCGTTTGTGATGTCGTGTGTTTGCTAGTGGGATAAAGGAACTGATATACATATACTGTTGGATGATGCTTGATGATATTGATGAGCACTGTATACAGGGAAGGAACCACTACCCCGGGTAGGGGGTAGGGTCGTTATAATGGGTCAGCTAAATGCTGACCGTTACTTTGTTTTCTGGTTTGTCTTGGATATGGAATTGCAGGTGCCGCGGCTTGAATTGAAATGAATAAGTGGAATGAATGGCTAGCTTGCTGCTGTTGGCCTTTGAAGGCCATGCGGAGAGTTGTGTTTGGATTTCATGTGTGGCCGGCCTGCGTGCCGATGTACGAAATGATTGTTGTGCAAAAGAGGAACTTGTAAGGCCATAAGGCCGGGGTGTGTGAGTTGTATACATTCCTGGTGTTTGTGATATATAAATATGGTATTTATATAGTGGTGGACATTCTGGTTGGAGTTCATGTTAACAAAAAGAAATGCTGTGCTAGAATGGATGAGTTAAGGATATGCGTTGATTTTGATTTCCACACGTGATTCCTTCGCTTGTCTGTGAGATATGGCGTGGGGCCCCGGCCGGACCCACCGTTATATGTCATGTGACAGGTGAGGTCGTTACATGGAGAGTGCCCCAACGAGACAAGTCCCCTTCTGTGGAACTGACGAGAATGCCAAGCTTTGGATAAGCCCGAACGATCTGAGCTGGGTCCTGCTGGGTCTCCTTCGGTGGACTTGATCCCGATATTAGAGACGAGCCTGGGTTGTTGCGAATGGGTGGGGTATATCAAGGGTTCTTAGTATCAGTTGGTTGTGTGGCGGAATCCTGACGTGAGAAGTCAGAGCTTGCAGGCAAGCCCAGGGTTTGAGACCCATAAGCGGGTGGGGCCAAGGCAAGAGTTCCGTATGGCGGCTTGTGTGCCGTTTGGGGAAAATTGGAAGTACCCTTATGTTTGCGGCTTGAACGCCGACGGGGAAATTGGAAGTACCCTTGTGTTTACGGCTTGAACGCCGATGGGGAAATTGGATGTACCCGATTGATGATGTGTTAGAAGCATACGCTTTAGGGTGCCTTGGGTGAAGCCCAAGTTTGCATAGATGCTGCATTGTAGGCCCCCTTTTTATTATATGCTCAACATAGAAATGTGTTTGCTGCATGAGACATCCAAACCTGTTTTACTACTTTAAATATACTTCTATTTTCACATACGAAGTGCTGACCTGCAGGGTGGTGGAGTGCCCCGAGGTCCGCTAGGGATGGCCGGGAGGAGATGCGTTGGTTACAAAGTTGAGGTCAACCTTTGCTGACCCATGTTACAACCAAATTTTTACAGGGCAAGGATCGCAAGCGGGAGCAAGCTCGCCGGCCAAAAAGGCCTAAGCCTCATGAAGTGTTACAAGATGTGTTGTAACACTGTTTTGTGGAATGTGATGCTTTATGTTCTATATTTTCGGCTTGCATGCCGAGGTAGCCTAGGAGTGCTTATGCATGTTGACTCTTGATGTGATTATTTGAGTTTTGGACTCTAAAGTGTTGTAATGCCTTAAGGCCGTGTTGATACTCCTGTGTTTAGTGGATAACTTCTAGTCTTGTTTTCTTGTTTCCGCTGTGTTTAATCTAAGTTTTGAGTTGGGTAGTTTATATCATCTTATAATGCTTAAGCTGTGATGTATATATGTTGTGGGGCCCCGGCCGAACCCATATTATATGGTCATTACAGGGGAGGTGTTACACAAGGTCCCTGTAGGATTGTTACAGCCATTACCCATCCCTGAGTGGAAGTTCGAGGATATCTCCATGGACTTTATTCACGGGTTTCCTCGCTCGCGCTCTGGGAACGATTCAGTTTGGGTGATTGTAGATCATCTGACGAAGGTCGCTAGATTTATCCCTATGAAGGAGGTACATGTGGGTGTCTTAGTGCGTCTCTTTGTGGAGCAATTTGTACGATACCATGGCATGCCTAAGATGATTGTCTCTGATCATGATGGTCGCTTTACCTCCAAGGAGTGGAATGCAGTACAAGCATATATGGGCTCTCGCCTTATCTTCAACAAAACTTTTTATCCTCAGACGAATGGTCAGTCTGAGAGGACCATCAGGACAATGGAGGATCTTTTGAAACTGTGTGTATTGGATAGAGGAGAACCGTGGGAAATGCTCTTACCATTAGTAGAATTTTCATAAAACAGTAGCCACGAAGCTAGCATCGGGATGGCTCCCCATGAAGCACTTTATGGAAGAAGGTGTAGAACTCCACTGTCATGGGTGCAGGATGAAAATCCAAAAGTTTTGGGGATAGAGTACATTGATGACACCGATGCGCTTGTCAGGTTGATACGAGACCGCATGCTTGAGGCTCAAAGTCGGCAGGCGAAATACCTTAATAAGAAACATCGAATGGTGGAATTTCAAGTGGGTGACAAGGTATTCTTGAAGATCGGGCCAATGCATGGAGTGTCGCGGGTGCGTGGTATGAAGAAACTCAGCTCGAGGTATGTGGGGCCCTATGCTATATTGGAGAGAATAGACCCTTTGGACTATCGACTGGAGCTACCACCAGAGCTAAAGAATTTGCACGATGCCTTCCATGTGTCGTCGCTCCAGAAGGCACTAATACGTTCCGACCAACTTGTCCCCACCCCAGATGGAGTGGTAGCAACCGATAGATCTATTCGACTAGAGCCGGTGCAGAGAGTGGACACCGAGACGAGGAGCTTGTGACGAAAAAATGTTCCATTGGTCAAGTTACAATGGTCTAACCACGGGAAAGAAGAATACACTTGGGAACCGATGGACTTAATGCAAAAGCATTACCAGAAGTTGTTTCCCCAAGGTAACTTTAAAGCATATTATATTTTCTTACTTTATTTCCCCACAACCTTAGCCTGATTTTGAGGTCGAAATCTTTTATTTTGTTTATAGGAATTGTAACATCCCATTTCGCGCTAGAACCCTCGCATGTGTTTTGAGTCAAGGGAGTTGACTCGGGCTCGGGGTCCATCAGATTCGACAAGTAAAATTCGTCGGATATCATCATGGATATTCGATGAATTCGTCAAGTATGGCTTGTGAGTTAAGATCAATACTATTCATCGAATATTGTCACGAATATCCGATGAATTCGTCGAGTATATAGACTTAGAATGTTTTCTGATCTCGGGGCATTGAGTGCGTTGAGTGCACTCAACACGACATTGAGTGTGTTGAGTGCACTTAGCGCCAATCGACGAATTGGGCTGAGGTGTTGAGTGGACTCAACACCACTTGACGAATGTGGACTTAAAATACTTTTTGGACTCGATGCGTTGAGTGCGTTGAGTGCACTCAACGCGGCGTTGAGTGCGTTGAGTGCACTCAACGCTATTCGACGAATTATGACTTAGAAACATTTTGGATGCTGAGGTGTTGAGTGGACTCAACACCATTTGACTTAGAATATTTCTGGAAACTGCTGGCATCGAGTGCGTTGAGTGTACTCGACGCCATTCAATGAATTATGCTGAGGCTTTGAGTGGACTAAAAAGCACTGAACGCTATTTGACTTAGAAAATATCTGGGATGATAGGCGTCAAGTGCATTGAGTGCATTCGACGCCATTAGCTGAAAGGTATCAAGTGCGTTGAGTGCACTCGACGCCACTCAACGCTTTTACTTAGAATTATTCTGAGAACCGTGGCGTCGAGTACGTTGAGTGCACTCGATGCCACTCGACGATTCGTCAGGTAAAGATGGGATACTCGATGATTTTAACTTAGAAAGTGCTGTACTTATATATGGCGTTGAGTGGTCACGACGAATCTCTACAATTCGTTGAGTAAGTGTATGATACTCGGCGATTCATCGAGTAAGGGTTGCTTACTCGACGACTTTGACTTAGCGGATTTTCTAGCACAGTCTGCTTGATGTCAAATGACTGGTCTGAAACAGATTTTTGGGAATTGCGCCAAAACAATTTAGTTGGACGCGTCCTTTCAAAATGACATATTTAAAGCAATAATAAGTGGTCTAATGTCAGGCCGACACATGACAAAGCAGCTAACCCTAATTTTTCATTATAAAAAGAGACTTGCGAAAAAACCCTAGCCGTCACTTTGCCATTTTTTTCGAGCAATTACCTGTGCCGAAACCGTCGGAAGAGAAGCAGATCGCCGGAGCCGATTTCCTTTCCATGAAGCACGATACTAACAAGGAAGAAGCATGCTGCAAAGGAGAGTAACGAGATCCGTGGCCGGAACCGCCAGAAACGAGGTGAGCTTTCTACTCTCTCCATTAGTGTTAGATCTCTAGTTATTTCTAGGAGAGATATCGACTCAAAAGAGTTTTGATTTGTGAGAGGAAAATTTCCTAGGAAGAGACCATGCTAGAGCTTGTGCCCTAGAGATTTGATGTCTTCAACCTCTCCTCACTTCTTCTGAAGATGGTGGACTTGGTTTCGTGAAGAGAAATGGTTTATTGAGGGTGATTAAGGGATGAGGTAATTCTATGTTTAACTTTGAGTAAATGTCTAAAGGAATAAGATGAACCGATGTCGTTCATCTTGCTTTAATATGCGTGCAGAAATATGTTTTCTGTGTGCAGCGAACTTCAAGGCCATTTTAGGGTATGATACGACCAGATCTGGGCTTTTGACTAAACATGAAAGTCGTAGCCCTTGGAAATACCTTTCCAACGGATGGTTACACGTCTTCATACGAGTCATGTAGACTCAGGAATATCCAGTCTAAGTTGTTGTATAGTCATGTCTTGTGTACATATTATTAACGGGTTCGTGTAGAATTGGGCTTGATTTTGAGTAGAGAAATTTTAGCAATATAATGTTGAGGTTTGTTAATCTTAGTCTTATGTGAATGTGATAAGCAAATGGTTGGTGAAACATGATTGTGCATGATTATAATAGGGAGAATGGAATAGGTTTTGGAAGAGGATGTGATGCTCGATGATTGAATGAGTAACCCATAACTATGTGTTCATGTTTAATGAGATTATGAAATATCATTATGCTGATGTGATTTCCATAATGAAAGCATACTTGTTGGTGATTGCTTGATCCTTGAAAAGGAATTGGAAGAGGTTAATGCATGGTCATGAGATGAGATAAATAATGGAAGGTGTAAAGTGGTCCACTGCTTAGAGTTATGCCTCACTTCGGGTAGCAGTGTGAGATTAGTATGTTGTGTAAGGTGGCTTGCAACCTGTATAAAGGATAAACCCTTGTGTGGTATGGACATGTGGAAGGGTTGGTAGTGCGTGTATGCTAGCCGCACTGGAAAGATGTGTGGATAAGGGACTCGGTTTGGAGACCTTGCGTCCTGTTGAGCACAGGATGTGAATAATTATAAGGGACTAAGCGTGGAGCCCTTATGTGTGAAATTGCATGCAGTGTGATTTGACACGCAGTGTCATAATCCTGGGTTAAGGATATTGTGGCAGGTCTACGGGCTCGCCAGTCATCACACCGATGGGAGTTGACAGATAGACTTGCACATTGGGGATTTGGTCCTCGGTGTTTACTTCCCGATGTTCCTTCTATGCTAGTGGACGGTTGAGATTTTGTCCTTTGGTGATACGCTCCCTTAGGCCCATTCTGTGCCACAATGATAGGCTAGCGTAGGGATACATTCTTGGTGCACATCTACCTGAGACCCCTCTGAGCCGTAGTACGCATGTAAACTTTGCTGTAAGATCTTAGCATTGAAGCATACGAAGGTCAAGGCTTGGTAGTGTGGATGTCTGTCTAGTAGTGGAAAAAGCTCATTTCACTATCACCGTTTGGCCACGAGGAATGACTCCTGAGTGGTTAGCTACCTGCTCGAAAATTGGGAACTACAAGTCTGTGTCGACATAGCAATTACATGTATGTGAGCATGGGTGAGTCATTGCATTGCATTCGTAACATCGCATTACATTACATACACAAGATCCTTATCATATAAGTTTGTATGGGCACTCTTATATGATAAGTTACTTTACTGTTGAGCCGATCATTAACTTATATGTCTGTATGGGCATTCATATAAGTAAAGTTACTTTCATATTGTAGATTACCTGCTTGTTAGATTGTTATAATTGAGTATAACTACTAAACAAGAATGTTGATGAACTTTCTATACTTCTTTGTTGTTTCTACTCACATGTTACATATATATTCTCCATTTGTTTGTACTACTGCTTACATACTTATATTGTACCCTTGTCCTTTTCTCCACCCGGTGCCTAAGAGTTGCTGGGGGAGCGGATGTGATAACCACTTAGTCTTTATCACTAACAGTTGCTACGTCTTCCTTTTTAGGAGGAAACCCCATAGACAGAGAAGCAACAGGTTTTGCAGGAGGGCATCTAGGCCAGGGAGACAGGGCCTGAAGTGACAGTACCATCACAACCATCAATGACTGATGTGAGTTGTTGAGAGACTCATATTATAGCTGTTTGACATTATGTACTCTGATATTATGGAAGCCTTGGTTGGTTATTTTATTTGTTGTACTTGTGGACTTTATAGTAGTGTGTTATTTTGACTTCTCTTTACTTTCTTTATGTTGGGTTTGCATGGATGATATGTTTAGCTGGCATGATATGCATCTTGTAGTACAGATTAGCCCGTGTGCTAACGCTACCACAAGGCGGCTGTTCTGGGCATAAGACTCCACTCGACCATGTTTTGTGTTACAGGAGGGGGTCTTACAAATAGGACCTCAGAGTCCTCTTTTCATTTCATCTTCTTCCGCTCCTAGGAATTCCTCATACAAATTTCTCCCACCCCACTTCTCGTCTTGCGCTCTCCCACGCGCGTCGCTTCCTTCCGCACTCCCGAGCGCACCGCTGCCTTACGCGCACCCACGCGTGCCGCTTCCTTGCGCGCTCCCCCGCGCGCTGCTTCCTTGCGCGCTCCTACACATGAATCTTCCTTACGCGCTCCTGCGCTTGCCGCTTCCTTGCACGCTTCCCTTCCTTGCGCGTTGCTTCCTTGCACGCACACGCGCGTGCCGCTTCCTTGAACGCTCCCGCGTGCGTCACTTCCATGCGTGCTCATGCATGAGCCACTTTCGTGCGCGCTCCCGCGTGCTCCTCCTCCATACGCGCTCCTGCACTGGACACGTCCGTGCACACTCCCATACAGGCCGCCTCCTTGCGTGCTCCCGCATACGCCGACTCCTTGCGCGCTCCCACATGTGTCGACACTTTGCACACTCCCGCGAGCACCGACTCCTTGCGCGGTTCCGCGTGTGCCGCCTCCTTGTGCGATCCCCCGCGCGCCGCCTCCTTGTGCAGTCCCGTGTGCGTCGTCTCCTTGCACACTCTCGCATGCGCTCCTTCCTTGTGCGCTCCTGCACGCTCCACTTCCTTGTGCACAGCCGCTCGTTCTGCTTCATTGCGTGCTCCCTCACACACTGCTTCCTTGCGCGCTCCACGCTCTCACGCCGGCCTCCTCCTTGCGTGCTCTTGCATGAGCCTCCTCCTTGTATTCTCGCGTGGGCCTCCTCCTTGTGTACTCTTATGCAGTCCACCTTACGTGCTCTCGCGCGCGCCTCCTCATTGCGCTCTCTCGCACGTGCATCCTCCTTGCATGCTCCTACGCACACCTCATACTTGTGTGCCCATGCGTTCTCCTCTTCAAGTTCTCCCCAGCGTGTTCCGCTCCAAATGAGCCCCTGTGCAGTCCACTCCAAGTGCATCCCTGTACGCTCCGCTCCAATTGTACCCCCGCACGCTCCTCTTCAAGTGCGCCCCATACGATACTCTCCAAGTGATTATTCTGAGCACCCTGCTTTCTAGACTACTTCCAAGAATACACTCTACCAACAACAAAGCGCATTCCATGCACACCACAACGAGCATTCTACACACAACACTCTTAGAACCCTTAACTCAGCAATGGGCTCATCATTCAACACCAAGTCAATCTCCCCCAGACTCCTCTGAGCACAACAAGAGACAAGTCGTAGAGGTTTAGACGCGCAGAATGCACCACCCATGCTTCCAGGCCGCAAGTACCAAGAAGTGCAAGTCACGCCTCTCCCGCTTCCAAGCACTAAAAGAGGACTCCAAAGTACAACGAGCGTCCCACTCCCCACAACTTAAGAAGAATATTTCGCTCGATGAGTGGTGGCCTGTCACCCTTCGAACCCTGCTCTCTCTCTCCAATAATTGTAAATGGAGCGGTCTGTCGCCCTCGATTCTCTTCAAAGCCCTGTAACACGATAACAAATAGTGGAAGTTTGGTCGGCATCGATCTGACCATGTGGTTTTTTTACCCAATTAAAGGGTTTTCCACGTTTAAAAAATTATCTTGTTAGATTTTCTTTTTTTTGTGACTATTTTCATGCTCGACCACTCCCGAGCTATGACGGTGCAGTTTAGTCTGGTCTACAGGAGCCTCGAGTGAGATGTAATAGTTTGGCACTGTCTATGAGAAATGCGTTCCTAGAAGCTAAGAAGACTCAAAAGACAGTATCTACCATACAATGATACTCGTGACTAGCAGTAAATGGCATGAACAGCTACTCGTGCAACTGAAGGGTCAGTACCATGGGGGCATGATGATCCAACTCATCCCCACTCACTCGTTAGCATACATGGGGAAGAACTCTCCAACATAGCCCGCTCAGTCCACTCGGCTGGAGAACCTGAAGCTCATTGTCACCACCCTCAGAAGCAACATGCTTTACACCTATAGGTAAAGGACACACTCACGAAGAAATTCGTTCCATGATTGAAGAGCATGAACAAGCCGAGCGATGTGCTCAGACCTGACATGTTTTACTTAGCACTAATGAGGTAAACGGTCCCCAACTTTGCACACCTCATATGCCGAGTCGAGACTCAAATTGCAGCATATGAGGCAATCAAAGCACACCGACAGTAATTCCAAGAAAGTTCAAAGCAGAAAGAGAGAAACAGTCACCACCTCGCAAGAAGAGTGATGACCGTCACGGTGAACCGCGAATCCATCGACATCAGAGCCACCCCTATAAACACCTCTTTTTCCGCCCAGCCAGCTATGTCAACCACTAAGACACGTATTTAAACTTCCATACATTATATTTACAAACTAATGTTCTAATTTTGTTTATTTCACATGCTTCAAATAACGAACTATAATAGGTAAGGCTGTCAGGCCTACACCTATCACGCCAGGGGCCTGCCCCACCTTGGCGGCCGGTGCCTGCCATTAAAAATAGGTAAGGTCACTAGACATACACCTACCATCACAAGGGGCCTGCTCCTTAGTGTTCGGTGCCCGTCAAATAAGGTAAGGTCACCAAACCTACACCTGCCATTGCTTGGGGCCTGCCTGCACGGTGGTCAGTGTTCGCCAAATAAGGTAAGGTTTCCATACCTACACCTGCCACCTCTAGGGGCCCTCTCCCCTTGGCGGTCAGCACCCACCAAATAAGGTAAGGCCGCCAGACCTATACCTGCCACCGCCAATGACCTGCCTGTTGGATCTAGTGGCCAACCTTAGAGGGCGTGAATAAGGTTTGCAGTGAGATATTGTAGATTAAAAATATGCAAGTCAAAGACCAAGTTTCCTGAAATATCGCCTACGATAGCATGTATCACCGACAACATCTTCTGAAAACTTGTTCTTTGCATTGAAGGCCGGATCAGTGAACGCACATAAATTAAATTACATTACACATAGTAAATACAGGAAATTAAAGATCAAGCAAGTAAAAATGACTTTATTGATTGCGAAAAAACATCGTGTTTACAAAAATTGATCTAGATCTCCATGATGTTGGAGAATGGTGGAAGTGATTCAAATGCTTTTGTGGTTTCTATACCGGCCCTCTTCTAGGACCGGTTGGCTCTCTTTCTTTTCCCAAGAAGACAGACAAGCATACTAGATCTCATAGATCTAGATGCCCTCCCAAGACTATTTCCATAGATTCCTCCCAGAAATCTAAAGACCTCCCAGGTCAATTTACTACGAACTCCTCTCAGGAATTTGACGTCCACATCGGACGATTTCTACACCGATAATGCAGTAAATAATAAAAAAAGAAAGAGAAATAAATGAAAGAAAAAGTTGCTCCCTTAAAAGTAAATCTCTGGAGGCGGTGAATGATCAGTGCTTTTGATTCTTGTAATTTGGGCACACGATCATCTTCAGAATCTTGTTCTAGCATTCCATCTCAAAAGATCTCCTCCGTTTGTGCAAGAGGGAAATAGCTCTTCACCTTTGATAGTAGCTCTCAACAATAGGGATGACAAGACAACGCCTCTAGACGTTTTAGGGTTCAAGCACTGGTCATCAGGTGAAAAAATCTCTTTTATGTTATTTTAGCATTATCGTCGGGCATTTGTCACTATCGTTGGGTGATATCCTAATTTAGCGCTATCGTTGCCAGCTCTCCTATGATAGAAAGGAAAGGTGGCAACCCCTTCCAATTTATTGCCGCTATTGCGGGGCGGTAGTCACTATCGTCGTGCGATAGTCTATTTCTTTTTATGGATTCCCGCGCGTTCCATCAGTACGTAGATCGCTGTCATGTCCACGTTAGGCTATCGCCGCAAAAGTGGCCATCGCCCGTGATTGTGCAAAATTGTCGGTCCTGAAAACTTCACATCGGTAAACCTGCACACTATACCCAAAGAGTGTATGATCAAAACAGCTTGAGATTTGATATTATCAAACCTAAAGATGTAGAACGGATGTTCCAACAAACTCTCCCTTTTGATAATAACAAATCTCGTTCATGAGATCTAAATCACATAGAATAGGAAGTAACTTGGTATAGTGTAAACAACTGGATTCAGTACAATATGAACATGTATATATGTCAGAATAGGACTAGGAATTATCATGAAAACACTATTATGTGTGATCGTGCATGCGTGGTATGACTCCCCCTACATATGTGCTCCCCCTATCTATGTGCATGATAGCCGCATAACTCCCCCTACTTGTGATCTTCCCTATATAACAAACATGAGACTAGATCATGAACATTTTAATCTCCCCTTTGATATTATCAAAAAGGTCGGGCATTATTGTAAATATTACGAAATAGAGGAATGTAGTTTAATAAGTAGGAGAAATAAAAAAATAATGCATGAGATAAAATAAACGTGAAAGATATAGGAATGACCAAAACAAATCAGAGAATTAAAAATTGCATGTCAAAAGTACGAGTGGAGCAAAAAAACCACAAAACTAGAATGCAAAAGTAAATCATTTGATTTATAAATTGGCAGAGCATATGAAATTGGACAAAGCATACAAAACTAAAGGCACTAGATTTGTCGTACAATGTTAGGTGATTTATAGAGTTAATACAATGGAACATTGTAAGTGTCATAAATAACAATGATGTATTAGTGCTGAAAGATATGGTACCTAAACACCTAGAGGGGGGGGGGGTGAATAGGTGACCTAATCCTTTTCTAACTTTACTGGCAGCAAACAATTTATTATCACAGATTTTTAACTTTTGCACAGCAATCACAAAATATTCACAGCATACACAGCACAATCACAGCACAACACAGTGGTTTATAGTGGTTCCCTAAGATATGGGTACATCCACTTTCCCCCTTCGCCTATCTAGCAGTGTACTAGATTCGGCCAAACACCTCCACTGTCTCAGAACCCAAATTGGTTCCTACACCTCAGGCCCAAAGCCTTACAACTCAGCTTTATCCCAAAGCCTACACTCAACCAATCAAGGCCTACACTCAGCCAACCAAGGCCTACACTCAGCCAACAAGGCCTACACTCAGAGATCTCTATCTCCTACACTCAGGCTAACAAGCCCTACCCTCAGCCTTTATAAATACAGGCTTACAAATCACTCAGATCCAAAGGATCCTACAAGTTAAAATGTATTACAAATAATAACTCTACAACTCAGAAATAAAAGAGGGGAGTTGAGAGTTTCTTGATGAGTTCTTGGAAGAACTCAGCTGGATTCACTCTGACTTAGCTTTCTTCAAAGCTTCTTGAGTAGAACTGAATAAGACTGAATCCTCCTGCAGTAGTTCCTTGACCTCTGCTACTTAAGATCCAGAATTGAATCTGAATCCTTCTTCTCAGCCTAGTTCTAGAGGCTGATTTCTTGGAAGGAGCCCTCTCTCTCCAACTTCTTAGATCTGCACTTGGACTGCAAGATCTTCTTGTGTTGATTCTCTTGGTACCACTTTAATAATTTGTTTTTCAACAAACTAAACTTTTGAGCAATAATCTGATCCACTCTTAACAACTTTCAACAACAGTTTCTGTAAACTGTAGGTGCCTATTTATAGGCCTTCTTCATGGTAACTGGCTGGTCCGGTCCATAACTGACTTCTGATATCTCTGACAGGTGCTGTAGACCGGCTGGAACGGCATCTGTCAAATCATCCAGTCATTTCTTGAAAATCTCTAACTGTCTGAAAGTGTCGAGACTTTCTGTCTTTAAGTGTCGACACTTATAGTCCAAGTGTCGACACATGCTGTGTAAGTGTCGACACAAGTCTACAAGGTGTCGACACAACTCCTTGTATGTCTCGACACAGTTTCTTCTGCATGTGTCGACACTGAAATTGAGTGTCGACACAAGTACTTGTTCTTCTAGCTTTAGCTGAATTCTTCTAAGTGTCGACACATCTCCTTTGTGTCGACACAACTTCTTGTGTTGAATCTGTCAAGTGTCGACACTGCTTCTTGGTGTCGACACATAGTCTTCTATGTTGATTCTTGCTGAGTGTCGACACAGCTCCTTGTGTCGACACACCTTCTTCTTGTTGAGACTTCAGCTGAGTGTCGACACATTCCCTTAGTGTCGACACTTGTACTTAGAATAATTTTGTTGATCTTTCTGATCTTTGCTAAGTGTCGACTCAGCTCCTTGTGTCGACACCTTCTTCATGTGTTGAGTCTTCAGCTGTGTGTCGACATATTGTTCTGGGTGTCGACACATACTTCAAATGTTGACTCTTCTGTTGAGTGTCGACACATTGTGTTGAGTGTCGACACTTACTTCATGTGCTGACTCTTCTGCTTAGTGTCGACACATTGTGTTGAGTGTCGACACTTACTTCATGTGCTGACTCTTCTGCTTAGTGTCAACACATTGTGTTGAGTGTCGACACTTGTACTTAGTCTCTGCAGACTTTTGCTGAGTGTCGACACAGCTCCAAGTGTCGACACTTTCTGGTGTAGACTCAGCTTCACTGGGTGTCGACACAGCTCCTTGTGTCGACACTTTCTGTCTGCACTTTTCTTCACTGAGTGTCGACACAGCTCCAAGTGTCGACACTTTCTGTCTGGTGTCGACTCTGCATCCCAGGTGTCGACACAATGACTCCAAGTGTCGACACTGCTTGTCTGGGTGTCGACACAAGCTTTCTTGAGTGTCGACACTTTCCCTCTGGGTGTCGACACATGGACTTAGAAACTTTTTGCTTCAGTCCAGTGATTACTTAACCTGCACAAGTAAACTCAACATACATCAAATACATTATGATGTATATCATTGAGTTGGGTGAGGACTTCTTCAAATCAGGTACATTTGACCAATGTACCCAACAATCTCCCCCTATTTGGAGAAGTTATAACCCTTAGTCAATGATATACACCATTCATAATTAAAAATTACAAAATGATGTAAAGCAAGTTATATTCAGCAGGGTAAACATAACATGTATTATATCACACATGTATACACATTCATCATTGCAGAACAAGTAAGAAATAGACACATTCACAGAACAATCATGAAATATATTTATCATATATTGTTCTAATATTTTTCTAATACACCTTCAATGGTTTACAAAAATGTTTTACATTTAAAAGATTACAAAATAATCTTCAAGTAATTTCTTAATCTATTTCTGGTCTAGTTCTTTGATAACTATGCCTTTGCCAGGTTGGACTTGAGCTTTGACAGTGGCGTCAGCAGTTTCAACAACAGCAGGCTTCTTGTCTTTTAGATATTTCTGTTTGAGTGCTTCTGCCTTGATCTTCTGCCTCTCAAAGTAGTGATATGGCTTGGGGAAATACTTGCTAGGCTCCACTGCAGTAGGAGGTAGCTTTCCCATCTTTGCCTTCCTTCTGTATTGAACAATGGCCTCTTGTCTTATTTCATGTTTCCTCCATTCTACTTCAGAGAACCACTTGTTCCTTTCATGAGCATTGTCCTTGGCAGCTTTCCAGGCAGTTAAAATTATATTCCTAGAGGTAGGGCTCCACTGTTCAAAGTCTGGCCTTTGTTCTGCTTGTTCCCTAAACCTCTTCTTTGACAACTTTGTCTCTTCCTCTTTCTGTAGAGCCTCTTGCATGGCTTCAGATATAGGTTGAACAACCTTTTCAATATGAACATGGTCCTTGCCCTCAGGTGGGCTATACATTGTGCTCACATCTGCTTGAATCATGTCAAAGTCTGGAGGTGGATAAATGACCTGAGCTACCTCTGGTTGCTCACCTCCAAGATAGGCAGTTTGAATCCCTGATTCAGCAACATTATCATCATCACAGAGTGGAGGATAGCCCAGTGTAGCTCTGATGGAATTAGATATCCATTTGGCATGGTCAGAGCTAGCTTTGACTAATACTCTCTCCCCCTTTATGACTTCTCGAGCCATATGGTCTCTGACATCATCCTTTTGAAATCTTATTTGACTGTCCAAATATCTGATTCCCTCTTTAAAGAATGGTTTGAGCTTTTGCAGTTGATCAGATATAGCTTTCTGAGAGGCTTGGATGACAGTCTTGACAGCAGAAATTTCTTGTTGAAAGGCTTTGTCAAATTCTATTTTAGCAGCAGCAGTAGATGTAGAAGGTTCAGCACCCTTGGTCTTCAACTCAGTGACTATAGCATTATGTGAAGCAGTCAAATTGTCATTCATTCTTATCTGATTTTCCAGGATATACCCTTGCTTCAATGCTATATCATCTACCTGTGCCTTGATCTTCTCTTGGTGTGTTGCCAAATACACCACTGCATTTCCACCCTTGTGGAAGCAGTCTGTCATCTCCTTCTTGTTGAGATTCATCTCAAACCTTATAGATTTTATATCTTGGGCAAGATCAAACTGTAATGATCTGTGCCCTGCATCAACATAAGCCTCTATGGCTTTTCTTTGTTCATCCATTTTGATCTGCAGTGCAATCAATAAAGCACTATAATCAATAGTTGGAGCTTGTTGAACTATAGGCTGTGGGGCTATAGATTGCAGAGCTTTCTTATAACTTTGACTTCTCCTTTTAAAAACATACAACTTCTTCTTCTTTGCCCTAGCATTCTCCTCATCTTCAGAGGCAGAAGTGTTGGCTATATCAACCCTATCCTTAGGGCTTTGAGGCTTTGCAGTTTGCACATCAGGTGCTTTCTCAGTTTCCAGCCTAATAGGCTCTTCCAGATCTTGTACTTTCTCCCCCTCAGCAGCAGCATTATCTCTTGCATCAGCATCCTTGTCCATGTCAAAATCTTCTTGATCTAGATTCAGAAATAAATCTTCCATGGTGTATTCAGGAGGGGATGGAGCTGGAGACATTCTTTGTTCTTCAACTACTGGAACAGCAGATGTATCTTTGATAACAACATCTGGTTCTTGACTAGGCAGCTGAGTTTGCTGAGGAACATCAGACAAATCAGCCTCTTCTATAAGATATTCTAAAATTTTTAGGTCAGTGAGTACCTCTTGGATGATGATGGTGGCTTGCTCATTGTCCAGTGTAGATGTTGCTTCTACAACTGGATGCTCCCCCTGGCTTTGATCCCTGTGGATGGGGCTAGCTGGAGGCAGCTCCCCCTGGATCTCAGCAGTCTCTTGAGCAGCAGGGGTCTTCTCTGCAGCCACTTACTCTTGGTCATCAGGAGTGAAAACAACATGTTCTTCACTCCCTGAACTGCTGGAGGACTCTTGTTCAACTGGAGCAGTTTTTCTCTTTTTCTTAGGAGGAATCTCCTTCTCAGTAATTGTCTTCTCAGGGGTTGGCATGTCCTTTGACAACACCCTGTCCCATCTTGAAAAGATCCTTAGATCCATCTTCCTCATGTGGTTTATTTTGCTACCTGCAGCTGCACTCATCACCTCTGGTATGGTACCAGCTAGGTAGAGACTAATGATCCTGCCCAGATTGGGCTTCTTCAAGCTCTCCTTAATCTTGTCAAATACTATGATTGACCAATCAGTTCTTAGATTAAAGATAATTCTTGTCATTACTCCAAACATATTGGCAGACACTCTGTCATGCCCTCCTGGCTTACTGAGTAAGACTTTTCTCACAATCTCAGACATGAATTTTCCTTGAGTATTCATGCCTTTCATGTTAAAGACAGAACCTATCTTCATCTTTGGATCAAGACCACACCAGGTTAAAGCTTCCCTGGTCTTTGAAGCAGTAACCTCTTCTTCATCTTGAATTTTTGGTAGCTGAAGTACCTTCCTCAGACTCTTAGGTGAAACCTTAATCTTAGTTCCATGAACTCTGGATTTGATTCTTCTGAATCCAGATTCATCTACGGCAGCTCCATTAAGAAATTCAAGTACTTCCTTTTTCCAAATCTTTGTAGGTTCAGACAAGAGATATTCTAGTCCAGAATCGGCGACTAGGGTTACCACTGCCTGAATTTCTTGATCTGTATCGTCGAATGCGCCGCGCACAAGCTCATAACCCTCGTTAACGTTCTCCTCAAGCTTAGGAGCCATTAGGGTTTGTAGAATTTGTCTGTAGAAAAGAGAGGTGTCGACACAGTAGTTTTGGTCTCGAAACTTTGAAAGCGTGTCGACAAACAAAGACAGAACCCTATTTATACCTGTCTAATTTTGAAGATGAACATGCGGGACAGCTAACTTAAAATGTGTCGACACTGGCAATAAGTGTCGACACTGACTTATAATGTCTCGACACATATGTGTCGACACAAGTTTAGTCAACATATTTTATGTGTCGACACTTGGTTATGTGTCGACACAACATATCTCGACACATTGTCGAGACTTTACTTAGAAAATTCTGAGTAAAACTAAGTGTCGACACCACTTGGATGTGTCGACACCTACTTGACATGTGTCGACACTAACATTCTGAAGTGTCGACACCACATTCTTAGATGTGTCGACACCTTTTTCCTGAAGTGTCGACACCACTATTCTGTGTCGACATAGACTTGTCTATGTGTCGACACCTTTTTACTTAGTCATTTTCAAATCTGTAAACTTACTCTAAGTTTATCATTCCTAGTTCAATTTTGAATCTATTGAACTTAGCTTCTTCTAGCGGTTTAGTAAACATATCAGCTACTTGTTCATCTGTTTTAACATATTCTAACAAAATATCTTCTCTTTCTACATGCTCCCTAAGAAAATGATATTTAATCTCAATATGTTTTGTTCTACTATGAGATACAGGGTTATTAGCTATTGAAATAGCACTTGTAGAATCACAGAAAAGTGGAGTTCTACTTACCTGAAATCCATAGTCCTCTAGCTGATGTTGAATCCACAGAAGTTGAGCACAACAACTTCCTGCAGCCACATACTCTGACTCAGCTGTGGAGATAGCCACACTGGTTTGCTTCTTGCTACTCCATGAAATTAGTCTCCCACCTAGGAATTGACAGGTTCCAGTAGTGCTCTTTCTATCCTCTTTGCATCCTGCAAAGTCTGCATCTGAATAACCTGTTAGATCAAAGTCTCCATTCCTAGGGTACCAGAGGCCTAGATAGGGAGTGCCCTTTAGATATCTTAAAATTCTCTTGACTGCAGTCAAGCGAGACTCTTTAGGGCAGGCTTGATACCTTGCACAAACACATGTAGCATACATGATGTCTGGTCTACTAGCAGTCAAGTATAATAGGGAGCCAACTATCCCTCTATATAAGGTTTCATCTACAGGTTTCCCTGCATCATCCTTGCTAAGAGACATACTTGACCCCATAGGAGTCTTCATGGTACTGGATGAATCCATACCATACTTCCTTATGAGTTCTAGGGTGAACTTGGACTGACATATGGATAAACCATTTTCAGTCTGTTTAACTTGGAGACCCAAGAAAAACTTCAGCTCTCCCATACTACTCATCTCAAACTGACCTTGCATAAGTTTTGCAAACTTTTTGCAAAGGCTGCTTTCAGTAGACCCAAATATAATGTCATCTACATATATTTGGACTAGTATGACTTTGCCTCTAGATTCCCTAAGGAATAGAGTCTTATCTATTTTCCCCCTTGAGAACTTGTTCTCAATGAGAAACTAGATAGGGTTTCATACCAAGCCCTAGGGGCTTGCTTTAACCCATATAAAGCTTTCCTAAGTCTATAGACATAATGAGGTAGAGTTGGATCAACAAAACCTGAAGGCTGCTCCACATAGACTTCTTCTTTCAAATTACCATTTAGGAATGCTGACTTGACATCCATTTGGTATACCTTGAATCCTTGATAGGTTGCATAGGCCAAGAACATCCTTATGGCTTCCAGTCTGGCTACTGGAGCAAAGGTTTGATCAAAGTCAATACCTTCTTCTTGCCTATATCCTTTAGCAACCAGTCTAGCCTTATTCTTAATGATGACCCCTTGTTCATCCATCTTATTCCTGTAGATCCACTTAACTCCTATTACATTGTGGTCTTTAGGTTTAGGAACAAGTTCCCAAACCTTGCACCTCTTGAACTGATTAAGCTCTTCTTGCATTGCTTCAGTCCATTGTGGATCTTGTATTGCTTCTTCAAACTTTTTAGGTTCAACTTGTGACAGAAAGCTGGAGTAGATTGCTGCATTCATGTTTCTACTCCTGGTTTGAACTCCTTGTCTTGGATCTCCAATAATCAGCTCTACTGGATGATCTCTAAGATGCCTGTGGACTGGAGGCATCCTAACTTCTGGTTGAACCACTTCAGCATCTGCATCATGCTGTATTCCTTGTATTTCTTCAGCAATGGGCACATGTAGTTCTCCCCCTGGACAACAGCTACTCTCCTCTCCTTGCTGTCTTGCAGCAGGCACTTCTTCTATTGTAAGCTTGTTCATTTTCTTTGATAAACCTGTGGGGCTGCATACACTGCTAGACAAATCATTATTAATAAGTTTAGTCTCATCAAAAACTACATGCACTGATTCTTCTACAACTTGTGTAGTCAAGTTGTAGACTCTATAAGCCTTAATATTATTGCTGTACCCAACAAAAATTCCCTCTTGGGACTTGGCAGCAAACTTAGTTAAGTAAGACTTCCCATTGTTAAGTATGAAGCATTTGCAACCAAAGATCCTGAAGTAGGATAGGTTTGGTTTCCTGCCTTTCACAACTTCATAGGGGGTCTTGTTTAGCCCTTTAGTGATGGTAGCCCTATTTATAACATGGCATGCAGTGTTAACTGCTTCAGCCCAGAAATACTCTGGCAGTGATGTATCACTTAGAAGGGTTCTACCAGCCTCTATCAAGGTCCTATTCTTACTCTCAGCAATGCCATTTTGCTGAGGTGTTCTAGGTGAAGAGAATTCTTGAAATATCCCAAAGTCTTCACATAGTTTTGTCATGCTTTCAGACTGAAACTCAGTACCATGGTCACTTCTAATTTTGACCACAGTACTATTTAGTTCATTTTGAATTTGCTTGACAAAGCTGTAGAAGACACTAGGTGTTTCAGATTTCTGTCTTAAGAAGAACACCCAGGAAAACCTTGAGTAGTCATCTACAACTACAAGGGTATAGACCTTCCTACCTAAGCTGTGAACTGGCATTGGACCAAAGAGATCCAAATGCAAGAGGTATAAACACCTCACAGCATCTTTGTTTTCTATGCTTCTAAAGGTGGATTTAGTCTGCTTGCCCTTTTGACAAGCTGAGCAAATACCATCTTTAACACACTTAACTTGAGGACCATTCCTCACTAACTCTTTGCTAAAGAGTTTGCTAATAGTCTTGTAGTTAAGATGGGCAAGCCTCTTGTGCCATTTGACACAATGAGAGACTGTCTCATCAGCTACAAGACAAACTGGAGAACCATTGTTCTCAATCATAATGTCTAGGCAGTAGACATTCCTTTTCCTATAACCTGTCAAAATGATCTCTTGATCACTTGACCTCTTGATATGACAACCATTTTTAACAAATGAGATGTCATACCCTACATCACTTAATTGACTTATACTTATTAGGTTGTGTTTCAACCCTTTAACATAAGCCACTTGAGTAATGGTAACTAAGTTTGTAGAAATGTTACCAAATCCTTTGATGATTCCTTTTTCAGAACCACCAAAGGTAACCTTAGGACCATCTTTGATTGGAATGTAGTCCTTTAGTAGTCCCCTTGTTCCAGTCATATGTCTGGAACATCCACTGTCCAAGTACCATGTTGGGCGTGGCCACTTGGACTTACCTGCAAAACAGATTAATGGACCTTAGAACCCAAAGAATTCTTGGGTCCTTGGTATTTGTTAGTCTGCAATCTGACAAAGCTCCCTGCAGGCTTTCCAACAGGTAGCTTGCTACTCACCTTGGCACTGGTATTGTGCCAACAGTCCACTGCAAAGTGGCCAATTTTGCCACAGCACCAACATTCAAACTTGTTGTACCTTTGCTTAGGTACAGCCTTTGCTGTATTATCTACAGCATTCTTGTTGAATGCTGGGGCTTTGCCCTTGGACTTAGACTTGGACTGCTCAGTCCTTGCAGGTCTAATAAAGCCCAGTCCAGCCTTGCCTTTTTGATGAACAAATTCATCAATTAAAGGTAACACTGACTTAGGTTTAGAAAACCTAGCAACTAAGTCCTTCTCCTTCTGAAGATTGATCTCCAGACTCTTAATTTGATCATTCTTAAATGATATAGTACCCATCTGAATCACTGTTATGTGTTTCAGCCTAGCTATCTCATTCAACTTTTGATCAAACTGCTTCTCAAAATCTGTTGCACCAGCTTTAAGATCAGCAATTTCCTTTGCCTGACTTTTGGCTAGAGATTTGCTTTTCTTGTAAGCTTGCAACAACACCTTATATTCATCTATAAGTTGATGAATATCATCCTCAGACTCAGATACACTTTCATCACTTGATGAAGATGAATCTGATTCTGAACTAGAACAAGAAACTGAATTTAAACTTGAACCTTGTACCTGACTGGGTCCTGGCTGCTCCAGGATTTTGGCACTGTCTGTCAAAGCCATTAGTCCTTGGCATTGACTGTCTTCTTGTTCATAAATAGACTCCATTAACTGCATGAATTCTTCCTCTTCTTCTTCCAGCAAACAGCCCTATGTAGGCTTCAGCCTCAGACTCAGTTTCTGAAGAAGAAATGTCTGATAGAGTCTTCTCCTTCTTGGCAACAAAAGACTTCTCTTTCTTGCCTTTGAAGTGAGCCTTTTTCCTGTCACCAGATTCCTTTCTCTTCTCTGGACAATCTGCAATAACATGGCCCTGTCTATTGCAGCAGTAGCATACTATCTTAGATCCAGTTGCCTTGCTTGACTTTGTCCTCTTCCTGTCTTTCTTTGAAGGCTTTTTCTCCTGATAAAAGACTTCCTTTCCCTTTGAAGAAGAAGGTCTTGACCTCCACTGTTTCTTCTTCAAGAATTTCTGAAAGTGTCTAGTGAAGGCAGCAAAGTCTTCATCACTTTCACTGCTCTCACTCTTTGTGCTGACTGACTCATCAGACTCTGAATCAACTACCTCTGGAGGTGGAGTTGATGACTTATTCCTGCACTTTTTGGGAACTTTTGTCTTGAAAGCAACTGATCTTTCCTTGTGTTCAGTCCTTGTTGATTTCTCCTCCTCTTTCCTCACTGTCAATTGCATCTCATATGACAATAACTTGCCAAACAGTGTAGGAGGAGGAATTTCCCCCAACTTAGCCATTTCTCTTATGGCACAGATCTTTGTGTCCCAATCTTTGGTTAGGGACCTTAAGAACTTATCATTTAGTTCATAGTTACTGAACTCTCTTCCATAAGACATGAGTTCATTAACTATTCTGTAGAACTTCTTGTAGCACTCAGTTATGCTATCACCTTTACCTTGTCTAAAGCTCTCATACTCCTGATTTAGCAAGGATTTTCTATCTTGCCTGACTTCTTCAGATCCTTCCATATACACTATAAGAGTGTCCCACATCTCTTTAGCTGTCTTACAGTGTATAAGATTCTGAAAAGTTGCATCATCTATGGCACTTACAATAATGTTTTGTGCCCTCTTGTCCATTGTAGCTAGGACAATCTCATCCTTAGTCATCTCAGAGAAATCCTTTGGAGTTCTCTGATTTGCATCCAAAACTGAAATCTTCATTGGCACATAAGGCCCTTCCTTTACTGTGATGTAGATTCTAGGGTCAGAGGCTTCCATAAATAGCCTTACCCTTTCTTTCCAGATCCCAAAGATCTCTTTCCTGCATATGGGTAATTTCATGGAACCCAATTCCTTGTGATTCTCAAAAGAACCCATGTTTCTTGATTTTCTTGAATTTCTTGAATCTGTGTTGCCTTACACTGAATCTGCCAAACAGGATCTCCTCAGACTGTTAGTCCTTGTTTTGAGGAACCTCGCTTTGATACCACTTGAAAGATATGGTACCTAAACACCTAGAGGGGGGGGGGGGTGAATAGGTGACCTAATCCTTTTCTAACTTTACAGGCAGCAAACAGTTTATTATCATAGATTTTTAACTTTTGCACAGCAATCACAAAGTATTCACAGCATACACAGCACAATCACAGCACAACACAGTGGTTTATAGTGGTTCCCCAAGATATGGGTACATCCACTTTCCCCCTTCGCCTATCTAGCAGTGTACTAGATTCGGCCAAACTCCTCCACTGTCTCAGAACCCAAATTGGTTCCTACACCTCAGGCCCAAAGCCTTACAACTCAGCTTTATCCCAAAGCCTACACTCAGCCAATCAAGGCCTACACTCAGCCAACCAAGGCCTACACTCAGCCAACAAGGCCTACACTCAGAGATCTCTATCTCCTACACTCAGGCTAACAAGCCCTACCCTCAGCCTTTATAAATACAGGCTTACAAATCACTCAGATCCAAAGGATCCTACAAGTTAAAATGTATTACAAATAATAACTCTACAACTCAGAAATAAAAGAGGGGAGTTGAGAGTTTCTTGATGAGTTCTTGGAAGAACTCAGCTGGATTCACTCTGACTTAGCTTTCTTCAAAGCTTCTTGAGTAGAACTGAATAAGACTGAATCCTCCTGCAGTAGTTCCTTGACCTCTGCTACTTAAGATCCAGAATTGAATCTGAATCCTTCTTCTCAGCCTAGTTCCAGAGGCTGATTTCTTGGAAGGAGCCCTCTCTCTCCAACTTCTTAGATCTGCACTTGGACTGCAAGATCTTCTTGTGTTGATTCTCTTGGTACCACTTTAATAATTTGTTTTTCAACAAACTAAACTTTTGAGCAATAATCTGATCCACTCTTAACAACTTTCAACAACAGTTTCTGTAAACTGTAGGTGCCTATTTATAGGCCTTCTTCATGGTAACCGGCTGGTCCGGTCCATAACTGACTTCTGATATCTCTGACAGGTGCGTAGACCGGCTGGAACGGCAGCTGTCAAATCATCCAGTCATTTCTTGAAAATCTCTAACTGTCTGAAAGTGTCGAGACTTTCTGTCTTTAAGTGTCGACACTTATAGTCCAAGTGTCGACACATGCTGTGTAAGTGTCGACACAAGTCTACAAGGTGTCGACACAACTCCTTGTATGTCTCGACACAGTTTCTTCTGCATGTGTCGACACTGAAATTGAGTGTCGACACAAGTACTTGTTCTTCTAGCTTTAGCTGAATTCTTCTAAGTGTCGACACATCTCCTTTGTGTCGACACAACTTCTTGTGTTGTATCTGTCAAGTGTCGACACTGCTTCTTGGTGTCGACACATAGTCTTCTATGTTGATTCTTGCTGAGTGTCGACACAGCTCCTTGTGTCGACACACCTTCTTCTTGTTGAGACTTCAGCTGAGTGTCGACACATTCCCTTAGTGTCGACACTTGTACTTAGAATAATTTTGTTGATCTTTCTGATCTTTGCTAAGTGTCGACTCAGCTCCTTATGTCGACACCTTCTTCATGTGTTGAGTCTTCAGCTGTGTGTCGACACATTGTTCTGGGTGTCGACACATACTTCAAATGTTGACTCTTCTGTTGAGTGTCGACACATTGTGTTGAGTGTCGACACTTACTTCATGTGCTGACTCTTCTGCTTAGTGTCGACACATTGTGTTGAGTGTCGACACTTACTTCATGTGCTGACTCTTCTGCTTAGTGTCGACACATTGTGTTGAGTGTCGACACTTGTACTTAGTCTCTGCAGACTTTTGCTGAGTGTCGACACAGCTCCAAGTGTCGACACTTTCTGGTGTAGACTCAGCTTCACTGGGTGTCGACACAGCTCCTTGTGTCGACACTTTCTGTCTGCACTTTTCTTCACTGAGTGTCGACACAGCTCCAAGTGTCGACACTTTCTGTCTGGTGTCGACTCTGCATCCCAGGTGTCGACACAATGACTCCAAGTGTCGACACTGCTTGTCTGGGTGTCGACACAAGCTTTCTTGAGTGTCGACACTTTCCCTCTGGGTGTCAACACATGGACTTAGAAACTTTTTGCTTCAGTCCAGTGATTACTTAACCTGCACAAGTAAACTCAACATACATCAAATACATTATGATGTATATCATTGAGTTGGGTGAGGCTTATTCAAATCAGGTACATTTGACCAATGTACCCAACAAGTGCAATTGTGCGATAAACCGAAAATGCAGTTTAAGTCCAATTTTTATGCATGGAAGAGTTAGATAGAACAATGACAGTTGTACGTGTAGCATCAAAGAAAAATATCGAGTAAAAAATAATCATTAATACATGTTATATCTCAATTAATCTATATGCTAACACAAAAGTGATGAAGTGAAAATTCATGTCATATTTTCCATCTACGCAATATAGAGATTAGAATAAAGGACACTAAATAATTTGTCTATCTTTGCACAAGATTGAAACGATTCAATAGACCAAGATGCTCATCCTCACAATGCTCATAGAGGCTTATTAGGAGAAATGAGTAGCGCTTTGGGGGTATCCTTGGCATAGATTTTAATAGAATATATATAAATTTTCTCCTTTTTACTACCAATTTTTATACTAATGTTTTTATTTGTATCCAAGGTTCCTGAATCAATCGAAATTTACCCGCATAGATAGATACACTTTAACTTGTATATAAAAACCTTACTAAGATAATTTTGGCCTAATGAACAGTATGATATTGATTTTTCAAGTCATTCTTAGCAGGTTAGACACAACATCATAAGTTATAACATATAAGTTCTAAAATTTCTACATGAGTGCATTTTTTAGAGATGTGTGATAAGTAAGATGTCATTATTTTACCTAAATCCTCACACATACCTAGAGGCATATTAAACATACACTATCTTATTTAGTCGCACTTAGGGGCTAAATACCAATAGATTAGACACATCATGACAAAGATATACAATATAAAAAGAGATTAACAATCCCAAATCAAATATTGAACGTAATTTTTATGCATTCTGTTCTAGTCATGCATGTCCCGAAAGTAATGATTGTACTATTTTTGTTGCAGTTTTTTTGAAATTTTATTTTAAAAGAAAATAAACAAACATGGAAATAAGCAAAAACATATTTTTTTTTGTGATTTTGGGGTTATATATATATTTTTTATTAATTTAGAGTTTTGTTTACGAAATACAAATAAATAGAAAGAGTAAATCAAAGACATATTTTTGTGTTTTGGGGGTTTTTCCTTTTTTATTATTATTTTTTTAAAAATTGAAATTGACACTCAGAAACAAAAGCAAAAATAGCCCCAAAACAACAAAATATAGCGAAAAATAAATCGAGGTTTTTCAAACAAAACAAACTATCATCGGCGATAGTGCTTATAGACGGGCGATATCAAACAGAGTGTCAAATTTTTGGAAATTAGTCCCATTTTTCGATGTTTATGATTTTTTCTCGAAAAATGTTTTATCGATGTAAGCCTTATTTAATGCAACAAAAAACATAAAGAACTACCGAAAAAGTTATGGATTTATTCATTTAGCCTGGAGATCCAAAACCCTCAATTCTAAGTGGAGCCTAGAGAAGCGTGCATCAGGACGGGGTTCGGTAAAGATGTTCGCATGTTGTTTGTCCATGCCAATGAAATTTACTCACGTTTTACTTCTTAATGTGATCTTGAATGAAGTGATGTCGTACGTCTATGTGTTTCGAGCGAGAGAGGTGCACCAGATTATTCGTTAAGTCTATGACACTCTTATTGTCACACCTAAGTTCAATGTTCTTGAATGAAAAATAAACGTCCTCTAACATTTGTTACATCACAGTGCTTATGCACAACAACTACCTAGGCAATATATTCGGCCTCAGCTGTGGAGAGGGTAACAAAATTCCGTTTCATACTCGATCATGAAATTAGTACATACCCTAAGAAGTGACAAGTGCCACTAGTGTTTTTATGATCTAGTGAGCATCCGATATAATCTGAATTGGAGTACTCATAGAGCATAAAGGTGTCAGTGTGAGGATACCAAAGACCTAAATTTGGTGTGCCTACAAGATACCTAAAGATGTGTTTAATGACTTTGAAATGAGATTCCTTAGGATTAGCTTGATACCTAGCGCAGAGACACACCACGAATATGATGTCTGATATAGATGCACCAAGATACAATACTGATCCAATCATACCTCGATATACCACTTGATCTACTGAAATGTCACTATCATCTTTTCCTGATTTGTGTGATGCACTCATAGAAGTTTTAGTGTTTTTAAAATTCTCAAAACCAAATCATTTATTTTTATTGACAAATAAAAATATCATCGTCTCGTTGATAAAATTGAAAACTAAGAAATATGATAATTCTCCTACTAAACTTATTTCAAATTCACTTTGCATCACTTCTACAATTTCATTACATAATTTCTCGTTAGTGGCATCAAAGATTATACCATCGACATATATATGCAAGATCATTAAATCTAAATCACTATGATTTACAAATAACTTAGTATCCACACTACCAATCCTAAAATCATGTTTGACAAGAAAATTCGTTAACCTATCATACCAAGCACGAGGTGCTTGCTTTAATCCATACAAGGTTTTTATGAGTTTATAGACATGATTTGGATGATTACTATTTTAAAACTGGGTGGTTGCTCTACACCTCTTCTTTAATATAATCATTTAGAAACGCGCTCTTGACGTCCATTTGAAACAATTTTATTTGTTTAAAACTAGCAAATGCTAAAATATCCTAATGTACTCAAGGCGATCTTTGGGTGCAAAATACTCCTCAAAATCCACCCCTTTCGATCTATGAGTATCCATGAGCAACCAATCTATTTGTGTTTCTTGTTATCCTAGAATCGCCATTAATTTTATTTTTGTAGATCCACTTAACACCTATGATTGGATGGTTACTAGGGTGCTCCACTAACGTCCACACTTTATTTCTTTCAAATTGATTAAGTTCCTCGTTCATGGCCAAAAACCGAGACTCGTCATTTAATGCTTTAGAAATATTTTTTGGTTCAATTTCAAATATAAAACATAAATTTGAAAATGATTCATGCTCGGCTAAACGAGTTCTAATCTCATGTAAAGGCTCTCCAATTACTAATTCTCGAGGATGTTCTTTTGAAAAATTTAGTTCACTTGGAGGTTCATATTCTAATTCATCAACTACTTCCTCTCTCTTCATAGCCTTCTCTTCTTGTGGAATGACACCATCATCAACTTCATTTGATCTAGAGTCCTTTTTTCGAGTATTTTCATTAAAGTGTACACGAATTGATTCTTCTACAAGCAAGGTTCTTTTATTATAGACCCTATATGCTCTACTTATGGAAGAATATCCTAAAAAGATGCCTAGGTCAGATTTTTCATAAATTTCCCTAAATTATCCTTGGTGTTAAGAATGAAACAGGGCAACCGAAGACTTTAAAGTAAGATACACTCGACTTCTTTTCAAAAAGGAGCTTATATGGAGTAAACTTAAGAATTGGGTGAAGTATGGACCGGTTCATTACATAGCATGTTGTACTAACCGCTTCAGCCCATAGATATTTGGGTAAGAAATACTCGACAAGCATGGTTTGAGTTAATTCTTATAGCGTTCGATTTTTCCTTCCCACTACCTCATTTTGTTGTGGAGTGCGTGGAACAGAAAACTCATGTCGAATGCCTAAGTTATTACAGAATGAGGTAAACTTTTCATTCTCAAATTCTCCCTTGTGGTCTGACCTTATACATTTATTTTTTAATTCTATTTCACTATGAATTTTAGTGCACAGGATGGAGAATTCAGTGAAAGTGTTAGATTTATTTGCAAGAAAGATAGTCCAACAAAATCACGAGTAATCGTCTATTATCAAAAATGTGCACTATTTTCCTCCTAGACTACAAGTACTAAGGGGACCAAATAGATCCATGTGAATTAATTGAAGTGGTCTAGAAGTGGTAATATCATTTTTGCTTTTAAAAGATGATTTTGTGAATTTTCCCTTTTGACAAGGAGCACATAAAGAAGTCAAACTATCGCTTAGTTGTGGAGGTCCATGGATTAGCTTTTTTTTGATAGTTTGACTATTAATTTACTCATGCAATGACCAAGTATTCTATGCCAAAGTTTTATCTCTTCATTTTTAGCGACCAAACATTTTAGATTTGAAGATGATAGTTCAGCAAACATGATGGTGTAAACATTATGTTTCCTAGGTGTGGTTAGCAATATATTTTGTGATTTAGCATCAATGATTTTACACATGTTTGTAGAGGTTTCATATAAAACATTCGGGCCCTTATCACATAGTTGACTAATAGATATTAAATTATTCTTTAAGCTATCTACGAACAGTACATTTGAAATAGAAAAATGCATGTTACCTACGACGCCGACACCCAGAATTCTTCTTTTGCTGTTATCCCCAAATGTCACCATGCCTCCTCTTTTCTAGTTAAGGAATTACTCTTCATCTTCCGTCATATGCACAGAACACCCAGAGCCCAAGTATAATATATTTCTAAAGTCCTTAGCCTACCAACACACCTAGAAAGAGGATGAGGGTAAAGTTCTGGTTACCCAAGTTGTTTTACTCATAGTATATGTAATCGACTTTGGCATCCAGATTTGTGTAATTTTAGTTGATACTTTCTTCAAGCATGAACCAGAAGTGTGAAAAAGCTTGTTATATTTGGCATATTTTCTATAGATGGTGGATGCAACTTTTTTGCGTTCTATTTGGGCCCATGCTGGAAGATGGAGACAAGCTTGTAGTTTTAATATAATTAATTTTATTTTTTTGAAACTTATTGTTCGGATTTACTGGAAAAGAGCTATTGTCGGCAATATTAACATCGCTGGGAAATTGCTTCATGTATTTGTATTCCAACCCGAATTTTTCAGATCCCTGACACCGATAGCCCAGTAGCATATTCAGTGATTTTTGGCATATTCCAAATTTTTGGATGGCATAATTCAGGCCATGAATCTTCGCCTTCAACATAGTATTTTCTGTGATGAGCATCACACACCGGTTTGTGAATTGCTTCTTTCCATCCTTAATATGGTTAAGAGAAGTCTATAGCCTTTTCTCCAAGGCCTTCTTCTCTTTGGTAAGAGTTTCAACTTTAAAGGAAGTCTTGGAGAGGCTCTCTTTTAGTTCATTTTTCGTGCTCAAGGAGTGAGAAAATTCTTGACACTCAACCTTCACTTTTTCATAGCTGATTAGTTCATTGTTAAGACATTTTAAATCCTTTTTTCATTTCCTCATTTTCATATTTTAAGAAGTTATTTTGTATCATGCAAATCATCTAATTTTATCACATAAATTTTCATATAAATCATAAAGTTCTTCATAAGTGGGAGGGGTTACCTCAATGTCTCTATGGACACTAGATTTATCATCTGACTCATATTGGTGCTTCCCCATAAGGCACAAATTTGTCGCTTTTTCACTGCTCGAGCTCGAGGTATTTGACTCATCTGCTGATGTATCATCCCAAGTTGACGCCTTTAGCACATTTTTCTTCTCCTTGCCATGAGACTTCCTTTCATGTTCCTCCTTTAGAAGCTTTGGACAGTCATGCTTAAATTGTCCAGATTTACGATAATGAAAGCACTCTAAGACAGATTCTTCTTCATCAATCTTTGCCACTTTCGATGGCTTGCTCCATCCCCTTTTCTCTTTCGTACCATTCTTCATGAATCTTCGAAATTTGTCTCGCCTCTTTGGGTTCCTCATGAACTTTTTGAATTCGCGGACGTACATGCTCTCCTCGTCATCAGTCTGCTCAATTACATCATTTTCCTTGCCCGCCTTTAGTGCCAGTGCCTTTTTTTCCCGTTCCCTAGGATATTCCTCTGCTTGAATTTTTAATTCAAGCTCATGGGTTTTCAAGTTCCCAATGACACTCTCTATCTCCAGGGTACTGATGTCGTGAGATTCACCAATAGCGGTCACCTTTTGATTGAATTGCGGAGGCAAGGATCGCATGATCTTCTTTACCAAGTGTCCATTTGAGAAGGTCTTTCCGAGAGGTCTAGAGGCATTGGAAATGTTTGTGAAGCGAGTTTACATACTGTCCACCTCCTCATCGATCTCCATCCATAACTGTTCGTATTCAGATTCTAGTCAAAATAACTTCGGCTCCTTCATATGTGGGGTAACATCATGAGTAAATTCAAGTAAACGCCAGATATCAAAAGAAGTTTCACAGTAGTTGCAAATTCTATTAAATTCAGTTTTATCTAATGCACATAATAAATAGTTCATAAAACTTGCTTATTGGTACATCTCAGCTTATCCGCGTCATCCCATTTATCATGAGGTTTTTCCATAATTTGATTAAATATAATAATAATGAGTGTTATGTATTTTGTTTCGACCATAGCCCACATGTCCAAGCTTTGTGTCATTAAGAATATTTTTATATGAAGTATATATATGTCAGTTATTTCTACTCTAGCAGTTCTATATATAAGGTATATGAAAAGTGCTGTAAGTAAACAAGTACTGAAAGTAAGCAAGTACTGAAAGTAAGCAGAGTAAAGACAGCAAGTAAAATAAGCTACTACTACCGTCACAGAAGTACCTTAACTTATATGAATGCCCATACAAACTTATAAGTTAAGATTTCCAGAAATATAACCTATCATATAAAAGAGCCCATACTAATTTATATGATAAAGATCTATAGTGCGTATGACCTAGTTATGAATGTATGATATGCATGCGTTTTATGGCTCATGCAAGTGCAACCCACGCACACGACTCTGTGATCACAGATATTTAGTTCCCACTTTTCGGAGCTAGCATCACTCTCTGGTACCACCATTGTGGCTACGTCAGCAGTGGAGAGGCCGTCTCCACTCCTAGGCGGGTATACACATTACCGGGCCTAGACCTCCCATATGCCTCTGTACACATCCTAGGTGCACTCTAGAGTCTTGCATACTATTTACTGGCTACACACCAGTCTTTTTGGTCGAATGTGCGTTCTTAGGGATCGTCCTCCAGACCGCAGTGTAAAACAACCCGCTGGCCCCTCAAACCCTCACACCTCGCCAGAGTCACCGTACTGCCATCGGTGTGACGATTGGCCAAGTACCGCATGACCTGCCACCAGTTTATGCACATGCAAGATATTCCAACCCGAGACTCCAGCTCGCAGGACCAACCCGTCTTGAACCCCTCCAACCCATCACAGGTGAGATCGAACATTAATGCCTTTATTCTAAATCCCTCCAACCCATCACGGGTGAGATTGCACATTAGTGCGTTTATTGTGAATCCCTCGAACCCATCACGGGTGAGAATGAACATCAATGTCTTAGCTTATTGAACTACTCTTGTCTAGTGTTCGTTATACCTAACAGTTTAGGGTTAATCCCAGGACTGCCCAGGGAATGCCCGGTGAAGGGCTCTCGAGGGCACTAGGAGCTATGATGAGTTGAAATCCCAAGGCTCCCTTTTGCAAGGATATTTATTTTTATTAATTTCTACCCATGATCAATTCCCAACTCTCGTTGTTACTCTGGAACGAACCTAATGAATTTAGTTATTAACGAGAAATCAGCAGTCTTCCGCCGGTCTCCGTTCTAACCATTGTCCTTGAGGTCTTGCACTCTATCGCTCGATATTATAAAGTGACCTACTAGACACCAATCAGGGTTTGTCTTCCCAATATCGTCGCCAACTCAACCCTCTATCGTATCCCCTATGGATCCCAATGACATGAGCTATATTTTTGCTAAGCGCACCCATGACCTAGTGTTGAGCCGTATGTCGTGTCATCCAAACTCTTGGGACAAATGTTCCTAATTACATATCATGGCTGTTATGATGTATGATAATGATTGAACTAAGTTTCATTGTTTTCCCAAGGGATTAAGAGACCTAAATTAATTCTTTAATTGTGCGACCGGGTCACCTTGAACATGAAGTACTATATATAATGGTTCAACCTACCTAAGGTTTTCACTAGGTGTTCCTTAAGGTTAATTAATATTGCCTACCAAGTTTCATAATATTTCCATACAAATTTCTATTTATTTCCCATTTAACAATAAAATTCCAATTCAACCACTTTATAAATAAAGTACCTCAACTACTCAACCAAAAATTCTGAGAAAGTTAGAGGTTGTTTATGTTGATATAATAAGGCTAATTACAGAATTTGCAAATCTTAAACAATGATCTGACCTATCTTATACCCATTTAAGCAATATTACCAAAATGCCATTATTAGGGTTTTTAACATATAGGGACTTCCAAAAATTCTCAAATAATTTATCAGAAACCAAAACACAATAATAATCCACTGTAAAATTTTTCATAATTTTAATACACTAATTTCTCATATTTTAATTAATTTCCAAAAGGGGCAAAATGGTATATTTTACTTGTAATCCAAGGAAACATTAATAAACAGTGACATAATTTTTTCTAGGAGTGAACTTTGCCCTACCAGAGCTTGTGTCAAAAATCCATAATTTAATGAATTTAGTTGCCCTATTTTCCAATTTATTTCCTAACTAGACACATTTTCCAATAATATCAAATAATGGGATTTTTGATCCCAAAAATCCCAAATATTCCATGGGAGGTGTATTCCATTCCTATGAGCTTCTTTCCAGAGTTTCTTGGACTTGCAATGACCCAATTAGGCTAAATTCACATTTCCCATTTTTACTAATGGCACCCCAAATTTGAATTTGCCAATCTCATGCATGTGAGATTTCCCATACATACAGAGGTCAAAATGACCTGAAATTTTTATCATGGATTTATCTTGACCTAATGAACATCCCACCCAAATTTGGGGCAGTGTTTGGACCATATATCTCCAAAAATACACCTAATTGTTTTTTTAGTATTTCATCAAATACTATAGAAAAAGTCTGACCAAAAATTCCCATTTTTGGTCAGACACTAGTTTTACACCTAACACAAGCCTGACCGAAATTTGAAGTCACGGTAACTTATGATTTGGCTTGGGCATTTATTTTAAAATTTGCCCTAACCTAGGATAGGTCTTAGTAGATTAGAGCTACATGGAGCCCTGTAGCTCCAAACCTCAAGTTTATGGTATCAAAATAAAGTTAAGACCTAGATCTACAAATTTTATGTTGATGTCTAGTTCTAAAATTACATCTATGGGGCCTATTTTTAGCATGCAAAGTCACTGCAAATGTGTGATAGAATTTCACTATTCATAATAATTAAGATCATTAATCAAATTGGAATTAAATGGACGACATCCGTTCATCGTCCCAAATAGCCAACGGTTGCGATTGAACCATCCTGGGCAAGTTTGCTGGCCTTTTTCCGGCCACCTGGGCCGGTGCCACCGCCGGAGATTATTGTCACCACCTCCGTTGAGGTGGTGGCTAGCGTTTCCCGGCGGTGAGGCTGCCGGAGGAGGCTCCTCCGACGATCCCGAGCAAGAAGAAAAACTCGAGAAAATTCACACATTCTCTCATGGTATCGGGCTCAATTGAGCCCGATGTCTTGCTTAATTGTGCTAGAAAGCTAGCACGGGGTGAGGTGAGGTGAAACGGACCTGCAGCCGGGCTTGGCGGCGCGTGCGGTGGCGATGCTCCATGGACGACGCTTGATCCAGCGAACTAGCCCGATTCACCATTTCTCCAGCAGAAGCTTTGCTCCGGCAGTCGAATTCTACTCATTTCCAGCTCCTGAAGCTAATGGTGGGCTTGGATTTGGCTGAGAGTGGCTGTTGGAGAAGTTTGATTTAAGGGGGTGGTCGGCCATGGCTTTGGAATTTCCACCTGGCCACCAGGTGTCCCCAAACTCCTCCACCTTGCAGGAATAATCCTTGGAAGCTCAGCCAGCAGCTTGGGCAGAGGGAAGAGGGCCCCATGGCCTCCATCTCCTCTCTTCCTCCCTTCTCTCTCCTCGTTTTCTCCAAAATGGCTAAATTGCCCCCATGCATGCATTCTTTCTCCAATTTCAGGAGGGTAGGGGCTGTCATTAACCCTTTAGGCTGGTCATGGGCCTTGGCTCATGGGTTTAACTCATGAGGAGTGGGCTTGGTTCATTTTTTTCTCTTTTAGGCCACTTGTTGACTTTTTGGTTGACTTGGTCAACATGGTGAGTGGGCTGACCCACTTGGAGGGTCATGGACCCCATGGCACCACCCAACTTGGGTTGGGCCAAGGTGATGCCCTACTTGGGTTAATTGGGCCTTTAAGTATGGGTTTGACCAGTTTAGGGTTTAGGGTTGACTTGGGTCAACATGAGTCAATAAGTGACCCAAGTATGTGGCTTATGTTTCCCTTAGGTTGATATTAGGGTTAGGGGTGCAGTGGTGGAACCAATGTGTGGCTAGGACCCCAAATTGGGCTTGTTTGACTTGGGTTATCTTGGGCCCTATAGTGGGTCCCATGTGACTACATCCTAACTCCATGGTTCAAACCTAGCCTAAACCCATGCCCCCACCATATGCCCTAACCCAACCTAAGTAGAGGGGTCTAATTGGAAATGAGATGTTACAGTCAGTGCCCGCCAAACAAGATGGTAAGGTCGGAGCCTTCGGGCCGCGTGCTTTACAACACCTGCCTCCGGGTATCAAGCTCGCGAGATGGGTCTCTGGTCACCTCTCATTATCGTGAATCGAAGGTCCGCCCTTCTCCCCCGCAAGTAAGCGCAGACTACCGACATTGGCCCAAACCACCAGTATTGGCCCACTTGCACTTCTACCAGTAAGTTCGAAGGTATGCCCTTCACCATCTCTCAAGGACCACATCCTTACGATCTACCACTACCGTAGTAGGTCGCAACATCACCAGGGCCCGCCCCCTTGCTTTTTCTCATGATTCGAAGCGTTTAAACTTTATTTTCTATTCAGGGTCGCGCCCCTGCGACCTCCCACTTCCGCCAATCAACGGTTTGCCCTTCTCAACCGCAGTAGGTCACAATATTGTCCTCTCACTCGACTCGATGGTCTGACATCCCACTTAGTGAAACCTCCTAACTCGACCGTCTAACCTCTCACTACCCAGCTCGAAGCGTGCGCACTTTACCCTTGTAGTAGGTTATGACATCATCTAGGTCTCGTACTTCAACCGTAAACTAATCAGTGACACCTCCAGCTCAAAGTTCTGACCTTTCATGACCCGGCTTGAAGCATCCGCCCATTGCCCTAGTGATAGGTTACACCATTGTTAGGATATCATACTCCAACTACAAACATCTAGAAAACATAACGTAGTTGTGCATGAATTAACAGTGCCAACACCACACAAGCACAATAACTCAAAAACAAGGCTCTACGCCAAAGCAATCAATGAATAAAGATGCAAATATAAGAACTACTCCTCGACATCAACATCAGAGCGCTCAACCTCGGAAAGATCTCTAGTACTGAGACTAGCTACATTGCAACTGTGCGCCTACACAATCATATAGAGGGTCTTTGTCATCCCTCGCCTGATCGCAACCGCGTCAGCCTCCGCCACAAATAGCGCTACGATACTTGGAAGTTAAAATTTACATTCGTGAAGCCAAAGTACTTGTGTGTAAGATGCACACATGACACGAAGGAACACCCCTCGTAGCTCAAAGACCGCACGAACAAAGTGCACAGGCTCACACCATACGTGTACTTCGTGCTCACCGGACAAGGTACGTAGGTGCGTACCACACGTACCCTACACGCGCAAGGTGCACATGCATGCAAGGCATACAGGAGGGGTCCGTGCGAGCGCTCCCTGCATGTGCAAGATGTGCGGGCATGGAAAGTGTTTGTTTTAGGATAGTGAGTTACCTAGAGGGGGGGGGGGGGTGAATAGGTTCAATTTAAATCCTGACAACTTTTAAATCGTAGAAATTAACTTACAGTGTAAATTAACCCAATCACAATATTCAAGAAAAATAGAACATATCTAAATGTAAATTTTACAGCACAACACAACAAACAATTGAGCACAACACACAATTCAGCACATCACAGCACACAATAGTTTTATAGTGGTTTCGTAATTTATGGGTACATCCACTTTCCCAATTCGCCTATCTAGAAATGAACTAGATTCGACAAAACTTCTTCTTTATTTTCCTTAGATCCTCAGATCTTACACCTCAGAGCCCAGCTGGCTCCTACAACCCACACAATACAATGTCCTACCTCAGATCCTCAAGATCCTACAACTCAGGTTGCTCTTCAAGAACCCTACCTTAGAGTGCACCTCCACTCCTACTCCTCAGGTAAACCCTTGCCCTACAACCTCAGAACCTACTAGTTCCTACAACTTAGAGAAATTGCACCTTCTCCTACCTCAGGAATACAGCCCTACCTCAGCCTTTATAATATAGGCTTACAACTTAGAGAAATTAATCCCTACCTCTCAGATCTACTAATAGATCTTACAAAGTTATTAAAAATAGAAGGAAAATGTGTTTTGAAATGTCACCCAGAAAGAATGAGTCTGGTGACTTCTTCTTGATCAGATCTTAATGAGAATTCTTCTTCCTTAACCTCGGCTGTGAAGAGCAAGGTTCAACCCTTATTGGCTTTTTCAAAGCTTCTTGAATGAGGAGTTAGGGTTGATTCTTGGCTAGAGGTGATTGAAGTTGATCCACGATCTGCCTTCTCTCCACTTTCAGAATTCTATTAAATTGATCTGACAGACTTAGATGAGAAGAATGAAAAATGATTGCTCTACTATTTTTGTTGAGTTGATCTCCTTAAATAGGCTTTGACAAAAGTGACATGCAGCCCCGGTTAATCTACTGACATCTGACAGTTTTAACAGCTGTCAGAACTTCAGTCTTTGAATTCTAGACTTAGAATAAATTCTATCTTGAAAGATTCTGCATGAAGGTGTTGACACTTCTGTACTTAGAATCTGTCGACACTACTCCTTGGTGTCGACACTTCTCTTATAGGGATATCAACATCAATAGAGTCTGTCGACACTACTAGCTTCTTATCTTGACACAGCTTGTGTAACATGTGTCGACACTTGTCCTGAGTGTCGACACAGCTGGTTTTTTGTCTCTGCATGTCTTGTGTGAAATATGTCGACACTAGTCCTTTGTGTCGACACAACTGAATTCTTGACTAATGGTATCGACCCAAGTCATGGGTGTCGACACAGCTTGCATCCAGTCTCGATATAACTTGAGTGAAATATGTCGACACTAGTCCTAAGTGTCGACACAGGTTGTTCTTTGACTCACAGTGTCAACACAAGTCTCGGGTGTCGACACAACTTGCTTCCAGTCTCGACACTTCTTGAATTAGGGTGTCTACACTAGTCCCGAGTGTCGACACTGCTTGATTCCATGTCTCAGCACAGATTTTACAAAGGTGTCGACATTTGTCTAGTGTATCAGCACTTTTGTACTTAGTTTATTCTTCCTGCATAAATAAACTCAACATACATCAAATACAAATTTGTGTATATCATTGAGTTGAAAGGGCTTCTCCAAATCAAGTATACAATTCTCAATGTACCCAACAATCTCCCCATATTTGGAGAAGTCATAACCCCAATTCAATGATAAACACAATGATACCAAAATATGATGATAAGTATATAAAATCAACAGTGCTGAACAAAATATAAAGTAACACAATTGATAACATATATAGAATACAATGCAACCCAAATTTTTCATTATATCTTGACAAAAGATTACAATTATCAGATTTGTTATACTATTCGTTTAAAGCAAAATTTACATAAAGTTCAAAAGATAAAATATCCTAGGAAAGATCTGTCTCCTTGATGACAATGTCTTTTCCTGATTGAATCTTGGCTTTAACTTCAGGCTCTTTGTCATCGGCTATCTTTTTGCCTGTGTCAACCTTGGCCTTAGAGATCTTTTCCTCCTTAAGCCTCTGCCTTTCATAATAATGATATGACTTGGGAAAGTATTTGCTTGGCTCAACAGAATTAGCTGAGATCTTTCATGCCTTCAGATCAAGTCTGAATTTCTGGATGACCTCCTGTTGTGTTAAGTGCTTAGCCCATTATTGCTCTGTATACTATTTTCCCCCATCACTAACATTAACATTGACTGCTTTCCATTCAGTGAGTATAATTGATCTGGAGGTTGGGCTCCATTGTTCAAAATCTGGCCTAGCTTCAGCTTGCTCCATGATCCTTTTCTTTGACAGCTGAGCTTCTTTTTATTTCAGCAATGCAGATGTTGTCATCTCCACCTCTTCACATACTATATTTTGAACTTATGGTGGAGGACTGTATATGGTCTAGATAATAGCTTGAATGTCCTCATATTGAGCTATCCTGTACATGAATTGTCCAGTATTTTGAATGGCCTCAAATTGAGCTGGTTGGAAACCAGACTCAGCAGTTTGGTCTCCATCATACCATAGGGGAGGATGGTCTAAAGTGTCTCTGATGCTTTTGGACTTATGTTTATTCCAATTCTTATACAACTTCCATTATTATTGTATTTACTGAATCTATTTCAGTTTCAGGTAGAACATTGAGGTTATCCCACTCCATTTGATCCTTCTCTTGAATATTCTCCCCATACACCTGATCACCAATTCTAGGTGAGGTCCTTGGAGAATTCACAGCTATTGTATTATCTTGTTTCTTTGAGCTTGAACTTTCCTTTTCTCTAGATTCACTGGAAGAATCTTCATCCACAAATACAGTCTTCTTCCTCTTCTCCTTCTTCTTCTCAGGTTCTGGTGTTTCCTTTGTCAAAACTCTATCCCATCCAGATAAAATCCTCATGTCCATCCTTCTCATGTGATTTATCTTTTATCCAATCTTAAGATTGAGGCTGTCAGATATGACTTGTACTAGATAGAGACTCAGAATTCTGCCCATGTTAGGCTTCTTGATACTTTCTACTATTTTATCAAAGACCACTCTGCTCTAGTTAGTTTTAATATTGAAAATTATTCTGGTCATCAGGTCAAACATAACTGCTGAGATCCTGTCATGTTCCCCTATCTTGTAGAGCAGCACTTTACCTATAACTTCAGACAGAAATTTTCCTTGGGTATTCATACCCTTCCTGTTTAAGGTGTTTCCAAACTTAGTGGTTGGAGCCAATCCACACCACATTAATGCCTCAACAGTCCTGATGGTGTTTATTGTATCTTCCTGATTGATTCTTGGTATATGAAACACCTTGGCCAATTTCCTGGTTGTGATTTTCACTTTTGCTTCATTTACCATTGACTTGATCTTTTCTTAGTTAGAATCTAGTTTGTCATTAGAGAAGAATTCTGAAACTTCTCTTTTCTAGATGTTTGTCCGTTCTGAAAGAAGATATTGTAACGTCCCCTGGGCCGTCCGTGGGCCTCAGCCCACTAGGCCTCCGTTAGACCGTTACCGGGCTGCAGCCCAAGTACCCCAACCCCACTCCCTCCACAGGTGGGTTGTTGGTGGCCACAACCTCCCTTTGATGAGCGAACTCGATAGTTAAGTTGGGCCGTACGGGGACTTCCCAGGAGGTCACCTATCCCAGTAATACTCTCGCCCAAGCACGCTTAACTATGAAGTTCCTTCACTTCTCATCACCAGTTGAGCTGTAACGCCCCCACTCGTCACATGAAATATAACGGTGGGTCCGACTGGGGCCGCATGCCATATCTCACAGACAAGCGGTGGAATTACGTATGGGAATCAAAATCTACTCATACCTTAACTCAAAATATTCTAGCGCAACATTTTATGGTAGATAAACTCAACTCAATGAATGCCCACTAATATAAAACTCCACATTTATATATCAAACTCAGGAATGTATACAACACACACACCCATGGCCTTATGGCCTTACAAGTTTCTCTTTACATAAATGCACATGTTCATACATCGACACGCATGCCGACCGCACATGAAATCCAACCACGCTTCACACGACCTTCATGGGCCTTTAGCAGCAAGCTTCCATTCCGCTCAAGTACTTCAATTCAATCATCAGCACCTGCAATTAACCATCCACCCAAGAGCGGTAAACAAAGTAACGGTCAGCATTAGCTGACCAATTATAACGACCCTACCCCTTACCCGGGGCAGCGGTTCCTTCCCTGTATACATTGCCATCACAAGCTATCTCAATCTACCAATCACAACCATATCATAAACGTCGGTATCCAACAGACGATCCATGCACTCAGGGTGTAACGCCCCCTATCCGTCGCATAACATATAGCAGTAGGTCCGGCCGGGGCCCGACGCCATATACTACAGACAGACCGGGTGGTTACTTATGGAAACCATCCAACCAATCTCAACGTCCTACACAGAGCATTCTAGCGGAAGCAGTTTATAAAAGTTACAAAATAAGAACCCAGCATTGGAGCATGAATGCCCACTAATACCAAAATAGGAATGTTACAAAATACACCCGTACAAGCCTTAAGGCCTTAAAAAATGTTTCACTTGACATTACATGATTTACAAACCACGGCACGCAGGCCGGTCATACATGAATAAAGCAGTAAACACTTCCATTTGGGCCTTCGAGGGCCGGCTTCGCAAAAAGGGCTTTAACCCGCTATTGACCGCTTGGTCCAGCAGCACCTGCAAGCAACATACCACCGCACGGTGGCAAAACAAGGCAACGGTCAACAATGCTGACCAAATTATAACGATCCCGCCCCCAACTCGGGGCGGCGATGCTCCTTCCCTGCATTTCATTAGCATAAGCGAGCAATATAGATATTTTGCCATTTCATCACAGACGTTGGCTCGCACGGCCACACGCCCCGTGCTCTCAGGGCACATTCTCGGTGAACCGTTGATGTCACGTCAATTAAAGCCATAGACATTCCGGACTCACCACCGCCACTTTGACGACCAAACCTATGAGCAATTTGTCTTCCTGGCCTGGGTCACGACAATTTAAGCCATTGACCGCCGAAGACCCTAATCTATGCCAACGGTAAGTGCCACGTGCCTTTAGGTCTCTTTAACGAACGACATAGAACGAGTACGGTTCCATCTAACCCGTGCTCACATCGCAACGACAATTTAAGCCATTTGCGCGGTCAAACTTCCACCGAGTCCATTTCCATCACAATTCACATAACCCGTTATGTTCAAGTTGGCTCACAGGCCACCAAGTGGCAAGATCTCGTATCCGCCCAGTTTTCCGGGTGCACCTTTGGGTTAGTCCCTAAGGCTCCCTGCTGCAATCTACCGCGTAGGAAACCCGAAAAAACAACCAATAGCACGGAGTCTTCTCCGGCATTATGCAATGCAACATCACCGATCCAGACCAACATGTCCGGATAGGCTTCACACATCATGCCTATATCCGTTCTCGCTTACGGACTTTAAACAACGGGGACTTCACATATCTACCCGAAGGAACGCCTCCAACTCTCCGCAAACTCGCGAGAGCGGACTTCCTATGCAAAGAAAGAGAGCTACTCATGCTCAAGTTGAGGATCGTTACCCTAGCGTTCCTCTTTGGCGCCATTGAAAAGTAATCAGATGAAAAGCAACGCACTAGCTTTGCCTCTGTGGATCCGGAGTCGGCTCGCGATTCGGAGCTTCGAAGCTCCTCCAATGGCGGGATCTAGCTCCTTCTTCCTCCCTTGGCTCTCCTCTCTCTCTAAGGTTTTAGAAAGATAACACTTAAGAAAAAGTGAGGGTTTTTAAGTCCAATACCGGGTATATCCCTTCAGGAACAACCCCCAGCCGTTGGATCTCAAAATAAGGAAACGAACGGCTTTGATTCGGGACTGAAATGCCCAATCTGGACCGAACACGGCCTGGCACACGCCCGTGTCTAGGGCCGTGTGCCTCATTCGCCGTCAAAATCGGCTCGCCTGGAACCTCACACGGGTATCGAACACGCCCGTGTTCGAGCTGACACGCCGTGTTCCATGTGACACGGCCGTGTGGCCGGCCGTGTACCCCTATCATTTTTCCCCAAAATCAACCCGAGCACTGCACGGGTTCTAGGACACGCCCGTGTCCTTACCCGTGTCACCTTAACACGCCTGGACCCCAGGCCGTGTACACGGTCTCGACACTCGACACTTCGTCGAGCGAAGATCGTCGACCTACTGACACGGCCTTGGACACGCCCGTGTCCTAGGCCGTGTGCCTTGTCTCGACACAGTGTCGAGACCAAAGTGTCGACTTCCCGGGACGAGTGTCGACACGGGTCGACACGCCCTGCGACACGCCCGTGTCGCAGGCTGTGTGCCCAGTCTCGACACTTCGTCGAATGCAGAGTGTCGACTTCGCGGCTAAGTGTCGACACGGGTCGACACGCCCTGTGACACGCCCGTGTCGCAGGCCGTGTGCCCAGTATCGACACAATGTCGAGACCAAAGTGTCGACTTCCCGACTGAGTGTCGACACAGGCTTTACACGCCCTGGGACACGCCCGTGTCCCATGCCGTGTGCCTGCTGCCAAAACCCAAACTGGCCCAAAACGTCCCCCTTTGCTCCTTTGAGTTTCGGGGCGTTACAACTCTCCCCCTCTTAAAAGAATTTCGTCCACGAAATTATATGAAGGAAAGACATGTACAAAACCAAAATTTGTACCTGAGCGGAACAACTCCGGATACTCGTCAAGCATAGTTTGCTCTCGCTCCCAAGAGAGCTCCTCACGACCGCAATTGTCCCACCGGACCTTGACCATCCTGATCTCTTTATTGCGTAGCCGCTTGACCTCCGAGTCCTCAATCCGCACGGGCTTGACCTTTGTCGTTAGCCCACTATCCACCGGCACTTGATCAACCGCGATCACTTGCGTAGGATCTTGCACCGCCTTTCGAAGCACCGAAATGTGGAATACATCATGTAAACCACTAAGCTCCACTGAAAGCTTCAACCGATAGGCCGCTTCACCAACTCGCTCCAGAACCTCAAACGGTCCAAGGTACCTCGGGCTTAGCTTTTTCAATCGCCGCACCCGCGAGACACCCTTGAACGGCTTGATCTTTAGGTACACATAATCACCCACAGCGAACTCCACGTTCCTGTGCTTGGCATTATAGTATTTCGCTTGCCGGTCCTGAGCGATAAACAGCCTCTCCCGAATGGTTCACACTAACGAAGTAGCACCCTCCACTTCCGATCGCTTATACAACTTTGACTCACCCGTTTCTAACCAAGACAACGGCGTGCGACATTTTCTACCATATAGGGCCTCGAAAGGCGCCATCTGAATACTCGCTTGGTAGCTATTGTTGTATGCGAACTCCACCAAATAAAGGTGTCTTCCCATTGCTTTCCGAAATCCAAGACACACATGCGGAGCATGTCTTCCATAGTTCTATTGACCCTCTCGGTCTGCCCATCCGTTTACGGATGGAAGGCTGTGCTGAATTTCAGCTTTGTTCCCAACATTTGCTGCACCAGCCTCCAATAATTGGACGTGAACCGCCCATCTCGGTCACTCACGATGCTGCGGGCACACCATGAAGCCGTACTATGTTATCCACATAAAGCTTTGCCAACTTCTCCACCGATCATCCTTCCTATGCGAATAAAATGCGACACCTTCGTTAATCGATCAACCACCACCCAAATGGTGTCGTTCCCCTTTTGTGACCTTGGCAAACCGTGCACAAAGTCCATAGAGATGTTCGTCGACTTTCCACTCCGGAATAGGCAAGGGACTTAAGAAATCCTCCCAGCTTTTGGCACTCCCGCCTT